>SJXQ01006939.1:285608-403997 GCA_006408695.1 Aepyceros melampus | reverse complement strand
CGTGACCCGTGGGCCCGCTGCGTGCTGTCTCCTGCATCCCCGCCATGTGTGGCCTCTGCTGCCTGCATGCAGGCTGGTGCCCGTCTCCCCGTCCACTGCTGACTCCTGGTGCTCTGGTCACAGCCCTTCTTGGCTCTGCAGGGACCGGTGCCACATCAGTTATCACTTCTCTTCCCATTGAATCTCTCTGCCACCCGTAAGCGTCTATTTGTATGTTTCCGTCCCTCTCTTCTTAGAAACCGTGCAAGAAGTACTACTCTCTGCCTCTCTCCAGAACAGATTTAGATTACACGGGGTCAGATTTACATTCTCTCCTTCACACACTAGAGTTCACCACCGCCCGCCCCCACTGTTCCTCGGAAACAGTTGTTCCTCTGGTCACTGATAACATCCACTTGCCAAATTATTTGGACACTGTTCAGTTTACTTTTTTTGTGCTGCGTGGAACTCTGTGACTACCTGCTCCTGCTTGCATTCTTTAAATTTTATGTAATGTTCTTCATTACAAATTTTGCTGTCACTTTGGTCATACTTTTGAACCTGCCCAAAAAGCTAAGCTGGACTCAACCTTTGGTCTTGTCATTTCATTAGAATGTGTTATTTCCTGGCGATCTTCCTGGTTTAGCCCTGTCTACAGCAGCTCTACAGCTGTGGGTATGTTTGTGATTCCTGGTTTCCCATCTCATTCTAGACATTCTTCTGATAAAGTTTCTAAACTAGAAGGCCAAGTAGAATCATATAAGAAGAAGCTAGAAGATCTAGGTGATTTGAGGCGGCAAGTCAAGCTCTTAGAAGAAAAGAATACTATGTACATGCAGAACACAGTCAGTCTAGAGGAGGAGCTGCGAAAAGCCAACGCGGCTCGAAGTCAGCTCGAGACGTACAAGAGACAGGTAAGAAGAGTGCTGTGGTTTCCTAACGTTGTTTGCAGCTGAATTCCCCAGAGTCACACTGGCTCCCCAGAGTCCACTGACTTGTTTTCATAGTATTCGGTTTTTCACCTCTGAAACTTGGTTCTCATCAGAGGTTATCGATGGGTCCCTACAGCAGATGCTTCTGTTACGTCTTAATGTGTTGCGCTGAGTCTTGCCTGCTGTGCTCAGGCTGCCTCTGGTTGCAGCAGCCGGGGGCTCCTCCCTATTGAGGTGCACAGGTTTATCCTTGCGGCGGCCTCTCTCGCTGCAGAGCCTGGGCTCTAGGAGCACAGGCTTCAGTGACTGTGGCCCCTGGGCTCAGCGGTTGCGGCACACGGGCTTAGTTGCCCTGCAGCCTATGGGATCTTCCCAGACCGAGAGCTGAACCCACGTGCCCTGCGTTGGCAGGCAGATTCTTAAATGTTGGACCACCGGGGAAGTCCTGTATGCTGATTTTACAATCTTGTCAAATTCCCATATTACTGCTTCTTTTGTTTTTTGAACCGTTTTTAAAGTCTTTATTAAATTTGTTATGATTTTGCTTCGATTTTATGCTTTGACGTTTTGGCCATAAGGCATGTGGGATCTTAGCCCCCTGACCAGGGGTGGAACCTGAATCCCCTATGCTGGAAGGCAGAGTCTTCCAGCACCCCTGGACCACCACAGAAGTGCACCATATTACTTCTAATGATTTCTGAAGTCATATTTTACACAAATAAAAATCATATTTTTTTTTGTTTCTTTCTATAGCATATCCTTTTTTTCCTTCTTAATCAGCATGCCTGACCTTTACTACAGCCTTGAACAGAAGCGATAATAATAGACAACCATTTCTTGTTGATGATTTTTTTATGCAGTGCTTTCAATGTTTTACCAGTATATTGTAAGGGTTGCTTTAGGTTTTTGCAGCCACCTTTTCTTAAGAGTAACAAAATTTCGTTGTATTCCTAATTTCATGGGTGTTTATCGTAAACGAATGTTGAATTTAATCAGCTACACCTGTTGAGAGACGCCTGTGCTGCTTCTCCTTTCTATTAATCTGATGAATTTATTAATAGATCTCTGTGCTTAAACCATCCTTGCATTCCTGAGATAAGCTTAGTTTAGTCATAGCAGGTTTATTTTTTGTTCACATTGTTAGATTCACTTGGTTTATTTTACTTGGAATATTTTACCTCTACAGTTTGTTTACTCAAAGTTTTCTATCTCGTGCTTTCCTTGTCTTCTGATTTTGGCATCAAAATTATATTCACCTAATATAATAGAGACATTTTAGTAAAACAGCCCTGTATACCATGGCTGGTAGGATTTTTTGGTGAATACATTTTTCCACATTTCATTATGAAAATTTTCAACATACAACTAAGTTGAAAGAATTACTGAAAGTTAAATGCAGCCCAAAGAAGCTATAAATGTGTTTGCTGCTAAGTCACTTCAGTCGTGTCCAACTCTGTGTGACCCCATAGACCAGCCCACCAGGCTTCCCCACCCCTGGGATTCTCCAGGCAAGAACACTGGAGTGGGTTGCCATTTCCTTCTCCAGTGCATGAAAGTGAAAAGGGAAAGTGAAGTTGCTCAGTTGTGTCCGACCCTCAGCGACCCCATGGACTGCAGCCCACCAGGCTCCTCCGCCCATGGGATTTTCCAGGCAGGAGTATTGGAGTGGAGTGCCGTTGCCTTCTCTGTAAATGTGATTAAAGGATATTAAATTAAAACAAGAAGTGATTTTATGAGAGTTCCAGAGAGAAGAACAGAAAGAATTAGAGTAGGAGATTATTGGAAGGAAAGAATGGCTGAGCGTTTTTCAAAGTTAATGAAAGACATCAGATTTAGTATTAACAGTGAATTACAAACAGAATAAATAAAAAAGAATTCTACACCTATAATTATGATGGTGAAATTGCATTGTAGAATATAGAAATATTACACTCGTTCTCTCTGTTTCTGATCTCGCTCAATTGCTAAGTCATGTCTGACTCTACGACCCCATGAACTGTTTTCTGATCTGGAGCTTAATATATTTTGTTTTTCATTGTAATGCTTCTCTTTTGGTGGCTATTTCACGCCTGCCTGATCATATTTGGTGGTATTTTATTCCTTGTATGTTTTAGGTTTCTTTCTTTATTTTCTTTAAGTATTTGACTCCAATTTGCTTGTGCTATTAATGTTTTTCTGCTGACTGTTGTTCTTAGTGGTTTATTTCTTTAAAAGACTTTTGTGATTTGAGGTTTTGCTCTCATTTTTACATTTGAGAGTACTGGCGACCTGGTTGAGGCCGTGTTCCTCCAGGGAATATGTGTGTTTCGTATGCCAGATTTTCCACTGTGTTACCAACCAGGATGACTTAAATTAATTGCTTGGTTTAGAGTTTGCCAGACAAGGCATATGGCAAAAATTCTAACACAAATCCATGTATCCACAGGCTATGGTTACACATTTTCAAGTTACACTTTATAAAGCCCAGAACACTCAGTTTAAGGCAGGCAAGTTTCCTTATTGACTTTGCCGGTTGGTGGATTCTTTTTCCTAACCTACCTGTTTACTGACTCACCACCTTTCAGAACCGAAGATGGTTTAACAACCACCACCTGTCTCCCAATATGTTAAAGGCCTGGGCCCCTGGTACTTCCAGGTGGCATCTCACAAACCTCCACTCCAGTTTTAGCCCCTGATGACCTCCCAGGCTTTCTTACAAGCTTATCAATGCTGTCGGAGTCTCTTCCCCCTTAGCATTTCTTTTGCTTCATGCTGAAAGGACTTCCAGACTGCCCAGTTACCTGTGTTACAGGAAACGAAAGTCCTGTAGGTTTTTCTAGGTTTGAGCATTTGTCCTTCCAGATCATCTGGTTTTAGAACCCCAGTCTCTAGGCAGGCTTCTATACCTGGGTTCTCTCCACTGAGTCAGGCTTCTGTATCTTTTTTTTTTGAGTACCTGTGGGGAAGATAATCTTCATAGATCCGTAGAAGACATTTGATAATTTCTAATGTATCAAATTATAGAAATTAATGATACCTTTCTGTGCCAGGTAGTAGAACTGCAAAATAGATTATCTGAAGAATCGAAGAAAGCTGATAAATTAGATTTTGAATATAAGCGGCTAAAAGAAAAAGTTGACAGTCTTCAAAAGGAAAAGGATGTGAGTATATATGTGGGCATTTTGGTCTTGGTCAGTGCGAAATTAAGAAAATGATATTTAATTCTTATTTTGGCTACGTTACATTTCTTCTTCTGTTTATAAATTTAAAGTTTCAAGATCCTATTGATTTTTTAAATTATTTATTTTTAATTGGCAGATAATTGCTTTACAGTACTGTATTGGTTTCTGCCATCTATCAACATGAATCAGCTATAGGTATATGCATGTCCCCTCCCTCTTGAACCTCTCTCCCGCCTCCCACCCTTCTAGGTTGTCACAGAGCACTGTGGATTTGAGCTCCCTGCACCTGTTGATTTTTAAATTAAAGAAGATTTATATTTGTGTTTCAGAAATAGATCTAAAATTAAAGAATGAGAGACTGTTCATTCTAATTTATTTTCTGTATATTTAACTTTTATACCACTGTTGCTTCTTTTCCATCATCTTACTTGTGATTTGCTATAAATTTATGTAGTTTTTCTGTGTTCTATATGTTTAATACAGAGGACACAATTCTTTTTGTTGTTGTTCAGCATATTTTGAAGCTTTTTTAAAAAATATTTTTACTTTGTCGTGATTCATGAATTGTGTCTTTGTTGTGTGATTTTTATGTTTCATGAAAAGAATTTTATTTACATAATGAGATACTCATTGTTAAGAATGGAGTAAATAGTTTTGTTTCTTACAGTTAACTAGATAAAATACTGCCTTGCCCATAGAATATATTCAGTATGGTTAAACTGGAAAAAATCTAATCTTTTCCTTCTGTGATTGTTCTATAAAAGATGAAAAACTATAACATGTTCATGTTCCCCACTGTTTATCATTCTGTCAGGTAAGGCAGAGACCACTAATGAGTAAATTCATGAAGGTTGAAGCTGACTTCCCTTGTTCTTAATGTCCCTCCAGAGGTTGAGATCGGAAAGGGATTCTCTGAAGGAAACCATTGAAGAGCTTCGCTGTGTTCAGGCTCAGGAAGGACAGCTCACAACTCAAGGTAACTAACGTTTCAGAAGCCCAAGCAAGATTATTTGTTTTGGTAATATCAGGAAAAGTGTTAGATTCATTTTAAGATGATTGCACCAAAAAAACAAGAACTTAAAGTTGGAAACAAGGCCATGCGATTGATACAAATTTTGAACTGTTACCCAGATTTTATGGAAAATGGATGATAGTTATGAGACCAAATTTATTTACCTACTTTTTAATTTTAATTCTATTCAAATGTTTATATATAACATATGTGTATATATGTGTGTGTATATATATGCCACTTAGTTGTGTCCAACTCTTTGCAGCCCTGTGGACTGTAGCCCGCCAGGCTCCTCTGTCCATGAAATTTTCCAGGAAAGAATACTGGAGTAGGTTACCATATTCCCAACGCAGGGATTGAACCCTCATCTCTTGTGTCTCCTGCATTGGCGAGCAGTTTTTTTTACCGCTAGTGCCACCTGGGCATGCATTCAAATGTTTGGGTTTTATTAAATCAAAAGCATAAATCATTTGTTAAATCATTTGTGTTAATAATAAACCTGTAAAGTTTCTAGTGACCTCTTTAAAAGTATATCAGACTTTCTAAATCAATGGTCTTTTTTCAGCTGAGATGTGAGGTGGGTAGCAGTTCACTAACACCCACTACTTGGGAACTTAACGTCCAAAGTAGAAACCTTTTCCTGCTCACAGGAGAGGAACTGCATTTAGCTGAGAGTTTACCTTCCACCTCTTGGGGAGCACGTGGGCCTGGCTGAGGACTCGTACACTTCACCATCTGTTCACTGCCACTCACATTTCCAGCCCCTGGCTTTCCTGTTACTGGAGACTAGACTCTCTTTTCCTCTGATTACAACCTCCTTTTCCCTGCGCCCTCTTTCTGCCAAACCTGCTCGTTTGCTCCATCCTCCTTCAGCCCCCTCTGTGATCTCTAATGACCATACTGATCACTTCCTTTCCCAGCTCATCCAGCCTGCGTACCTGCATTTCAGTATCCTCTTGACCTATTTCTGAACCAGCTTGTCAAACCCTAGCTCATTTTTTATTTTTATTTTTATAATTTTGTTTCTCTGTTTATTTTCTTGCTGTGTGGGTCTCTGTTGCTGCGTGTGGGCTTTTATCTAGTTGCGTGAGCGGGGACTTCTCTTTGTTAGCGTGCTTGAGCTGCTCATGGCCGTGGCTTCTCTTGGTGGAGAGCACGGGCTCTCTGCGTGCGGGCTTCAGTAGTGGTGGTTCACAGGCTTAGCTGCTCCGCAGCATGTGGAATCTTCCTGGACCAGGGCTCGAACCCGTGTGCCCTGCATTGGCAGGTGGATTCTTAACCATTGGACCACCAGGGAAGTCCTGTGGTTTATTTTATACACAGTAGCTTGCATCTGCCAATCCTGAACTCCTGATTTATCCCCCCACCTACCCACTTTCCCCCTTTGGTAACCATAAGTTTGTTTTCTGTGTCAATGAGTCTGTCTCCATTTTGTAAATAAGTCATGGTAAACACTCGTAGCAATCTAGGAATAGAAGGAAACTTCTGCAACCTAGTAAAGGTCATCTGTGAACAGCCTACAACTGACCTCATACTTAGTGATGAAAGACAAAGTGCTTTTCCCCTAAGACTAGGAACAAAGCAAGTCTGTTCAGTCTAGCCACCAGTATTCAGCATGTAGTTTCTCACCAGTGCAGTCATGGAAGAAAAAGAAAAGAGAAATGAAGGGCATTCAGATTGGAAAGGAGATCTGACAGCTGAGTTCAGCAAGGTTTCAATGTCCAAGATCAGTGTATAAATACATTTCTGTGCACTATTAGTAAATAATCTGAAAATGAAATTACAGTAGTTATCTTAAGGAATAAACTGCAAACAAGTTTAGCAAAGAAATGCAGGACTGCTACACTGAAAACTATGAATCATTACTAAGATAAATTAAAGATATAAATAAATGTAAAGACATTCTACATTCAATTGTGGAGAGAGACTGCAGTTCTCTTCATATTGGTCTAAGGATTCAATACAATTCCAGTCAGATTCTCAGCAGACTTTTTTGTAGAAATTGACAAGCTGATTCTACTGATACAATTTATATGAAAAAACAAAGGGTCCCCTATAACCAAAAAAAAAAATCTTAAGAAATAAAAAGCTGTAGAGCTTACACATCCTGATTTCAAGAGTTACTTTAGGGACTTCCCTAGTGGTTAAGACGTCACCTTCCAACACAGGCCATGCAGATTGAATCCCTGGGTGGGGAGCTCAGATCCCTCATGCTTCAGGGCCAAAAAATGCAAACGTAAAAAACAAAAGCAATATTGTAATAAATTCCATAAAGACTTTAAGAATGGTCCATGTCAAAAAAATAGAAAAAAAGAGTTACTGTAAAACTGCTATAATTGAACAACGTGAAACTTGCATAGGATAGACATAGAGATCAGTGTACTATATACCACATTAATAGAATAAAGGAAAAAACCACATCATCATCTCAGTTGATGCAGAAGAGGCAAAGTCCAAAACCCTTTCTTTAAAAAAATAATGTAAACTAGAAAGGAAACGTCTACAGCATGAGAAAGGTCATACGAAAAACCCACAGCTAACAGCATACTCAGTGATGAAGAACTAGAAGCTTTTCTTCTAAGATCAGGAATAAGAGAGTGATGCCTGCTACCACCACTTCTATACTTTTGTTCAACATGCTACAGGAAGTTCTAGCCAGAGCAATTGGACAAAGAAAAAAAATCTAAATTGGGAAGGAAGAACCAAAAATATTTCTGTTTGCAGATAACATGCTCTTATATGTTGAAACCCTTTAAAAACTACACACAGGAAAAAAAATTGTGAGAACTAATAAAATGAATTCAGCAAATTGACAGGATATAAAATCAATCCACAAAAGTGAGTTACATTTCTATACACTAGCAGTGAACAATATGGAAAGTAAATTAAGAAAACAATTTGATTTGCAATAGGATTAAAAAGGATAAACTACTTGGGAATAAATCTAACCAGGAAGACACTTATACCCTGAAAAGTACAAAACACTGCTGAAAAAAATCAAAACCTAAACAGGAAGATATCCATGTTCATTTGAGACTAAGATGACATCACCGAAACAATCTACATATTTCAGTGCAATTCTTATCAAAATGTGATAGTATTTTTTGCAGAAATAGAAAAACCTAGCCTAAAGTTTACATAGACTTTCAAGGGAGCCTGAAAAGCTAAAACAATCTTGAAAAAATTTAGCTTGAGGACTTATACTTCCTGATTATAAAACTTAGTAAAATGTTAGAGTAATCCAAATAGTATGTATAGGTGAAAGGACAGATGTATAGACCAATGGAGTAGAATATAAAGAGCCTGGAATAAACCTTCCCACAGACAGACAGTTGATTTTCAAGAGGAGCATCAGGACAACTTAGTGCGGGAAAGGAAAGTCTTTCAAGCAGATAGTGCTGGGAAAGCTGGATGTCCACATCCAGAAGAAGGAAGGTGTCTACCCTTATACCATATATGAAAAGGAAGTCAAAATGGAACCCTAAATGTAAGGACTAAAACTGTAAAACTATAAGAAGAAAACATAGAAGAAAACCATCATGATGTTGGATTCAGCAGGGATTCCTTGGAATTGATACCAAAAGCATAGCAGCAAAAGGAGTCATAGGTAAACTGGACTTCATCAAAATTAAAATCTTCTCTGTGTCAAAGAACACTGTCAATAGAGTGAAAAGGTAGTGTGCAAGGTGGGAGGAAATATTTGCAGATCCTTTATCTGATAAGTGATTGATGTCCAGAGAGTATAAAGGACTTCTACAACTTAGCAGCAAGCAAGCAAAGGACTTAAGGATGCGTTTCTCTAAAGAAGATATCCAGATGGCTGGTATTTATATGAAACAGTGCTCAACATGGTCAGTCATTAGAGAAATGCAGGTCGAACCCACAGTGAGGGCCCACTTCATACCCACTAGGATGGCTGTCATCAAAAAAGGAGGAAAAGGGAGATAACAAGTGTTGATGAGGATGTGGAGAGATCAGAGCCCTCTTGCATTGCTGGTTGGGTCAGCCACTGTGGAAGAGTTTGGTGGTTCTTTATAATAAAAAGTTAAAGTTACCATATGATCTAAAGATTCTCTTCCTAAGCATATACCCAAAAGAATCAAAGCAAGGATTCGCTAGATCCTGGTATGCCAATGTTCACAGCAGCATGAATTCACAGTAGCCAAAAGGCAGAAACAACCCATGTGTCCATCAGCAGATAAATGAATAAAGAAAACGCGATATGTATGTATAATGGAATATTATTGGGCCATATATAAAGAGATGAAATTCTGATTAATGCTGCAACGTAGATGAATATTGAAAGCAACATGTTAGGTGAAGGGAGCCAGGCACCAAAGGACAAATGCTGGTATGAGGTATCTAGAATGGAATTGGAATTAAAGTTACAAGGAGCTAAAGGAGAAAGCATTGAGGAGTAGTTACTGCTTAATGGTTACAGATTTTATGTATTGAGTGATGAAAACATTTGGAAATAGACAGTAGTGATGTTTCCACAAAATGGTGCCTTAGCGTCAGCATAGGACTTAGCGTTACTCAACTGTACACTTAAAAATGTTAAAATGATAATGATGATGATGGAAGGCAACTGTGATGTAGTTTTTGTACTTTAATGCTCAAAGTAGGGTTCATATAGGGACTAAAGGAGGTAGTTGTGGTCTCCTGACCTTAAGTCAATGCTTGTGTGTTTATAGGGTTGATACCTCTTGGAAGTCAGGAATCTTCAGACAGTCTTGCAGCAGAGATCGTCACACCGGAAATCAGGTAAGGAGATGCTGAAGTCGAGCCACACTTCACAGTACTGTTGTAGAAAACTTACTCCTCTGTGACATAGAGGACCAGTTCCTTATTCTTTATCACTAACGCTTTCAACCTGAACTCGAGGTTCTGTGTTTTGATTTCAGCACCTTAGAGACCTTCTCAGCTGGCCATACAGAAGCTTGGTTTCTTTCTTGGGAGGACAGGGTCTCACACATACACAGCAGACAAACACATCTCTGCTTGGGTATCCTCAGCAGACATTTAGCCATGAAACCACTTGGCCCAAAGACAAAGGTTATGCTTAGCCTTCAGCCTGCAAAATACTTAGTTGCTGAGATTTATTATCTAAGTGCAAGGAATGGGCTGGGGAAGACAAAGCAGAAGATAGGAGGAAACATCGCCCTGTCCCTATTGCTCTTCCCTCAGTAGTATCTATATTTGTGTTTTAAATATTCCATTTATTTTAGTGTATGCCTGGCTTTATGTATAAGAATGAGTAAATGATTGGAAAGCATCCGCTGTCCAGCAAAAGGTTAATGATTAACCCTGAATATTGCTTTTACCTTTTTTGTGCTAATTTGCCCCCTTTTTAAGTTGACACCAGCCCTGATTCTTGATAGCATCCTTGGAGGTATTAGCTAAAACAACAGTTATGTAAAAGTTTAATAAACTGTGAAAGTTGCCATAGGCATTCAAAACATTTGTTGAATGAATGAAGACAGTATTTATTATTGTTAGCATTTAAGTACAGAAGGTGTGTAATGCAGCACCAATTTTGGAAGCATCTTGAATACCGTTTACCTTTTTGCCATCTGATATGGTACTTTATTATTGGACCAATAAAATTTGTTTCACGAATACTTATTTTTATGAATATTTATAAATAAATGCATGCTGCATGCTAAGTCGCTTCAGTCATGTCCGATTCTGCAACCCTATGGACTGTAGCCCACCAGGCTCCTCTGACTATAGGATTCTCTAGGCAAGGATTCTGCAATGGGTTGCCATTTCCTTCTCCAGGAGATCTTCCCAACCCAGGGGTGAAACCTGCATCTCTTGTGTCTCCTGCATTGGCAGGCAGGCTCTTTACCACTGGCGCCACCTGGGAAGCCCCTGTAAATAAACGGTTATCTCCAAAAAAACAAATTTTAAGGAAGTTTATAGGTAATGAAGTTGGATTTTTAAACTGAGAGAAAAGAACAATGATGAAAATTCAACAAAATGGCTTTTATTGAGTATTGCTCAGTACAAATTAAAATATGCTCTGTGTCTACAAGACCTGCCAAGGTGAAACAGTGCAAGGGGTGAAACTTCTCAACACATTAATAGACCAGTATTGACATAGGTCAGTATTCTTGACACATAGTGAGATTTTCTTTACCAGTTTGCAAAAATCTTTAAAAGTGATAATTTTCACTAATGTTAAGGGTGTGGAAAAGTTAGAAACCTCATAAACTAAAAATAAAGAGATACAATTTTTTTAATTGAGATATAATTGACATATAGCTTTGTAGTAGTTTTAGGTATGCATCTTAATGATTTGACATGTGAATGAAGGATACGTATATGTTGTGAAATAATCACCAGAGTAAGTTCAGTTAGTATCCATCACCACACAGAACTACAAAAAAATTTTTTTTTCTTGTGGTTATACAGCTTTTCTTTTGAGCAGTTTGGCAGAATGTGTAAATGTTTAAATCAGAAAATAGGATTTTGAAACCTCATTCATTACATATCATGATATTTGGAGATTGTTTATCTTCAGACCATCAATTCTATTGTAAAAAGAAAGGGCTTGAGACCTGAGATGTGCTGTCTCAGCCAGTTAGGAGCTAAATTTCTTGGAGGTTTTTTTTTTTTTTTTTTTCCCCTCATTTCTGTTCTACGTATTAAATCTGTAATGGTGCCTCGCTGGATTTTGAGAACCGTGTTAATCAGTTTTTCTTCCGCTCTCAGGGAGAAGCTCATTCGTCTTCAGCATGAGAATAAGATGTTGAAAATCAACCAGGAGGGTTCTGACAACGAGAAGATCGCCTTGCTGCAGAGCCTTCTGGATGACGCCAACCTCCGCAAGAACGAGCTGGAGACGGAGAACAGGTGAGGGCGCGGCAGCCACTCCACTCGCTGTGATCTGATCCCTTCAATCACAGATCCGAGCTGTAGGCACAAGTGAGAGTGTTCTCCTCCATTGCATTTCATGAGTCCTTTTTCCCACTTACAGGCAGATTTGCCCAAAAGGGCTGTGTCTCTGTGTTAGAAGCCCCATCTTCAGTTCTTCAGGCAAAACGATACCAAAGTCCTGCTGTTCCCCCTTCCTAATCACTAATTAAAACTAGAAGCTTAAACAGCCTGGCAGTGCAGGAGACATGGGTTCGATCCCTGGTCCAGGAAGCCCCCATGTGCTGAGGACCAACGAAGCCGTGCACCACAGCTCCTGAGCCTGTGCTCTAGGGCCCGAGGGACAGGACTCCTGAGCCCGGGGGATGCACCTACCAGCCTGTGCTCTAGGGCCCAGGGACGCGGCTCCTGAAGCCCGAATGCCCCAGAACAGCCAGAGAAGGCCTGGCAATGAGAAGCCCACGCACCACAACTGGAGAGTAGCCCGCACTCACCACAGCTAGAGAAAGCCTCCACGCAGCCACGAAGACCCAGCACAGCCAAAAGCAAAATTAATTCATTGAAAATAAAATCTTTTTTAAAAAAACCTAGAGGATAAAATAATGTCACCATTAATTGACAGTCTTTGGAGACACTTTTACTTTGTCGTCATGATCAGATTAATAAGTTTGCCTTGTTTAGACAAGCTGATGTTTCAAAGAATCAGTTGGTGTAAGGAAAATAGTGGGAACCCTCATAATGAATTGATAGAGCTTTCTTTTTTTAATCTGTTAATCCTTGCTACTCTAGTTGGAAATCATCCATCTTATGAATAATTCAATTATTTTGAGAATTTAGAATCTGCATATCTAGTAAGCACATCACTTTCCTGCTTGTAAGTTTTCGGAGTATTGCAGGCGGCAGTCATTCCAACTGCTTTTAAAAGCAGTTCTTACTCCGGCAAGGATTACTTTTATATTTTGTTGTGACAATCTTCTGATTCTTCTCCTTTTTGGAAACGTTTCTTAGATCCCAAACATATGGTGTCTTTTCTTTCTCTTAGAGCTGTGATATTCTGTCATTTTGACGTTTTTATAAATAGTTTCACAAGTTGGTATGTGGTATTACAGATTCTTTGCTTATTATGCCTGATAGATTTGGCATTTTCCAGGTATGAGTCAGTCTTGAGAGTCTAAATTGTTATGACAGCTTTACGTACTCCACCTTTTTTCCTGTGACTTTAATGTTTAAACCTGCTGAGAGAGAATCAGCAAACAGTGTGCACAATAGGGTGATTTATTAGAGCGTAATTGAATATAAACAGAAGGAGACATTTGCATATCACTCTTAGGAGCATAGATAATGAATACTTTATTAAAAAAATACTTAGAAAAAGTGGGAAAAGAGAAGGGAGAGGAATACGAACAGTGGAAAATAGGTGGCAGCCATGCGGAGCCCAGGTGAGAGCACCTTGACTTCCCCCTCCATCCTCGGCCTGCACCGTATCTTAGCATCTCAGTCAGGAGCGCCTACTCCCGACACTAACCTCTTGTCAGGGAACCAACACCTGCTACATCTTCTCTGACACTTTGCCGTGTCTTTCACAGGCCTTACTTCAGCTTTTGCCCTTTTCTCCTTAAAAACAGAACAACTAGTTGTCATTCGTACTATAGCACTTGTATGTCCAGATGACTGCTTACCTCCCAAGTGCCTGTTACTTGCAACTGTGTTGGTTTATCAGATGGCAACACCAGTAACTTACCTATATATCATAGCCATCTGTGGGTTTTATGACCTGATGCAGTAATAATAATAATACCAGCTAGCATTTATTAAGCCACTGTTTGTTCCAAAGACTGTGCTAGTGTTTTAAACATGTGGTCTTACTTATTAAAGTTTTGGAAATGGAGGAATATGGACTGAGACCCAGGCTACCTGACTGCAAAGCCTCTAGTCAACCAGTTTATCTTCTGCCCTATTTGTAAAACATTTTCTTTCACGTCTTCCCCCTCACTGGATACTTTTCCTCTTAGGTGAATTATCATATGTTGTCTTGCTGAGTTTAATAAGTACTTACATTACCTGGTCTCTACCTTAACCTCCTGCTAGTTGACAGCCCTGGACTAGTACCACGCAAGCAGAGTTTCAGTCCCACTGAGTCTAACAGCTGTGTGACCGTGAATCCAATTTGCTCACGCCATACCTCACCTTAGAAGGAGAGCTCAGCCTCCAAAGTCCTTTCCAGTTGGTTTTGCCAGTAGGCTGGCATTTGTTAAAATCCATGATACCTGCTGACCTTCCAGCACTATTAGGAGAGGCACAGAGGATCCAGAGGAGAGCCACATTGAAATCTCTCACCCACGGGGCGGTATTACAATCCTCACTTCTTTTGCGGTGAACTTTTTCATGTGTATTTGCATACATATTATAGCTTCATACGTGTGTGTACATGCTTGGTCCATACTTTAATCAGTATTTTAGACTATGTGTTATGACATTTACAATGGGCTCCACTAGTAGTAATGTTTGTTGACTAAATAAATTTCAAAAATCGCTAGGATGAAAAGTTGAAATAGTCTCAGAGTTTGATATATTTTCCATATTGCTTCCTGAGAAGATTAAAGAAAATTACGGTCAGTAATGTACTTATGTCCCTCTGTTCCCTTATTGAATATGAATTTTCAGATAATTCTTTTACTGAGTGCAAAAGCAGATTCCTTTGTGTGAAAAATATCAGTTATAACTATAGGTTTATTATATCTTTACTGTGATTCTCACTAAATTATAGCACATGGAGGTTTATGATAAGAATTTCTTTTGAGTATAAAAAGTTTCATGCTGAAATTCTTGCCGTTTGGATTCTAAATAGTCATTGCCCTGTTTTGTCCTTAACTGAGGGGCATCTGACTTTTCCTAGTGGGTTTATTACTAGACCTGCCAGCCCCGTGGGAGCATCCTGGACTTCTCTTCCTCCCCTCTTTACCGTGTTCATTGCTGATTACTCCCCCCTCCTCAGTTCTTCTTGGCTTTAGGAGCAGCCCTGGCTCGTTCCTTCTGAGTCCCTGGTTCCTCTTCAGGGTGATCCGTCCCTTCCACCCTCTGCTTGGTGATCTGCTGGGGGCCTTCCTGGTCTCTTGTGCGCCGGGCTGCACTTTCTGCGGCCGCTGTCGTTCATGCTCATGGCGCCAGTCGTCGCCAGACGGCCCTCGGGTCTGTTGGGTCTGCTGCACCCTCCTGCTGGGTGCCAGTTGCACGGGTCCAGCCATTGTAACAGGCATTTCCCGTTGCTCCGTTTTCAACAAATAACGAGCAGGTTTCTTTGCGCTGCGGCTTAGCCTGCTCCTCCCGGGTTCCCTTTCGTGGTGAATGGCTCCTGGTCGCTGAGAGTAAATCCTCGGTCGTTTTTGCTCCTTTTGTTCGTTTGTGTTTTTTGTGCGTCTCCTCCTCTGACCTCGTCTGTTTCAGGGAAGCGTGGTCATCACTGCAGTGGCCTCCGCCTGGGCTTCTTGCTTTCCTGCTGCTCTCTGCCTTCCAAAATGATATCTTCGACTCGCACAGCACCATGGTCTTTCTGAAATACTGTCGGCTCCTTCAGCATCACCCAAGACCCACTAGTCCCCCGACCGTTACAGCCTAATGATCTATAGAGAATTTGTGGAGACAGAGCTCCAGAGTCAGTATTTTTAGAGGCTGGCTGGGCTATTCCCTTGCAACCAAATTTTAGGCCCAATTATAGGAAATGGCAGCCCACTCCAGTATTCTTGCTTGGGAAATCCCATGGACAGAGGAGCCTTTGTCCTCTGTCCTCTGTCCATCCATGGGATGGCAAAGAGTCGGACGCAGCTCAGCGACTGAGCATAGGATAAATGAAAACACACTTGAATTTCACACAAGGTGGCCCAGCCTCTCCTCTGGTTTCCTCTCCAGCCTTCCTTCCCCTTATAACGTCGTCATAACGTAGAATTCAGCCATATAATTCCTGAACTCACTGTGCCTGCTCCGTTTCTGTGTGCTGTGGACGTGTTGAACTCTCAGTCTTGAATCCCCTTTCCACCATTCACCACACAAGCATTTTATTTCTTGTTCTGGTCTCGGCTCAGGTGAGGCCTGACTCCTCCACACTATTAGGTGTGGTCCTTGCTTCTTTGAGCCGTTCTCACTCCTCTCTGTACTTCCGCCTGCTGTGTTGAAATATTTATCTTGTATATTATTTGTTTACATCTTGCCTCCCCAAGTGCAGTTTTTTTGTTTTTGTTTTTTGGCTGCACCCAGAGACTTGCCCGACCTTAGTTCCCTGACCAGGGACTGAACCTGGGTCCCTGGGAGTGAAAGTACTGAATCCTCACCCCTGGACCGCCAGGGACATCCCACGAGGGTCTTTTAGCACTACACTGAGCACTCATTTGAATAATGCATATTGAAGTGAATTTCAAACGAGTATATGTGCACAAGTATACCAGCTCCACACAATGTGTCTGTCAAAAACACTGCATTGGATGTCATCGTCAAAATTTCAAGCAATACAAAAAAAAATGAGAAAAGTGAAAACCTAAGGGAAAAGGTGTAAGTTCAATCAGAACTTGGAAAATTAATGTATGTTTGATTTCTAGGCTGGTGAATCAAAGACTCTTAGAAGTACAGTCACAAGTGGAAGAACTGCAAAAGTCTTTACAAGATCAAGGCTCAAAGGCAGAAGATGTAAGTCTTACTTTATACAGTGATGGTCCAGTAATTTCATAATGTTTAGAAAAGCTGTGACTTTTTTTTTGATGGTCTCTATCAACGTAATTGTGATGATATTGGTTATAGAAAAGAAACTGTTTTCCTTTTCCTAACATTGCTTATAAAAAGACCAGACAGTGCTTTTTGTCTCAGATTCACCCTGCTGGGAATTAGAAGTTCATTTGTAGTTTTTAGCTAAGGAATTGAGCTTTTGTGTTCTACGGATGCTCAACTCAGTTTTCAGAGTATTGATTTTCCTTCTGGTCCCAAAAAAAAAAAAGTGCTGACACAATCTTAGCATGTTCAAGTAGCACTGTTTGATGTAAATTTGGTTTTACAAAAATAATGCCCTTCCTAGAATCCTACCCTCTCCAGGTTTATGAGTCCCTCTTTCTGCCCTTGCCCTTGGGCACACACACACACACACACACACGCTCAGATAGAAGTTCTCTGACCTTTTTTCCCTCTGCCCGTCTGTCACAGCCCTGCCTGCTCGGCAGGTGCTCGCCTAGGATACAGCACGAATGTGGAGGCAGAAACAGCTCTTCCTTCACCTCCTCCTGCTCCCCGGCCATCAAGGTCTGATGAAGACGTGCAGCAGTCATGTTTTGCAAATCCTGTACATTTAATGAGCTGTGTACAACAGAGCTACACTTGCAGAGTGCTCAAAACTAACGTGAAGAGGGCAGAAAAACTGAATGTTCATGACCATCTTTGCTTCCGTCAATTGGTGGTTTTTTTCCCATTGCCAGCGTAATCTGCTGGCTTTTGAGTATAAACCTGTTTGGTTGTTCTCGTTGGAGTCACTTTCGGCGTTCTGCATCAAAATCATAGACCCATCCAGTTTCATCCAGCCTTAGTAATGTAAGAGAGTGTGAAGACAAAACAATATTGCTCAAGGCCTGAGGGTGTGCGATCCGAAAGCTCATCCGTGACCTGATTTCTTGGGTTTCTTAATCACTGTCTGGGTTACGCTGGCCACGTGCCCTCTGAGGTCACAGGTTGCAGCTTTATCCTCTAATGTGTTGTCCTTCTTAGCTCCCCACGTGGATTCCCAGTTCCCCAGATTCTCACCAGCATTTAAACTGCCTTATTCCCTTATTACAATGGAACTAGTTTACTTTTCACACATGCCTTTACCCAGAGCGCTAAAGGCCAAGCAGAGCCACCATTTGGGCGTGAGAATACCAGTAAACCTCACCAAGGGTCTTAGAGGCAAGTCGCAGTGACGTTTCTTACTAGGTCCCTTAAACGGAGGTGAATGTAGTCTTGGTTTTGGTCTCGGAAACTTTGAGGAGACTTCCTGTTGATCTGCAGAGAGGGGAAGAATGTGTGGGTCATGGGAGGCAAACATGGCAGAACATCAGTATCTGCTCAGCCTCAGAGCAGTAACCGCTAAACTTGTTTCTTTAATATTAAAACATACAGAAAGATACAGAAAATAATCTTACGTGGCCTGATTAGATATCACTGTGGGAATGAAATCTAAATATGCTACGTGTCACTACTTCAAGAGACCACATTTCAGAAATGAGTTGCCAACCCTAAAAGTACTGTTAGCATAAATTAGTTTATTTGACTGTTGAGATGCTAATGAGATGTTTTGCTGTAAATTCCTGAAATTCCTCTCAGAGCTCTGTACTCTATAAAGATTCAGATAGACGCTTTCTGACGATAGGCCGGCTGCTCACGATGTGGAGGAAGATGTGGTCCCCGCCATGCGGTTCTTCCCAGCAGATGTTTCATGCTTTGCTTTCTGTCTCTCACTCAGCCTACAGTGTTGCCTCAACAGACATGCAATACACAGAACCACCTGCCGAGTGAGATGGGTCCTCTCTGAAGAACAACACAATTTCCCCCCCATTTCTGTTATCAAAAGCACAGGCGTGTGACCTTAAGGCAGAGTAGCATGGTTTGCACATTTTTATTATTATTTTTATGTCATTTATTTTTAGCGTGGAAGCAGAAAAGCATTGGTTCTATCCAGGCATATGGATAATTTGAGCTAGCCACAGTGTATAAAGCTCCAGAGAACAAGACAGGATGAGATCATAGAAGAAAGAAAAATGTACATTTTTTGAACAAAATGCATGTCTTTTACTTCTGTTCATGAATTACTAAATCGTTCCTCCTGTTGGCTGCTGTGTATGCCTCATACTAATGTGTCCTCTCTGTCTCTTGGCATGGTCTCTGCTCAAGGCTATTGTAAGTATGGCTTCCTATTCATTTCTATATATTGAGCAGTGTTTTGATTTATGCATTATCTGCCATCATAGTTGACATTGAAATTTTCAATTACGGGGCTTCTGTGCAAAATGAAGATAACCATTATTACCTATAGGTTTATGCCCTTTACAGTTAAGATACTTGAAGGATATCAAAAACCTACCAAATCAGACTGTAAGGAACTCGGCTCCTTTCTCTCCCCACCACGCTCCTCATACTAGTCTGTTTTTATAAAGTGTTTTGATGCGAGCTTGCTGGCACGGTTTGGCCCCCTCCTGCCGCGCCTAATGAGAGTACCAGTCTTCGACTGGGGAGGCAGGGGCATGAAGGCCATGCAGAGACGCTGGGGTCTGCAGGCCTGAGCTCTGGTGCGGGCTCTGCCTCTGGAAATGCTGGGCGCCCCCCCAGCCTCTCCTTCCTCAGTCCCGAGAGGGGTTGGTGGCACCCTCTGTGGTGAGGTTAACACAAGCCAACGCCCGCAGCAAGCTTCAGTGCCGTGCCCGGCCTGGTAACCACTCATTAAATCATACCTTACTTCCTGCATACTATCTCAGAATAAACACTGGCAGTGAATTTTGCTTAGAGCCTAATCAAAACATAAATGCAAAATGAAACCTAAGGTGTTTTTTAAAAATGTCTTCGTGTCACCCTCGGCACTGGAGAAGGGACAGCATAAGCAAAGGCCAGCGGGACTGTCGTCTTTCTCTCCGCCTGGGGGACGCAGTGGTGGAGAACACTGTGGTCCATTCGCCTGGCTGCAGTTGACACACTCAGCAGAGCAGGCATCTGAATATTCCAGGGCTGGCTCAGAATGGGCTGGAGTAAGCGATTACAGCAATCATTATCAAGTCGGGGCTGGAACTGGAAGGGCCCGGTGTGAGGGGTGTGTCCCCCCGTGTGGCTCAGCACTGATTGGACAGTCTGTTTCCTAAGTCCGTATTATTTGAATTAGGCCGAATTAATTATGTAACCATGTATCTCAACATGGACTGCTTCATAAAATTCATTCATAATGTGTACCCTACTAGTGCTGAGTTTGATCATGAAACCTGGCGGTCCTGTATGGAATGCCGTTATTCTTTGCTTATTTTGCATACGTTCTGATCTCCTGCATCTCAGGGGACTTTTTTTTTTAATACCCAGTCAAAGCTGCATTCCCCAGCATGTTAAATGCTGTGGCTAACTTTTCTTTCATTTTCCCATTCCATCATATAAGTTATTTGCAGCCTGTGCATATCAGAAATCTCTGATTAAGTCACTAAGTGTTTGCATAAGTTGATCCCATGACACACGGAAAACAATATAGTGGATAAAAAGTTATCTTGTGTATGTGTCTGTCACTCAGTTGTGTCTGACTCTGTGACCCTGGACTATAGCCTACCAGGATCCTCTGTCCTTGGGATTTTCCCAGGCAAGAATACTAGAGTGCATTGCCGTTTCCTCCTCCAGGAGATCTTCCTGACCCAGGGATCAAACCTGCGTCTCCTGCTTTGCAGGCAGACTCTGTACAGTCTGAGCCACCACTGAATCCCAAAAAGTCTTAGGGAAAGCTATTGCTATTATGAGACTTCACCTGCCTATTGTGTCCAGGAATATTAGGTCTGTACCTGAAGGACTTTTTAATTCATTTCCCTGGCTATAAATAGAGAATTCAGATATGCAGTTTTGGGGTTTTTTATATACTGATTGCTATCACTTATGAGCTGTTGTCTCCCTTATCAGAGAGAAACAAACTTGGGTACATCATGTATTTTCAGACTTTGACCAGAAAACTTAACTGAGGGCTTGCTCAGAGTTATACTCTACCCTGAACAAGTACTCTTCATTTTTTTTTTTAAGTAATTAATGCATTTGTTAAAATGTCAAGTAATAAACTATTTTCTATTTTCCATTTTCAGTCAGTTCTTCTAAAGAAGAAGCTTGAAGAGCATCTGTGAGTATAAAAGCTGTTATGGCCCATTGTCGGGTTGTCCAGAGAAGCAGAAGTGTTTTGTGTTGGCAGTTACAGAGCATCTAGGTGGGGGCCTGGGTGGCCCTCAAGGCAGAGACGATCATGAGACACAGTAACAGAGACTGGTTTTCATGGAAGACAGTTTTTCCACGGACAGGGCGAGGGGGAGATGGCTTCGGGATGATTCAAGCTCTGGCATGTATTAACACCCCTGCTGATCTGATGGGAGGCGAGGCTCAGGTGTGGATGCAAGCAGCAGGGAGCGGCCATAAATACAGAAGAAACTTCCCCTGGCTGCTCACCTCCTGCCGTGCCGCCTGGTTCCTACCGCCACGGACTGGTGCCAGCCTGTGGCCCCGGGGTTGGGGGTCTCCTGGTCTAAAGGGTCATCTGCACCCAAGGTCCTTGAATCAAACCAACTGTTGCATTAGAACTGTGTTCTCATGTAAGCTTCCCGAGTTTTCTGTCTTCACAGTAGTGTTTATGGTCCCAGGTAGGACTGTGTGACCCTCCGGATCAGGAGGCAGAAGTGTTTCCTGTAAGAGCAGAGAGCAGTTGCTTCAGGTTCTGCAGACCATGGTCTGTGCCACAGCCACTTAGCTGTGGTTCAGAGGCAGCTGTGATAGTATATAAACCAGTGCTCTGACTGTGTCCCCAAAGCTTTCTACCCTGAAGCCGGCTACAGGCTGAATTTGGCCCCCAGGCTGCACTCTGCCGGCTCTGGAGCCTGTGGCCAGCTGAACCTTCCTTTTTATATAAATATTTTACAGTATCATTAAGCTTGTCACAGCAGCAGCTTTTCAAACACTTGCTTGCATTGCAAGCATACCCGAACACGACTTTTTAATCTAGAAGGTTCCATTTTAAAATACATTTGTTTTCTCATGAAGTATTTGTCCCTCTTTATCGGAGGTTGATGATGTTAGGCGTGTTTTGTGATTTCTGTCACACCTAGTATCAACTTGAGTCCTTCTCTCTGTCGTACCCTGGCCGAACTCTGTGCTTACAGACATTGAATGTGGGTGGCCATGGGTTGCCAGCCTGTTGGAGTGTTCCACTGGTGGGCTGTGCTGAACCAGACACCCTGGGTGCCACAGAGCTCGTGTGCTTGTCCTACGGGGACTGGAAAGAATTCTCCAAGCTGGCAGTTTGCTGCATGCTGTCCGCTTGCTTCTTTAATGTGGGGAAAGCGAGTGCTCCGAGCCACTGACAGTTGGTAGCAAGTCTAACCCTGGGCAGTTCATAAACTTCTAGAACAGCACCTGTCGCCTCCCAGCCACTGGGAGGTTACCTGCAGGGAGAATTTCATGCTGAAGTCTGTCCTTTTGTCATTTCCCACCCCTTTGTTGCAGAAAATAGAATACCTGTTGTTTCATTAAACTATTGTCTGACCATGGTTCTGTGTTCAGTCGTTTACATGGTAGAAGTCTTCATCAAAAACACCTTATTCGTGAGGGAGAGGCCTGTATTTAGTTCCCCATGGCTCCCATGACAAATTAGCACAAGCTGCAAGGCGAAAAACAACAGTCTTGACAGTAGTATTTACAGCCCCAGACTCTGCGACCCTCTGGATCAGGAGTCAGAAACGTTTTCTATAAGGAACAAGAAAGCAATGGCTTTAGGGTTTACAAACCATAGTCTGTTCACAACCACTGAGTTCTGATTTGAGAGCAACCGTAGACAGTATGTAAACCAAGGCTCTGTGTCCTAAAGGCTTTTTACACAGAAGCGGGCCACAGGCTGAATTCGGCCCCCCAGGCTGAAGGTTTATCTGAAAGAATGGCTGCTGTCTCGGACTCCGAGGTTTTTGTCTCTCTGTTTTAGTTGTTTAGAAAATATTAACATGTTTATGCTGGTTAAGTCTTTGCATCTTTGTTTCCTAGCATTTGTGTGCTATATGCTACTGTATCCTAGGAATAAAGAACTTACATCTTTCACGTGAAGAAAATAGAGTAGTAGGTGACAGAGTTACATATTCTGTTACAGAGAGAAGCTGCATGAAGCCAATAATGAGCTGCAGAAGAAGAGGGCCATCATCGAAGATCTTGAGCCAAGATTCAACAACAGCTGTGAGTTTTGTGTGTGTGTGGTCATCTAAACATTAGTGCTTAGATCTCTAATCCCACTGTGATTTTCCCTTAACTATGAATGCTGATGTATATTTTATGAAATTGTTTTCGTAGTACAGTTGCAGTATGTCAGCCAGACTTTTTTTTACTTTTGTCGATATTTGTACATGTAGGTGACTTCACTTTGTCAATTCTTTTGTATGGAGGTGGGAGCAATACAGACTTTTACTTTTTTCGTGTTGTGACATATACATAGCATAAAAATGACCATTTTAACCATTTTTAAGTATACAGTGAAGTGACATGTTAAGTACATTTGCAATGTCATACGGCCACTGTCTATCTCCCGAACTTGTTCATCTGCCTAAACTGAAACTCTCTACTGATTAAACACCCACTCCACGCCTCCTCTCTTCCCAGCCCCTGGTCACCTCCATTCTGCTTCCAGTCCCTTGCACTTGAGTCTTGTATACAATTCGTATAAGTGGAATCATACAATATTTGTCCTTTTTTTTTCTGGCTAATTTCACGTCACATAATGGCTTTCATTTTCACTTGGTATAATGCCTCCATGCCGTAGCGTGTATCGGGATTGAGCTGACTAATATTCAACTATTTGTATACATAGACCACATTTTGTTACCCTTTTAGCCTTCAATGAATGCTTTTTATAATTTTGTGTACTTCCATAGTGTAGTTTTTATTTCTAAGAAAAGCTTTCTGTTAAAAGATTGTGAATTTTTTAAAAAATAAAATTATATAAAAGAATAGACCAAATAGTCTCTCAAAGCTGTTAAACTATTTACTGTTTTGTCAGTTGAAGTATTTTTAAAGTTGTTACGGTCTACTGTCTCATCAATAGCCTTAAAAATTGAAGAATTACAAGAAGCTTTACGGAAGAAGGAGGAGGAGATGAAACAGATGGAAGAACGGTACAAGAAATACCTGGAGAAAGCCAAAAGCGTAAGTGTGAGTTGGCGGGCCTCACTGCTTCCTGATAGTGGTTCACTGGCGTCTCATGATACACGCCTGAATCATGACCTCTCAGACCACGAGGAGACAGGACCAAAAGCGCCTGAGCAGGAGGCAGTGACCGAAACGGTGCCCCCGCCCCGGGCTGCTTCCGATTATTGAGAGGAAAGCACCCTTCCATGTAGGAGAGGACGGACAGTCCTCACCCCGCCTAATAGCTCACGTTAGCTGCCTGAGTAGCTCCCCTGGTGGTCCAGTCGTTAAGACTCCCACTTCCAAGGCCGAGGGGCATGGGTTCGATCCCTGGTCAGGGAACCAAGATCCCACATGCCGCACTGTGTGGCCAAGACAAAAAGATGAGCTGCACGCCCTAGGAGAACCAACCTCTGCCTCCCGAAGAGACTCAGCTGTGGTCAGCCTGAATCTAAACTGGCTTCTGGGCCCAGCTGGCAATTCCCAGGGAGAATGAGATTATTGGAACCAGTTAAATAAATTACCTTTAGAAAGTCATCGGACAAATCCAGATTTGGGGATGAAAATCCATGTCATGAAAAGTAGAAATAGGCATTGGAGTGGAGGGGAGCCTAAGAAATCTGTGTTAAAGGAAATGCAGTTTCACTGTTCTGCTCTTTAAGGTTTTTTGTAGGTTGATCATTTTTCTGCAGGCTTAACTGGTTTTGACAGTAAAACTGTTGGGCCAGAAAGGCCCTTCCCAGAAGCCCACAGGTGTCCCAGCTAGACCTGTGTCCCCTGCCTGAGTCTAAACCCCAGCCTCTTGCAGAGGAGACGGTCACAGTGACTGGCATGTGGACATCGAGCCCCACTCCCTGCTCACACATCTGGTCAGAGGCAGAGGCCCCTGAATCAAGTCAGAGGACCAGAACGGGGAAGACTGCCGTCAGTCATGTCTACTGTACTGTGATTGATGAATTTGAAGCCAGAATTATTTCTTGTAATGGACTCTTTCACTTAATTTTAAATTTTTCTATAATTAAAAGTTGTAACAACAGAACGTCATTTCATACATTGAAATTTTAAAGTATCCTCTTGAGATAGCTTTGGACTCTCATAAGGTTTATCTTTTTTTTTTTAATAACTGCTGCCGTAGGTGTTACACACTGTAGATTTGAGACTTAAATTTTTTTCTTTTATTCCTTTTTGCAGGTTATCCGTACTTTAGATCCTAAACAAAATCAAGGAGCAGCACCAGAAATACAAGCTCTTAAAAATCAGCTCCAGGAGCGGGACCGGCAGTTCCATTCATTGGAGGTAGTTTAATATGATAAGACATTTGATTTTTTTATTTTTGATTCTAGAAGCCTTGCCGGGTACAGTCTTCACATCTGTAGGGCACAGTTACTGAAGTCTGTGGATGCATAAGTCCCTTGTAGACAGTAGTGAATGTGGTCATTTGCATACAGTCTCTGCACACCATCCGTGTGCTCTAAACCATCTCCAGATTAGTTATGCAGGGTCTTCCCTGGTTGCTCAGGCAGTAATGAATCTGCCTGCAATGTAATACCCAATGCAGTGTAAATGCTATGGATTTTTCTGTTTGTCTGTTTTTTTATGTTTTGGAATATATGCCTTTTTGTTTGTTTTTGTCATTGCTTAGTCGCTAAGTTGTGTCCAACTCTGTGACCCCTGACCTCGTGGATTGTAGCCCCCAGGCTCCTCTGTCCATGGAATCTCTTGGGCAAGAACACGAGTGGGTTGCCGTTTCCTTCTCCGGGGGATCTTCCCAACTGAGGGATGGAACCCGTGTCTCTTGCCTCAGCAGGAGGGTTCTTTACTGCTGAGCCGCCTGGGAAGCCCTGTGTTTGCTGTTTGGGGCTGGAGTAGGTTGACTCTGGATGTGGACCCTGTGGATGTGGAGGGCCAGCTGCACAGCTGTGCCCATGAATTTAGATGGGCATGAAGTAGGTTTTTTACTAATGTTGAATGTTTTTCATGTTTACACGCTTACATGTGCTTGCTTTTTAGAAAGAATATGAGAAAACAAAGAGTCAAAGAGAGATGGAAGAGAAATACATTGTCAGTGCCTGGTACAACATGGTAAGAAAATAACACGTGAAAGCACTTTGCAAAGTTCAATGAATAAGTATTATTTGTTATACTCTCTTTAGTGTAGAAGTCCTTCTACCAAATGAATCCAAAAAGTAATTGCCGTCCTAACACACACTAACAAAACCCTAACGCTGATCTTAGGGCCGGACAGCAGATACGAGAACCCACCATAAACGGGGTTAGGACACTGTGGGCACTGTCCTGAAGAAGGAAAAATTTCTGTCTCTCAGAACCATTTGTCCTTGGGCATAGTGACTTCAGTCATATCTAAACACAGATGGAGTCAGGGTTTTTTTGTGGGACTATTTTCACTGGCTTTGCAGGGCTGGTTCTTATAACAAAGATAGTTTAATTGTCTCACAGGGTTTGGTAAATGTTCAGTGTGGGACCCTGAACAAATGCAGGCTTTGAAATTGAATTTTCCAACACACAAAAAAATGTACGTATGGCAGGGGGAAATAAATGCTTACCAGCATTTTGACTTTCAGAATGATTTTTCCAGATACGAAGAGCTATGGATTTTGACGAATGCTGTACTTTTTTTCAATATTTTTTTTCCTGGACCTTTTTATCTTCTTTTTAATAACTTTATTATTTCCTTTTGGGCTACGTTGGGTCTTTGTGCAGTGTGGGCTCTTCTCTAGCTGCAGTGCGGGGGGTGGGGGGTTCTCTGGGGGCCACAGGCTTCTTACTGCAGTGGCTTCTTGTTGGGAGCACAGACTCTAGGGCACGTGGGCTCAGCAGTTGCCGCTCCCGGGCTCTAGAGCACAGACTCAGCAGTTGTGGCACACAGGCTGAGTTGCCCTGCAGCATGTGGGATCTCCCCGGACCAGAGATCGAGCCCATGTCTCTTGCATTGACAGGAGGATTCTTTACCACCGAGCCAACCAGGGAAGCCCTTCTTTTTCTTGTTCTTCTTCCCAACACGACCACTTTTGCCTTTTCAAGATGTGAGTTTAGTTGCCTGAGACAGATTCCTTTCCCCCATATCCATTTGACGCTGTAGTTGGGTTCATGACACAATACCATTTTACAGTTGTAATTGTAAATTATACCATTTTACAGTTACAGTTGGTACTGTGTCTTAAAGGTTAGTGTCCCAGGTCTGCTAATAGTGTGATTTGAGCTTTTGTCAAAAATTCACACAATTTTATGCCATGTCCACATTTATATTTATTTGCCTTGGTTAAAGCTACATATTTAAGATTTTATCCCAATTTTAAAAAAGAAAAGAGGGAATCTTACTGGGTTTATGGTACCGCTACTGTGAATATAGATTAATGCAAAATGTAAAAAAAAGTAAGAAAAAACTATATTTAAGGGAGGTCTCTGGGAACTGGTCCTGACTCTACCCATGCTGTTTCCTCTCTGTCCTCCGTCAGGGTTAGTTAGCAGCAGCCTGGGAGCCCAGTTCCTCAGTCCTTACTAGTAATTTCATATAGCTGATTGATTTTTATGACTTCACATATTATGGAACCAAACTGATTTACTCCATGATATGGTATTAAAGAGGAATCCTATGATAGTTTTCAACTCCACAGAGAATGAAGGAATATCTCCCAGTAGGATCTCACAGGTTATGTTCAGATAAGAAGCTGGAAAAGCTGCAGCTCAGTGGTAAAGAATCCACCTGCCAGTGCCGGGGCGTGGGTTCAATCCCTGGGCTGGGAGGATCCCCTGGAAAAGGAAATGGCAGCCCACTCTAGTATTCTTGCCTAGAGAGCTCCATGGACAGAGGAGCCTGGTGGGCTACAGTCCATAGCGTTACAAAAAGTCGGATGTAACTAAGTGATTAAAGCACCAGCAACAAAAACTTCGTGTATACATTCAGAAAGTTCTGCGTCTCAGGCAACTGAAATGGAAATGAAGGTGCTGAGGAGCTTAGTACCTGGTGAAAGGTATTAAGTATCTCAGAGAATGGCCTTGTGATGGATCCTGAGATCCTAAACATTGTGTCAAGAAGTTGAATAAGTTGTTTTGATTATGAAAGCTTAAAAAAAAAAGTATATTTTAAATAAAATATAATTATTGATATATTAGGCAAATCAGGTTAAATATTACCAATAGATATTTGTCCATTTTCTTCAGATGCTTAAATGGTTTAGTTTCAAACTGAGTGAAAAGCACATCCTGGATTTTCTCATTGGGAAGATGGAGGATGTTGTGTCCTTAGGCCTACCTAAAACGCTGAGCCCTGACCCCTGTTTCTTTGGAGCTGACGGGTGATGGGAGGTGTATCTCGTCTTCTGTGCTGGTTGCCCAGCTCCTCTGGGCGTCTCTCTGCCTCTCCTTCTGGCCCTGGTCCTTCCATCTCCTTGTCACCAGCGTCCACTTGCTCCCATCGTCTTGTCTGCAGTCACTGCTGAGAGGAGCTGGCCGCCCTCGGCTCCTCCCATGTCTCTGGCCAGGGTTCTGTCCAGCTCGTTCAATGAGCACCGAGGCCATCTTTCCCCATCTGCTCAGCGTGCTCACTGTTGGCTCCTCCCAGTTTAGAGAGGGCCGCAGCCTGTCCCTGCTCCTGCTCGGAGGTCCTGGGCCCGGCAGGTGGGCTCCTCTCCAGTCCTCAGGAAGGACCCCCACACTCAGTGGGCCCTCTGTCGGGGGCCATCAGGAGCTTCCCTTAACTTGAGAACACAAGTCTGCCTGGGAAGAAAAGCAGCGCGGTGGATGTATTACACGTGGTGTGACTCTCCGCCTTCACAAAGGACAAGTGCTGTGTGGTCTTCTGTTCTGCCTGAACCCTGTGATTTCCGTTCCCCCGCGTGAATCAGCCGCTACCAATCAACTGCCCTTTTTCTGCCTTGGAAAATCACTTTATACATCTGATCTGAAAGGGAAGGGTATATGATTTCATGTGGGTGATATAATTCCAAAGATCCATCTCTTATTATCTACCTTCTGAATTATTGTATATTCAGAAAATTCAGCCTTCATTTCTCCACAGGAAGATTTGTACCTAATTGTTGGAACTAAAATGTCTCTAAGACTGTAATCTGTAATGAAAAGAATTGCAGATTAAATCGTGCCTTTTGACCCCATGTAACAAATTCTGCGTGATCATTTTCCCCTGTGAAAGTGTGTTCTCCTGTTTTCTGATGACTTCTTTTCCCTGTGATGTAGGGGATGACTCTGCACAAAAAGGCGGCTGAAGACAGGCTTGCTAGCACAGGGTCGGGACAGTCGTTCCTGGCGAGGCAGAGGCAGGCCACCAGCACACGGAGGTCTTACCCGGGCCACGTCCAGCCGGCCACCGCAAGGTAGATGAGTCCCGCCGCTGGGATAAATACACCCGCGTTCAACACACACTTCTGTTACATGTCATGGCGTTTCAGGAAATTCAGCCAGCTTGTATTTCGTCTCTCTGTTACCATTTAGTTGTGTCTCATTTGAGGACTTTCTCTCTTCTGTATCTATAATGCTTTAGTTTCTCAGTACTTTATTTTGTAGTCATGTCAGTTCCTTTTAATGTGCCAAAAACTTTTTAAATGCCCAATTAAATGTGTTATATATTGGTGTAGTACTTTTCTTTGTACGAAAATGTCCTTTCCCCAACAGTGTAGGCTTTGTAATGAATTAGATTTTCTGCCAATAATTGATATACAATTTATATTCTTTATCGTGCCTCTGTGTTACCATGCTTTCTAAGAATGTCTTTGTTTAAAGGGAATTAATCTTTTTATGATGTATTATCTGTGTTTTCAATTGTTTTCCAAATGCACTTCAAATAACTTACATATTTACTATATAAAATGGTTGGCAAGTGCACTTTTTGCAAAGACATAAATACATCGGCAGAGGTGCTAATCAGCTCTCACCCAAGGCACCTGAGAGAATTATTTAGAGGGAAAAAACGAGTTTTCACATTGTTTTATAGGAAATTAAATTTGTCTGAAGATTTGGAAACTATTTTTAAAACATAAATAGAATTTCATTATTTCCTGCTATATTGTTTGCTGGCAGAAGTGAATGTGTTGGTTAGGCTATTCTGGGAGAAGTTACAGAAGGAAAAAAATCAGGCAGTACATTCTTTTTTTTTTTTCTTGTTTTGGAATATCACAGTAACTGAGGATCAGATTCTAGCAATGGGGATAACACTGAATTTCAACCACCTTCCATGTCTAAATGATTTATTTTTTATATACTTACGAGTCACAGGTAGCCTTACCTTCAGGGCAATTTCCTTGCTGACTTGCACCTCATTTGTCTTACTTATTCCTTAATATAGACCCTTCTGTTTCTCACTAATTCCTAATACTTAACATCTTAATATCAGTCATTAAGATCAGTAAGTGACTTCCTGTGTGTGACGTTTATGACAGGTCTCTTTCTTAATTCTGTGGACGAGTCTAAGAATTTGCTACCGAGCAGATTCTCTCTCGGGTATTTGGTTGCCCCAAAGTGCTCACATTTGTTGACAGATTATAAACTGTTTCTTTACATTGATGAATGGCTATCAAGAAACAGAGATTATGAAGCACTTTAACTATATAAGGGGCTATATACACGCAAAACATCATTCATTTGAACATGAAATGTCTCTGGCTCGCTCTCCATATTGGCTTAAATATTTGGCCCCAAATTATATTAAATATATCCCCCTCCAGCCTTTCTCTTGCACCACAGCTCATTTTTTTAAAAGCAAAACTTTACTGAAATTAGGTTGATCGTTTGTTTGGTTTTGGTTTTAGACAGGTTACCTATTAAGAAGATTTATTTCGTGTACTTGCTGTTTGGAAGTTCAGGTTTCATTTAATTTTGTATATTAAATATAAATGAGTAACTTTAAATCAATTTAAATGTAGTTAAGAATTTTCAGAAACTATATTTGGATGTCTGATTTTAAATCCTTATTTCCCTTTTTTTAAGAAAATGGACCTAAAATTATTTTAGGTGTTTTCATTTGTCCTCGGAAACTGTACCTGGAGAAAGGTATTAGAAAGTGTGCAGGAATGACTCCATGAGTTGAGCTAATTTTTTACATTAAGTACAGAAGTCTGAGCTCAGTGTGAATGCCTCTGCCTGGTAAGAAAAGCGGGACGACTTAGCAGTGAAGGGCAGAACCATGTGAGTAGGTGCCTCCTGGGGCTTCCAGAGGCTGGGCAGACCCAAGCCCATAGAATGTTTTGACAATAAAAGATTAAAATCTAAGATGGTTCAGCCTCGCCCACCCCACCACTTTCCATCCCCTTATTAGAGAACGGATCCAACTGTTATTTAAAATAAGGCATGAACACTAACCTGGGTAAAAATTGAAACTGGTAAATACACCTGCAGAATAAGATAGACTAAAACCAGAGTCCCTGAGCTGTTTCTTACGTGGCTTCTATCCCATGAGATAAGGAGTTTTCATTTTAATTCTCTATTTGCTAGCCCTGTCCTGGCCTCCTACCCACCCACTTACCCAGATTTGTTTCTCTACATGGGAAAGTACCAAGCTCCTGGAAGGAAATTTTCCATCCCATTTTTCTTCAGCATCCCATTATTTTGGTGTTTACATTCATAACCTTCACTCACCTTTACAGTATCCTTAAGGTTTAATATATTGCTTTCATTCCATAGCAGAAATTTTATTTCTGAACATTCTGTGATGTTTTTTGAAAAGCAGGAATAAAACTGCACTGTCCCAGTAAGAACCCTATTTCTTTGGCCCAGCTTTTGGGCAGGGTTTTATGAATTTCTCTTTCCTCGGTGATTGTTAACCTCCAGGAGGTCTGTGCCCACACTCCGTCTCTCGCAGGTTGCGAGACACTGGCGCCTTAGGTGGACGGGAGCTGGGCTGGGCCGTGCTGGACAGATGCCCGTGCACAGCGGCCCCCTGCAGCCCGCGCTGCCTGGGGCAGTGGGGCCGGTCCTGACGCATCACAGAGTCAGCACGGAGTCACCACGGGAAGGGTGGGGCGAGGCGTCACCCCAGGTCTGAATTCTTCTAAACAAAAACATTATTTTCTGTCTTCCTGCTAACCAGGGTGAGAAAATACAAAGTTAGTAATTAAAGACCACGAAAGCTTAAATTTTATATTCTGCAGTGTGTATTTAACAAGTTTGTAAAGGGGGGGGAAATCCAGCAAATATTACAGTTTACCACATCTTTAAAAGAGAATAAAAAATACAGTTGTACATATCTTACAAGAACTCTTACAAACTCCATCATATCTTTTTAGTATTTGTCTGATTACCTATTAACCAAGAAAAAAAGAAGTCCCGAAGTAAAGGTTCCATTTTCTTTCTTTTTTTGGCCACACCACGTGGCATGTGGGATCTTAGTTTCCCGACCAGGGATCGAGCCTGTGTCCTCTGCATGGGGAGCAGGAGAGTCTTAACCACTGGACCACCAGGGTAGTCCCAAGGCTCTCTCTTCTAAACACTGATCAGGATTGAATTATTTCTGTTTGATAAAACTGGCTAGTGAGATGATTCATTATAATAAGGATGATATTGTCAGCTGTTGTTTTGTTGAGGTCTTAAGCGCTTTGTCTGTGTAGTAACAGCTCAACTGCACAAACTTAAGCTAAATGTTTCCACTCAGAAGCATCCGCCCACATTCCATCAGCAGGCGGCAGGAAGGCGTGCGACTCTGCTGTTACACACAGACCAGCAGTAAGCCATGTGAAGGGAAATGGGGTTTAGGTTGAAGGAGAGGCACATTTTTATTTATGAATTCTTTTACTCACACTTCCTCCTCAGTTGCAGTTTTATTTATTCACATCTAATGATACAAGATATTTTTTGGACTCTCTTGCTCTCCGACAAGCATTATCTTTTAAAGATAATACCCTGTTAAAAGTTTGAAAATCTTTATCCCAATGTAAGAATTGTCTTGAATCAAAACTCGAAATTTTTGAATGTATCCTAACTTCCTGCATTGAATCTCCAGTGGTCCAGATCTCAGACTCCGGGAGTGTTAGAACTTTTCCCCAGTTGGAACACGTGAGCTTTATCTGACAAAGCACTCGTAACCCAGATAGTGTAAACCTCGTTAGTTTAGAGCCACCTAGGTAAGAATTTCTGTGACCCTAAAGGGAGAGGACAGTGCTTGGCGTTTTGCTTTTTTTTACTGAGAGCAAAACAGCAACATGAGTTGTGTTGTCTGTTCATTAAGCTGTGGACGTGTGTTTTGACTGTCTATCCTCAAATTACAAAGTGACTCTGCCTAGAAATGGCTGTGGAACTATGGAGTGCATTTCTCAGCATTGATGTCTGTGTGGTACCCCACAGGGTAGGAACAAAATAAGGGGGGCGCTCAGAATCTTTGAACATTATTTTAGCATGCTCTTTCCATTTTTTTCCCCTTTTTATAATGATCATCTCTCTTCCTCTAGTTCCAGCTGTCAGAATGGCAGCTCATCTTAGTAGCTGTACAGCCCAGTCTCACTACATTGGGAAAGCAGTTTGAGAGCTTATTCTTTGTAACTATAATGATTCGAGAATTTTGTATCATGACGCTTTTTATATGAGGGAGGCTATTCTCTGTCATCCAGTTTTTTACTTTCTATAAAGCATATTTAAATAATAATCAGTGTATGTTCATTCTGTGGAAAACTTTGAAAATGTTTTAGTGACCAATTTAAGCATGGTAATTTTATTGTTCTTAAGTTGTGCAATAAATAATGTTTATTTCTCAGAAGCCTAAAAAACATAAAATAATTTGCTACTGACACAGCTCCCCCTCCTCATTCCCCTAAATCATGGAAGGGTCACAATTTCGCTCCTTTTTTTCATCAAGTAAAGGACAGGGCAGGTGTGATGACCACCATCTCTTTTCAGACACTGATTATGTTCTTGAGAAATATGTACCAATAATTTGTTTTAAAACAGCCTTTTATCAACCCAATTCCCATGTATTTCTAAATATAAAAGCTTTAAAATTTGTATTTATCCTGAAATATACTTGGATTCTTCACACTGCACCTAAAATAAAAACATAAAATAATTTGCTACTGACACAGCTCCCCCTCCTCATTCCCCTAAATCTTGGAAGGGTCACAATTTCGCTCCTTTTTTTCATCAAGTAAAGGACAGGGCAGGTGTGATGACCACCATCTCTTTTCAGACACTGATTATGTTCTTGAGAAATATGTACCAATAATTTGTTTTAAAACAGCCTTTTATCAACCCAATTCCCATGTATTTCTAAATATAAAAGCTTTAAAATTTGTATTTATCCTGAAATATACTTGGATTCTTCACACTGCACCTAAAATGATAGAGAAGGGACATTGCTTGAGAAAGAAGAGACCCGACCCAAATTATGGCAAGTATCTGTTTCAGCAATTTTCTTGCATACTTCTCTGCCTTCTAACGTTTTCCAATAATATCCTATGAGATATGTTTGAATGCTACATGTAAGACAGCATAGAACTCTGAGAAAGTAATCTAAGGCTGCCAAGGCAGATCCATTCCTAGAGAGTAGATCAATTGTTGGAAGAAGAAAAGACCTAATTATAAACAAATATCCAGGCAGATGGAAGTGCTGACACCATTCAGCCTACACTTGGCCTTAATAGTAATACTAAAGTAATAGTTTACATAAAGTCTTCTGACTTTATTAAATGGTCATTCTGTTAAAAAAAAAAAAAAGTAGACAAAAATAATTTCTTTTCTAATCGTCCTTCCTTTCAGTGGACACTCACTGGGCGTAGATTAACTGTACATGTTTGTGAGTGGAGAGGAAAGCATCAGTTTCAATCTTGAAACTGTTAACTCATTACTCAATCTAAGATAGATCTTTAAGACTGTGAAGATAGGATGGTGTGATGAGATGAGACATCTCCGGTGGCTGAAACTCACTACCACCTCCCTAGCAGTAACCTGGCTCTGCTGCTGTGTGCGGTTTACAAACCATACACTTAGTTTTATGTCGCCTTAATTATGCATAGTGACCCCACAGAAAATCTTGTTTAAAATGAAGGCAAGAGTAGACTTCCTATGTGTATGTATTCAAGGAGAGCCTTTGTATACCTGGTAGCCTGACTGCCCGGCTCTGAACTAGGTGTTCAGGGTCTGAAGATGAAATCATCAGAGAAGGTGTGTAGGTAGCCTCGGAATGTAAGGACGATGGGGCTATCAAATACCCTAAATTATATCAACTCAGAGCTTAAAAGGATAAGTAAGTTTCAAGCTCAGAGTGAGACAAAGAAATTCACCAAAGCATGCTGAGGCTTTAATGCATGTGGGAGACTTCTGAGCAGTCATCATTGCTTTAGAGATCTCTGAACTGACAAAGGAAAATAATTAGATTAGCATTGATAACTGTAAAACTTATAAAGGGACTCGTGTTTATTCTTGGTGTAATTTGTCAGCCTGTGGACAGTGATTACTGTATATACATTCTATATATGTAGAATATATATATAGTGTGTTTATTTTATATATGTCACTATTAGAGTTGAATGTCTTAATATTATTTACTACTTCTACTCACTTGTGTATTATTTATACTTTACTGCAAGAGTCACAGCACTTTACTTACTAACATTAGATAAGTATTTTCCTTCTACCTTTCTGTGGCATTTTCCATGTACATCTTTTCCACCAGGGTTCTTTGCCTTATTTTGGAAGACTCACTAAGGAAGCCGTAAAAGACAGCCCAAATAAATGGGCTGCGCTCTCTTCCTGAAATGTTTAAAGTCTGGTTTGAAGTTCTGAGTCTAGAAGTCTATCTGAGGCTGGGTTGTGGCTGCGAGTCATTAATTATATTTTATATGTCATGTTAATAAGAGTCGTGAAGTTAATACTTACGAAGGCAAGGTCTCTCATATAAAGACACACTTCAAACTCCTTGTTTCCTGGAGTTGCATTAATAAAAAATGAACAGTCTTCTGGTTAATCAGAAGATGCTCTCACCTTTCATTTACCTATCTCCTAAAATACAGACTGGCAAATCTCCTTCACTTTCATAGCTGCTCCATCATTGCATGTACTCAGACCCAGGAGAAAGAAAGCCAGACTCCAGGAGCTGTGATGTCCAAGAATCTGGAAAACGTTGGGGGTGAGGTGATGGGAAAAAGCAGGTACCAACCATGGCAGGATGCCACAAAAGTGGTCTTAGTTCGACTATAACATATGCCTTATGAACTTGGCCATTTTCTTAAGTTCAAATATGGCAAAGTTTTCAGCTTTTTCTGTTGAGAGATGTTTTGGGGAGTTAGGACTCTTTGCATTTGAACTTGAATATATTTGTATTCAAATCATAGTCAAAACATACTGAAATATTTGTTGTTACATAAACATTAACACAGTGATTACTGCCAAAGAAGAGGGAGATGTGCTCGTTAAGAACATGCTCGTAAGAGTTTTGTCTTATGTTTAGATGAGAGGAGTGCTTTTAGAGCGTGAACAGTTTCTGCAGTGCTTTCTTCCATGTTACCCTCTGTTCTGCTGAGTGCTTGGCGTAGGCAGGTCACCCGGAAGACAGAAGCACAAGTAGAGAAGGCTAGACTCTTAACCTGTGAGAGGAGAGCCACTTTTTATCCTCCCAGAGTAAAAAAATTAAACACACAGTCACACTCACACATGGGGACAGAACGTTGAACGGATAAATCACCTTCTAAATGTCTTGAGCATCCTTTGGCTTTTTGATAATCTACTTAAGAGCGGATACTAGACCTGCATTGTCCAGTCCACTAGCCAATTCACAGCCATATGTGCTGATTTAAATTCAAGTAAAGTTAAGAATCCAGCTCCCCAGTCCCCCAGCCACGTTTCATCAGAAGCCACCCGTGGAAAGCAGTTACCATACCAGGCAGCACAGATCCAGAACGCGTCGGTCATTGAAAAAGGCGCTTTTGACATTTGGTGCCCAAAGAGAGAATAAGGATGAAACAAAGACGTTTGGTTAACTTATGATACACTTACAGATTTTTCTGGCATCATTAAAGAAAGGTATTTTTTTTATAAAAATTAAACCAGCCCTTTTTAAAGACCTTGAAAAATCAAAACCCCATTCTTTGAAGCTAGTTTTCAATATATTTTTTTAAACAGATTCTTAGCACTTTACTTTTTAAGTGGTATAATTAAATAACTCCATAAATCATAATTTAGTATATTCAGGTTCTTTCCTTTTTTAAGTAGTCTCTTAAAATTGATGATAGTTTCTAACACTTATCCAGGAGAAACTGATGAATGCTTATTTATTTACAAGTAAAAGTTGATAGACATCACAGTCCTCTATTCTGTTACTTTTAAATCTCTGTTCTGTTTCTTTTATATCTATATAGATCTAAGGAGATTTGCCAACAGGTTTTCATTTCTGCCCCCAAAATCACATTTGATCATCTGTCACCTTAAAGGCATATCAAGATCTAAATAGTTTCTTTGATTTTCTTCCTAGTTTCTTGCTCTTAACTACTTAGATTCTGAATCAAGTTAAGTTTCATGTATGAAGCAGATTTTATTCCAGCGACTTAGTTAATGAAACATTTTTTTAAGATTTATTAATTGCCTTGGCTTATTACTAAAGTGCTTAGCATGACTAAACAGATCTATACAAATGCATCTTTGAATTTTCTAATGAATAGAAGAGACTAACTGTAACTCTTTGGAGTCAGCTTGGTATTTAGTGAAAACTATACTGTCAGGAAGTCAGATACTTTCCTCTGCCTTTTCAGTCTTTTTAATCAAGCTGCAGACTTGATCCAGTAGTGTCAAATTACAAACAACTGTAGAGAAATTCTTATTCAAGTACAGATGAGTAAATGGCATGATTTGAGTTTATTATTTTTTGGTGGCAGAATTTAACTGTATATTCTGCAGAGACTCATATTCTTAGTTAAGGGAAATTTTCAAGATGCTTGAAATAAGAAAGAACATGCTAGTATAAATACAGGAAGTGACTGTACACAAATGCCAATCAATGATTTGGGGCCTTTTAATTTTTTTAATAGTCTTAGTTATTAAAAATTCAGATGCACTAATATGCCATTGCTGCACTAACTTTGCTGTTTACAGATTATATGTAATTCATAATGCTTTGTGCTCAGAAGAATAATTTCCAGGTTTAATCTTGTTTTGCAATTTTGTGTTTTGAAATTCACCCCACCATTTATAGCACCCAATTTTTGGTTGTGTAACGAATGATAAAATTCAAACATATCTAATAGTTTAATAATTTGCTTTATTTTGATTAACAAATTCTATCAAAGATTTGGGGATAGAAAGAGGCTTTTTTTTTTCCTACAGTATTTTTTAAACTTTTCAGATGAGCTGGAAAACACTTTAGTACATTGGAGTTGGAGTTGTATTGGTTACAGTCCCAGCTCTATAGCCTTATACTCATGTCTTAAGTATTACTGATTGTTCTATGAATTGTTAGTTTGACATTTGACATTGTAGTTATCCACCTTGCAGTTTAGCCTTTGCAAAAAGGATATTGCTAGGTATGTTCTTATTTCTGGTTGACTATTGAACTTGTAATTTCACAATTTCATTCTGAGTCATTGTAATCCAAAAAGGAAACCCATGTAGGACTAAATTTTTCACCTCACAAATGAATCCGTGCAGTTTTAGCAACCTCATACAAAAATGCACCCATGCAATGTCGCACCTGTTTACCAGTCATTGACTCTGTTAGATTCGTGAGTTTTCTCACTGTTTCTCTGAGGTAAATGACTTGTTAGAGAGCCTCAGTAAGAAATTTTCACCAAACTCACAAAAACATGAAGTCCAAGAAATCACCAGAAGACAGATTTTTAATTTTTTGAAATCTTATATTGTATTTCCTTTTGATGTCACTTATTCATTTTAATTTTATGACTGCCAACTTGTTATGGTATTAATTATATGTATATGTTTATATGTATGCATATAATATATGTATATGTATATGAAGAATAAAGTTAAGATTTGGTCAAACTATATTTTCCCATTCAAGTACAAAAATGTTTTCAAGGCTGCAAAAAGTGTACAGTTGTTAAACAAGTTGTAAATAAAGACTTGTATAAAAATTCAGCTAGATTTTTTTTCTTCTCTTAAACCCTGACACAAACATGTTTAATAATTGTTTTAATAGTATTCATCCACTTGCCATCGTGTCCTGTCAATTTAAATGCTATGCCACTGACAACTGTAAATCAGGAATGTTCTTTGAACTTTTTCGCAGTACCTAGGATGGGTTCTCTTTTGATTTAGGCTGGTACATAATGTGTGTAAGTTGACTGTCCAGAGTTCTGAGGGATAAAAGGTAAACCTAGCTTCTCCCTGCTTCACAGACAGTGCAACAGGAACCACAGTAGGTACTTTACCTTCTTTCACAACATATGATTCTGGAAGCAACCCAATTAGGCCATGGGGCTTCCCAGGTGGCTCTGTGAAGAAATCAGCTGCCAGGCAGGAGACGTGGGTTTGCCCTGGCTCAGGAAGAACGCCTGGAGGAGGGCCTGACACGCCACTCTAGTATTCTTGGCTGGGAGACCCCAGGGCAGAGGAGCCTGGCAACGACTGCAGTCCACGAGTCGCAGAGAGTCGGACACAACTTAGTGACTAAACAACGGCAGCACCAAAATTTTGGCCCTAAGTGTCCCTTTTCCTGCCTGTAGACCTTTAAAATTCAACCCTGTCCGCCACGTCCACCCCAACATGAGTGAACTGTGTTCAGTGTTAAGTAGATTGTAGCAGGGCTTCCCTGGTTTCTCAGCTAGTAAAGAATCCACCTACAATGCAGGAGACCCTGGTTCGATTCCTCGGTCAGGAAGATCCCCTGGAGAAGGGATAGGCTACCCACGCCAGTGTTCTTGAGCTTCCCTGGTGGCTCAGACAGTAAAGAATCCTGCCTGCAATGTGGGAGACCTGGGTTTCATCCCTGGATTGGGAAGATCCCCTGGAGAAGGTCATGGCAACCCATTCCAGTGTTCTTGCCTGGAGAATCCCCATGGACAGAGGAGCTGGGGGGGCTACAGCCCAAGGGGTCACAAAGAGTCGGACACGCCTGAGTGACTAAGCACAGCACAGCACAGAGTGGAAGCAACTGTGAAGAATTAATTGTATTTACAATGATTCCAAAGTGAAGTTAGCACCAGAATTAAACAAACAAACCCTGTTATGTACCTGGCCAGAATAGTGCCCATTTTATGTGCATTTAAATATGATGTTTTAGTGTCAGAAAGCAAAATATAAGTGTTCCAGCCTGGATGCAGCTATGTTAAATTTAGCCTTTATTGAGTGTCTGCCCTAAGGACTGAATATTGAAGCAAAGGTGAAGGGAGTAAGAAGGTAGGTTGAATCATAAAACTAGAAGCAAAAATATATACATATATATATATATAGAGAGAGAGAGCCTTCAAACAGCTGTATGATCAAATGGGGGCCAAAACAGGAAACTTCCCACCTAGCGTGGTCCAGCCGCCAGACGCCAGCCGGCCATGGGGGTGGTTAGCAGCTTGCAGCACAGAGCGCAGCACGTCCTCGTGGCTTTGGCAATGCCGTGCCCTCCTCAGGGCTGGGACAGGCCAGCCTGTCTCCATTGGAGTCCCTCGCTCACTCACAGTTCTGGTGATGGCCACGGCTAGGGATGTCTGCAGACTGTTCTCCCGTGTGGCACCCAGACTAGGGTGCACAGAGCACCCGGGAGGGATCAGACCACTGATCCCTCACTTTTGGCTTAGGGGAGTGTTCTGCCTTCTTTGATGGTCTATCCAGACCACTGAACCTTCTCCACGGCAACAGGAAGGCTGTTTCACCATCTTTTCATTCATGTGTTCACTGGAGGAACACTTGTGATCTCCTCCAAGAAGCTTTCCTCTGCATTCACAACTTGGCTAACTGGTACAAGAGGCCTAGCTTTTAGCCTGTCTTGGCTTTCAGCATACCTTCCTCCCAAAGCTTAATCATTTCTAGCTTTTGATTTAAAGCAGATGTATGACTCTCCCTTTGACTTAAACACTTCATTTTACTTAAACACTTAGAGATCGATGTATGGTACTAGCTGGCCTAATTTCAAATTTGTTGTGTCTTAGAGAACCGGGAGGCCCAGGAGATGGGGAAACAGCCAATTGATGGACCAGAGCACACACATTTATTAATTAAGATCACTATCTTATGTGAGCATATTTCTGGGTACTTCAACAGTGTTTCAAAACCTGATATATATATATATATGTATATGTCTCACCAAAGATCGCTGATCATAGATCATCATAACAAATATAAAAACAGTGAAAAAGTTTGAAATATTGTGAGAATTACCAAATTGTGACACAAGAGACACAAACTGAGCAAATAGTGGTGGAAAAATGGTGCCAAAAAACTTGCTCAGTACAGGGTTGCCACACACCCTTCAGCTTGTGAAAAACACAGTATCTATGAAGTGCAATAGAGCAAAGTGCAATAAAACGAGGTATTATTGTTGCCTCCATTCTACTTCTAAAAAGCTAGTCCCGCACTCCAGCTCGGGGAGTGAGTGACAGGAGGTGGGGTCACTGGGAATCATCTGGAGGTGGCAGCTTCCAGTGAGCCGTCTGCTCAGCCTGTTTGTTCTGCACGTGGTGTGGCTTGTTGCTCTGGCTGATTTTTTAAGAGCATCATTGGTTTTAAACAACTTGACTCTGATTTGCCATTATGTCTTTTTTTTTTTTCACATTTCTTGAGTTTGGCTTTCATTGAGCCTCATGGATCCCTAAGTATATACTTTTCCTCCAGCTTATAAAAATTACAACCCTTATTTATTCAAATATCTGTCTCCTTGCTTTTCCCCATTGGGAGCCCCAGTGACACATGTATTAGTGAGCTGAAGTCCTTGCAGTTCATTGGTGCTGTTAATCTCTCTTTCATTCTGGGTAGTTTCTACTGCTGTGTCTTCAAATTCACTTTTCTTCTGTAATGTCTAATTTGCCATTAATGCCACTTTCATTTCTAGAAGCTGTAATGTTTTTATTATTTTATATACTATATATTTTTTTCCATGTTTCTACTTAACATGTTTAATCTCTCCTGTCGTTTCTTGACCCATATAGAACACAATTATACCTACATTGATGTCCATGTCTGTTGATTATAATATCTGTGTCAGTTCTGGGTCAATTTGATTCATAGGTTTTTGTTTTCATTATGAGCCAATTTTTCCTGCTTCTTTGCATGCCTGCTAATTTTTAATTGGATACTATACACTGTGAATTTTATTGTGGTGAGTGCTGAATATTTTTTAAATTTCTGTAGCAGTTATTGAATTTGTTTATGGGTAAAGTTCACTGGAGACAGTTTGATCCCTTTGGGTCTTGCCCAAACAGAGCAGAGCTTAGTCTAGGATCATTTTGTCCCATCACTGAGGCAAGAACCTTTTTTAAAACAGGCTTTTTTAGTGCAGTTTTATGTTCATAGTGAAACCAAGCAGAAGGTATAGAGGTTTCCCGTATACCCTCTGTCCCCACTCATGCACAGCCTCCTGCTTTATCAACATCTCCACCAGAGGGTACATTTGTTGCAAATGAGGGACCTACATTGACACAGGGTTATCACTCAAGGTCCACAGTTTACATCAAGGCTCACCGCTGGTCGTGTACATTCTATGGGTCTGGACAAACGTGTCATGATGTGTATATGCCATTGTGGTACCATACCACTGTGTACTGTCACTGACTTCTAAAACTCCTCTGGGCTCCTGCTGGTTCTCCCTTTCCCCTCCTCCCCCACTAACCTCTAGCAGCCACTGATCTTTTTATAGTCTCTATAGTTTGACTTTTCCAGAATGTCATATAGTTGGAGTTGCACAATATGTAGCCTTTCCAGCTGACTCCTTTCCCTTAGTAATATGCATTTAAATTTCCTCTGTATTTTCAAGGCTTGATAGCTCGTTTCTTGCAGCACTGAATAATATTCCATTGTCTGGGATGAACCACAGTTTTTTTTTAATCCATCTGAAAGACATTTAATTCATTTAATCCAACTGAAAGACATCTTGGTTGCTTCCAGGCTTTGGTAATTATGAATAAAGAAAGAAAGAAAGTGAAGTTGCTCAGACGTGTCCGGTTCTTTGCAGCTCCACGGACTGTAGCCCACCAGGCTCCTCTGTCCATGGAGTTTTCCAGGCAAGAGTACTGGAGTGGGTGCCATTTCCTTCTCCAGGGAATCTTCCCAACCCAGGGATTGTACCTGGGTCTCCCACATTGCAGGCAGACGCTTTACCGACTGAGCCATCTGGGAAGCTGCATAAATAGTCCTGTGCAAGTTTTTGTACAGAGCTAAGTTTTCAACTCCTGTAGGTAAATCCAGTGCAATTTCTGGATCATATAGTAAAAGTATGTTTAGTTTGTAAGAAACTACCAGGCTCGTCTTCCACAGTGGCTGAGCCGTTCTGCACTCCCAGCAGCAGGGAAGGAGCCTTCCTGTGGCTCCACAGCCTCATCAGCGTTTGGTGTTGGTGTTCTGGATTCTGGCCATTCTAGCAGGTATGTACTGGTGTCTCAGTGTTGTTTCAAGGCAAGATCCTTCTGAGTGCTCCACCCAGTGCCCTTGTGGGTTATGAGGTTTTTACTCTAGAAAGGGAAAACAGGCAGTACTTCTGAGCCTGTGTTTGCCTGGGGAATTCTTCTCTCTTATCTTCTGTGGTGTTGGAGAAGATTCTTTAGATTCCTTGGACTGCAAGGAGATCCAACCAGTCCATCCTAAAGGAAATCAGTCCTGAATATTCAGTGGAAGGACTGATGCTGAAGCTGAAACTCCAATCCTTTGGCCACCTGGTGAGAAGAACTGACTCACTGGAAAAGACCCTGATGCTGGGAAAGATTGAAGGTGGGAGGAGAAAGGGATGGCAGAGGATGAGATGGCTGGATGGCATCACTGACTCAATGGACATGAGTTTAAATAAGCTCTGGGAGTGGATGATGGACAGGGAGGCCGTGCTGCAGTCCCTGGGGTCACAAAGAGTCGGACACGACTGCACAGCTGAACTGAACTGAACTGAATCTTTTGTGTGACACTTCGTCCAGCTTTGGTTCCTTTCCTCTCATGCATACACTGATCACTATATCTTCATACACAGATCTTCTGCAAGGCTTCAGAGCTCTCTTTGTAGTATTTCTGTTCAGATACTCTACTCTGCAAAATTGAGCCTCTCGTCTCTGGACGAGCCTGTGTCTCGCCTGGTCTCCCCTCACCACATCATGACCTGGAGCTGTTTCCTGGCCTGGAGGCTGGGACAGCCACTGGATTCGCCTTGTGTCTTGCATCACCCAGGAATCATGGTCGTTTTCCTGAGGTCCAGTGATTTGAGGACCGTTTGCCTCACTTTTTTGGCCTAGTTTTCTAGTTGTTTCATGCTGAAGGGTAAATCCAATCCCTGATACTCTGTGTTTGCTGTAGCCGAAATTCTCACTGTTAAAAATGTAGGCAGGATAATTGCACTAGAGTTGTATTTTTTATGTTATAATAAAATTATATGATGCTTGGATTTGCTTCAGAATGATCCACTAGACTGTGAAATCAAATGAGGGATATTGATGAAATGAGTTTCCATGAGGGGATGATTTCAGTATTTGCCTGACAAGTAAAAATCGTGGTTTCACTGTATTATTTTTCCTCTGTATTTGTGTATATTTGAAATGTTCAATTGTGATAAATAAAGTACTCATACATGCTAATTTTAAAATTTACTACAAATCAATAGTAATCAAACCAATGTGATACTTAGAAAAGTTATACATAGACATCAGGGAATATAAGTGAGAGTCCAGAAATAACCATTATATTTACGGTTAATTGCTTTTTGACAAAGGTATCAAGACTCTCCAATGGGGCAAGAGAATTATTTTCAACAAAGTGTGCTAGGACAAGTGGTTACACATGCAGAAGAGTAGAGGTGGACCCCGGTGCTGTGCTTAGTTGTCCAGTCGTGTCCGACTCTGCAACCTCATGGACTGTAGCCCGCCAGGCTCTTCTGCCCATGGAATTCTCCAGGCAAGAATATTGGAGTGGGTTTCCATGCCCTCTTCCAGGGGATCTTCCCAACCCAGGGATTGAACCCAGGTCTCCTGCATTGCAGGCGGATTCTTTACCGTCTGAGCCACCAGGGAAGCCTTTTAGTAAAAGTGGACCCCTAGCTCACACCATATATAAAGATGAAATCAAATTCGATGATACACCTAAATTTAAGATTCATTATGAAACTTAGAAGGAAAACACAGAAGTCAGTCTTGTTGGCAGTGGATCACCCTCGCCTCCATCAAACACTGACCACCAGGACACCATGTTTTCTTAGTTTTTCCACTGAGACCCCGTCTACAGGGTTCTCTCTTGGTTCCTTTACTGGAGCTGCCCCTTCTCCTCAGCCTCCAGTGTTGAAATGCCCCAGTATTGGTCTTTAGCCCCGTTCTCTTTACTCTCTCCGTTGGGGATCTCATTCAGTTTCATGCCAGTTCTATAACATCTTTGGACTAAAGACTCCCAAATTCGAATCTCCAGCATAGACCAGAACTCCAGAACTCCTATGCCCACTCAGGCTATAGACTTGGATTTGTAAGAGGTTTCTGAATCCTAACACCTCCGAAACAGCTCCTAACCATCGCCACCCCAGTCGCCGCACGTTCACACGTGAAGAAACAGAATTTCTGCTGTTGCAGCAGAATTTCCACATCTGCACACATCAGCTCCATTCTTCTTGTTGCTCAGGCCTTGGCGTCATTCCTGCCCTGCCCTTTTGCTCATCCCACTCCCATATGCAATGGGTCAACAACTCAACAATTCTCCCTTCAAATTTTAGCCAGATTTTGACCTCTTCCACCCTAGTCTACATCTCTCTCTCTCCTGGTCAAGGCAGCAGCCTCCTCTCTGGTCTTCCTTGCCTTTACCTCGCCCCACTCTTCCCCTGTTTTTTGAAGAGCTGAAAGACAGCCCGTTCTCATCACTGAAGGCACAAGTTGTGTCACGGCCCTCCACTCCTCAGAATCCTTCAGTGATCTCTCAACCAACTCCAGAGTTAAAGCCGAAATTCCGCCACCCCCGCGTGTTCTGCTCTGCTTAACCCTCTGACTCCTCACCTACTACCCAACTTTCCACTCACTCCACTCCAGCCACACTGGCCTCCCAGGCCGGTCAACCCATCAGCCTGGCTTTCTTCAGAGTCTGGACTTCTGCCAGGAGTGGTCCCCTGCACACACACTGAAGCACTATTTTATTTCCCCGGTTCTTTATTCACACGTCACTTATGACCTGAGCGCTTCCCTAGCAACATCCATAAGAACCCACCCCTACACTCTGTACCCCCTCGCCTGAGTTTTTTTCTTTGGCATTTATTACTGTTCAATAAATATTATGTTTATCATTTTTTATCTCTCTCTTTAGGATGAAAATACCATAAGAGCAGGAATTTTGTTGAGTTTTTTCCCTTGCAGTTGAGAACAGAAACTGGTCCACTGAAGTCACAAAATGAACATTTACTAGATAATGTGTATTAAAACGAAGATATTCACTGAATGAAATAACAGGAGAAAATGATAAATAGTGTTAAATACTCAACCATGGATAAGTTACTAAGTATTATATGAAGTATAATATCTAAAATGAGTATCATTCAGTCATTAAAAACTCTATTCCATGGAAGAAGCCAAGTTATACATTATATGTGGCCAGTGTATTTTAACAGTTGTCTGAGTGTTCAGACAGAAGCAAGCTGCCTTAATTAAATTAAAGCTGTGTCTCTTCCCTCACATAATTTCATGCAGCCTTCACAGAAAGGCAAGTTACAGCTTTCTTGCATAACAGAAAATTGTTTTAATGCAGTACAGTTTCTACACAATTTTCTACAAAAGTCATCACTTTCAAATCAACCTAGCATAAAACCTTTAGCTAGAGTTCGTTTGACTTATATGAAACTCCAGAAAAGCAGGATTCTGCATTCCTCGCCTTGGGTACTTTTTTTCCAGCACCATTGTCATCTCACTTATATGTGTATAAATTGAATTACAGTTGATGCTTGAATGACAGGGTTTGAACTGCATGGGTCCACTTATACACAGATTTGTTTTTTTAATAAATAGAGACTGCAGTCTCTATGGGATCTATGGTTGGTTGAATCCACAGATGCAGAAAGAACCAGAGCCAAGAGTTAATTGTAAAATTATATGTAGGTTTTTTATTGCATGGGTGTTGGCACCCCTAACCCCTGGGTTTTTCAACTGTCAAATGTAATTTGTTTTCCTTGGGGCTTCTCACCATTTTACTCCAATTTTGTTTCCTTAAAATATTTTTTATTCTAAAATATAATACAAAAACATAAAAATACATAGGATGAAAATATACTTATTGTAGTACAGAGTACAGTTTTACAAGTTGTCATATGGTGAATACCAATGTACCACATCCCAGAAAAAAGTGAAAGTGTCAGTCGCTCAGTCGTGTCTGTGTCTTTGTAATTCCATGGACTGTAGCCCACAAGGCTCCTCTGTCCGTGGAATTCCCCAGGCAAGAATACTAGAGTGGGCAGCCCATCCCTTCTCCAAGGGCCCATCCTGATCCCAGGGCAATTAAATATTGCAGGTGCCTGAGAATCTCCACATATGTCCCTTCTCAATCTCCTCCTTCCCCAGAGGTAACCAATAGCCTGACTATGGTAATGATTCCCAGTTTGTTTATAGTTTCACTGTTAAGTAAAAACAAGACGGTATGATGTTGCTTGTTCCAAACTTGGAGTAAATAGAACTATACAGTCTGGTTTCCTTTGCTCAGCATTTTGTTTATACAGTTATCCTTATTATCATGTGAGCTCTCGTTAATTTAATTTCTGAATGGTGGCGGTGGTTTCATCACTAAGTCGTGTCTAATTCTCGTGACCCCATGAACTGTAGCCCTCCAGGCTCCTCTGTCCAAAGGATTTTCCAGGCAAGAATACTGGAGTGGGTTGCCATTGCCTTCTCCAGGGGATCTTCCCGACCCAGGGATCCAACCGGGTCCCTGCACTACAGGCAGATTCTTTACTGACTGAGCTACCAGGGAAGCCCATAGCATTCCATTTATACAATACCCTTCACACCCTGGATGAGCATTTTGATTGTTTCCAGTCTGTGGCAACTGCAGACAGTGTTCATATATTCTGAGTCATAGGAGTTGCTTTTCTTTGGGGATGTAAGAGTAGAATTACTGGGTCAGTAGGATAGGCACCTTCAACTGTCCTCAGTTAAGTCACTCAGTCATGTCCGATTCTTTGCGACCCCATGGACTGCAGCCACCAGGCTTCCCTGTCCATCACCAGCTCCCAGAGCTTACTTAAACTCATGTCCACTGAGTTGGTGATGTCATCCAACCATCTCATCCTCTGTCGTCCCCTTCTCCTCCTGCCTTCAATCTTTCCCAGCATCAGGGTCTTTTCCAATGAGTCAGTTCTTCGCATCAGGTGGCCAAAGTATTGGAGTTTCAGCTTCAGCATCAGTCCTTCCAATGAATATTCAGGACTGATTTTCTTTAGGATTGATTGGTTTGATCTCTTTGCAGTCCAAGGGACTCTCAAAACTCTTCTCCAGCACCACAGTTCAACTTTCCTACTTAATGCCAAACTTTTCCCAGAGCAGAGCAGTCACTGGGGTGTTATATAAACATGTCTTTAATTTGCATTTTCCTGATTACTAATAAGATTGGTTACTTTGTTGTGTATTTACTTGCCATTTGGGTTTCTCCCTTTGTACAGGATCTGTTCCAATCAATTTTTAGACTTTCTGCATTTTTTTTTGTAGGAATCTAATAGCTATTTTGGACTTAAATCCTCTGTAGTTTGTCTTCTCTTCAGGGTGTATTCTGATGAATAGAAAGTTCTTAATTTTAACATAATCAGGTTATTAGTTTTTCTTATTATAATTTTATTATAATATTTATGTCTTGTTTAAGAAAAGTTTTCTGACTCTAAAGACTGAAGATTTCCACCTATATTATCATCTAAGAGCTTTATCATTTGCATCTCACATTTAAGAACAAAGGGTGACGTGTGAAATAGCATACACACATACACAGGGATACAGTTTCTTTCTTTCTTTTTTTCCTGTGTTGATGCCTAATTGAACAAGTACCATTATTCAGGGTCTTCCCAGGTGGCACTAGTGGTAAAGAACCTGCCTGCCAATGCAGGAGATATAAGAGAGGCAGGTTCGATCCCTGGGTCTGGAAGATCCCCTGGAGGAGCACTCGGCAACCCACTTCAATGTTCTGGCCTAGAGAATCCCATGAACAGAGGAGCCTGGTAGGCTATGGTCCATGGGTCACAAAGAACTGGACACAACTGAGAGCAATTTAGCACGCACACACCATTATTCAGAACACTGTCGGTTTCTCACTTCTCTGCAGTGAAGGAAGGCTTCATCATGTCTCAAGCATCCGTATATATTCATGGATTTCTTGTGAGTTCTCCCCCATGTTCTATCTCTTGATTTGCTTATTTCTGTGCCAATAGCTCTTAATCTCTTCAAGTATTTGAATTAATAAAAATTAGCAAAGTGCTTAGAAGGCAATGGCACCTCACTCCAGTACTCTTGCCTGGAGAATCCCATGGACAGAAGAGCCTGGTGGGCTGCCGTCCATGGGGTCGCACAGAGTTGGACACGACTGAGGTGACTTAGGAGCAGCAGCAGCAGCAAAGTGCTTACATATAAAAGTCAATTTTACTTTTGAATACCAGAAACAGAAAAGAGAGCTCTAAATCTAACAACATACCCAGAAGCTATAAAACTTCATGGGAGACAATAAAAAGCTAAATTAGCAAACATATGCCACATTCATGGACTGGAAGATTTAACGTAGTAGAATTGTCTGTTACCCCAAGATTGATCTACAGCTTTATTACACTCCCAATCAAGCTCTCATTGAGATGCTGGGTTTGGGGTTTGCTCTTTGATTTGAGAAGTTGACAGGTTGTCAGATGGAAAGGGAGAGACATACAAACTAAATACCTTTACCCTTCTCCTGGGAAGCATAAGAACTTTCAAAGAGTCTATTAATGAACTTTTATGCTATTGTTTGCATGCATTCTAAGTCTTCAGTTCAGTTCAGTCGCCCAGTCGTGTCCGACTCCTTGTGACCCCTTGAATCACAGCACACCAAGCCTCCCTGTCCATCACCAACTCCCAGAGTTCACTCAGATTCATGTCCATTGAGTCAGTGATGCCATCCAGCCATCTCATCCTCTGTCGTCCCCTTCTCCTCCTGGCCCCAATCCCTCCCAGCATCAAAGTCTTTTCCAATGAGTCAACTCTTCGCATGAGGTGGCCAAAGTACAGTCTAAGTTATATATTAGTAAATTGCACAATACTTTACCATTAATACCGTGACTTTAATGTCATCAATATTCACATAGTGCGTTTTCTTTGCTCTTTTTTCCCTCCTCCATCTCTGATACTTTCATCTGGGGATATTTCCCTTCGGCCTAAAATACACGATTTAGAAGATCCTACATTTAGGGACTTCTCTGGTGGCTCAGTGGTATAGAGTCCACCCGCCAATGCGGGAGACACGAGTTCAATCCCACATGCTGATTTCACATGCTGCAGAGCAACTAAGCGCCACAGGCCGCAACAACTGAGCCTGTGTTCTAGAGCGTGGGAGCCACAGTTGAAGCCCAAGTGCCCTAGAGCCTGTGCTCAGCAAAAACAGAAGCCACTGCAGCGAGAAGCCTGTGCACCGCAACTAGAGAGAGGCCCCCGCACGCGGCAGCTACAGAAAAGCCCGAGCAGCAACACGCACCCAACACAGCCAATAAACACATTTTAAAAATTATTTTTTAAAAAACTCCTACTTTTGAGCGTCTACTAGTGGCAAACCACTCAATTTTTGCTTATCTGAAAACTCATTACTTTGCTTGCTTTCTTGAAGGATACTTTTACTGGCCATAGACTTCTACCTTAGCAGGGGTCCTCTTTCAGCCCCTTGAGGACATCCTGCCCTGCCCGGGTCACTATCTCATGAGTGACTGGGCTCCACTCAGTCACTGCACTGGGGAAGGTGAAAGTTCAAGCTTTTAACACAGTCCTCAGGCACCTAATGACTATCCAACTTGTGGGGAAATTTCTGGAAGAGTGCAATCAAACTGAGAGCATCAGGACTTCCTGGGTGGCCCGAGGGTTAAGACTCCAAGTTCCCCATGCAGGGAGGCCTAGGTTTGATCCCTGTTCAGGGAACTGAATCCCACATGCGGCAACCAAGACTTCCCATGACACGACTAAAGATCCCACATACTGCAATTAAGACCTGGCACAACCGAAAATAAGTGAGAGTGTCACTTAGCCAGTGAAAAGCTCATATCAACAATCCTAAAAGTCAGAAATAAATTGATGATGAATTGGACACATGAAAAAGGTAAATTTTGCAACAAGTAAAATATACCTCAATAAAAAACTGATGGGCCTTCCTTGGTGGCACAGTGGATAAAAATCTGCCTGCAAGTGCAGAGGGTGCAGGTTCAGTCCCTGGTTGGGGAAGATTTCTCATGTTACACAGCAGCTAAGCCCACGGGCCACACCCGCTGAGCCTCCAGCTCTAGAGCCCGTGAGCCACAACTACTGAAGTCCTTTTGCCTAAAGCTTGCACTCCACAGCAAACAGCAGCCCCTGCTCGCCACAACCAGAGAAAGCCCAAGCACAGCAACAAAGACCCAATGCAACCAAAAAGTTAGTAATAATAATAAAAGAACTGATGAACAATTTGCACTACAACTTATATCACTTGTTAAGTAGTTTTATTTACACACACATGTGCTTTAGTTTATTTATATAATAAATGGTAATCCATTTTAAGTTGGACCATAAAGAAGGCTGAGCATTGAAGAATTGATGCTTTTGAACTGTGGTGTTGGAGAAGACTCTTGACAGTCCCTTGGACTGCAAGGAGATCCAACCCGTTAATCCCAAATATTCATTGAAAAACCCTGAATATTCATTGGAAGGACTGATGCTGAAACTCCAATATCTGGCCACCTGATGGGAAGAGCCGACTCATTGGAAAAGACCTGGATGCTGGGAAAGGTTGAGGGCAGGAGGAGAATGGCATCACCAACTCAATGGACATGAGTTTGAGCATACTCCAAGAGATGCTGAAGGACAGGGAAGCTTGACATGCTGCAGTTCATGAGGTGAACTGACAAAGAGTCAGACCCGTCTTAGTGACTAAACAATAACAACAAAACTATTTTAAAGTTGTTTATTGATTGGCTGATTTCTACATTTAGCACAGCTGTGTGTGTGTGTAAGTTGTTCAGTCATGTCCAACTCTTTGTGACCGCATGGAATGCAGCCCACCAGGTTCTTTGGTCCATGAGTTCTCCAGGCAAGAATACATACTGGCTGCTAATCAACCCTGCCTACGTGCTCTCCCTAATGTTACAGCATCTTAACATCTCCAGAAAACCTGACAACAAAGCAGCGGGCTGCACCACGGACTCAGCAGGGCAGTTGTTTTCAACCTGGGCTGCATCTCAGAATCATGAGGGAGGCTTTGAAAATACACTGATGCCATGCCCTCACCCTTGAACAGTGAAATTAGGATTCCTGAGGCTGGGGCTCAGCCACTGGAGTTTGAGTAAAACTGTCCAGGTGGGCCTTCCCTGGTGGTCCAATGGTTAAGACTGTGCTTCCACTGCTGGGGCACAGGTTCAATCCCTGGTCAGGGAACTAAGATCCCACATGCCTTGGGACAACTAAGATTGCCTGCTATGATGAAAGACTTGCATGCCGCCACGGAAATGGAAGCTCTTGGGTGCCACAACTAAGACCTGATGCAGCCAAATAATTTTTTTTCTTAAGAAAAAAAAAAAGAAATACTGGACAGAGGAAGGCATCCTTTGAAACAGGGTTGGCCGGCCAGCTTTCATGAGTGTTGGCTCCTTACTCTTGACCTTCTCCATGTCCTGTAACAAGTGCATCAGGTCTGGCCCAGGTTCTCATTTGTAAAGTGAGGGACCAACAACTGCCCTGCTTCTCCTCAGGGTTCTTCTCATCTCAGATGAGACATCTGTGTGTCCCACAAGCTGTGTCCTTATGGATATTCATCCGGATCCCATCTGTCCCTCCTCCTCTTTGGTGATGGCTTTCTTCTTTCCTGTCTTACAGCTTCCCTTCTCTGACTTCCCTCTCTCTGCTCATATTTTCACCAAGCATCTTTAGGCTGCTTCTCAAATAACCTCAGGGGCTGGTATGAAGGCGGGGGTGTTAGTGGGTATTGTTAGTGCACAATTCCAAGCGTATTGCAAGGATCTAGAAGACAAGGGCATGTTGAGAAGGTCCACGTGCTGACAGGTATCCAGCTGTTTTGAAGGAGGCTCAGCCAGTCTTCTTACTCAGATTGTATTCCTATTTGGGCGATTTGTTGGCAGAGCTAACAGAGCAGTGTGTACCTACCTTGAAAGAGTGGCAACAGTCATTGATTTTCCCTTCCTATAACTAACAACTTGAAACAGTATGTTCTGTAATTCATTATATTTTGGAGGAATCATTGCATTATTGGGGTTTGGAGAGGTACATATCACCATATGAAGGACAGAGAGGATATATTGTGACCAAAAAAAATTTTTCATTCAATACTAAATTCTGCCATATAAAAATGACTTTTGTTTTTAAATCATTAGAAATACATATGTGTGGATGTAGAACCACAGAGAAAGAACACAGTGGACTACTGAACTAAAACAGGACTGGATGGTCAAAGGGTTTTGTCTACTCTGATCAAAAGGAACACTGACCTTGGTGTCATTCTTAACTATTTTTGGGTCTTGCATCCTCCATCCAGCTAAGCCATCAGCAAATCCTATCAGATTAACCTTCAAAGAACATCCAGAATCCATCCACTGCTCATCACCTCCACCTCAACTGATAGAGTCCATTGCTTTCCAAACTGTTAATCGTGACCCAGGGTAAGAAGTACATCTCACAACACGATCTATTACTCCTCAACGTGCAGAAATCAACAAAACTTCACCCCCAAATTACTTTCTTTTTCTAAGTGCACTATTTCCCATTCCATTATGTTTCATTTTTTTAAATGCTGGTCACACACACCAAAAAATGCTGGTCGTGGGATCAGATACCAAGAAGGACCGTGGGATGTAAGATTAGGGACAAATCCCCGAGGGTCAAACGGCAAGGCAGGCACTGGGGGTCCTCAGCCTCGCGGGTGTGGGGGTGTCTGTCAGTGTTCCCCATCAGGCTGCAATGGCCCGGCCTCCTGGGCTCTGCCTCCCTCAGCGCGGTGTCCTCAGGCCATGATGCAGGAGGCTGACCGCTGACTGCACACCCCAAAGCTGGGCAGCAAGTCCTTACTTGGAGGAGACTGGCGGGTCACCCTGTCCTCATAGGATCCATTCAAATGATTATATTATCCATTGGGAATTGTGAACCGTAATTTAAACACTCTGACCTTTGGCCTGGACTGCTACAATAGCTTTACACTCATCTGTTTCCATTCTTGCCTTTCTATTGCATGTATTTCACACACAGTAGCCAAAGGAGTCCTTTAAAAACTTAAATCACATGTTCCTCCCTTACTCAAAACCGTCCACTAATTTCCATTTAAAATCCAATCCCACAAGTGGTCAATAAGCACGTAAAAAGATGCTCAACATCACTAAACATTAGGGAAACGCAAATCAAAACCACAAGTGACAATACCAGTTCACGCTCATTCAGATGGTTATGAAAACAAAACCAGGAATGAAGAAGCCTGGGGGAGTATGGAAAGAAAGGGAACCCTTGTACACATGCTGTGGAAAACAGTTCCCTCAAAAAAACTAAGAATTACCGGATGTCCAGCACTCCCAACCGGGGTAAACACTCAAAAGTGAAAGCAGGGACTCTTAACATATATTTCATTGATCACAACAGCAAAAAGGCAGAAACAACCCAAATGTTCATTAATAAATGAATGGATTAAAAAACTGACCCATCCACGCAATGGAATATTATTCAGCCTCAAAAAAAGAAGGAAATTCTGACACACAGTACAACATGGATGAACCTGGAGGCTGTTACACAGATTGAACAGGCCGGGTGTGAAAGGACAAATACTACACGATTCCACTTCTGTGGGAGGATGTAGAACAGTCACAGTCATCGAGAAAGAACGAAGAATAGTAGCTACAAGGGCTGGGTGTGGGGGACAGGGAGCACTTGATGGAGACGGTTTCAGTTTGGGAGGAGGATGATCACGGTTTGGAAGCTGATGGTAGAGATGGTTGCACAGCCGGGTGCACGCGCTTACCACCACCAAACTATACACTTAACAATGAGGGCAAAGGTAAGTTTTATGCTATAACTATTTTAACGCAATAAAAATAAAAATCCAAATTCTTACCGCAGTCCCCGGCTGCTGCTGTAGTCTTTGTTGCTGTTCAGTCGCTCAGTCGTGTCTGCTCTTCGTGACCCCAGGGACTGCAGCGTGCCAGGCTTCCCTGTCCTTCACTATTTCCTGGAAATTACTCAGACTCATGTCCATTGAGTCGGTGATGCGATCCAACCATCTCGTTCTCTGTTGTCCCCTTCTCCTCCTGCCTTCAATCTTCCCCAGCATCAGGTCTAGGGCAAGACTTAGCACCTCCAGTTCCTTCCCCTCACTCACAGGCCTTCAGCCCTGCTGGCATCCTTTCTGAACCAAGATCAAGCACGCACTCCTGTTCTCTGATTGCTGAGCTTTTCCTTCTCACAGGTCTCTGCTCAAACAGCCCCTGAAAAGCCTCCAGACCATCTACTGTGGAGGGTGAAGAGTAATTTTTCCTCCAACCTTCTGAGTTCTTGGTTGAGAGCCCAATAACAAAAGACCAATCAACAAGAGAAAAACATAGTATATGTTAGCATGTATACCTTGTGTACACCTAGAGAAAATACAGAAATGCCTATAGATACCCAAAGGAAACTAACAACTCCCTGAGGTGGCTTGAACATCTGGACGTTCACGGTTCACGGTTCAAGCCAAGCTGAAGCCTGGCTTGGAGAATTTTGAGCATTACTTTACTAGCATGTGAGATGAGTGCAATTGTGTGGTAGTTTGAGCATTCTTTGGCATTGCCTTTCTTTGGGATTGGAATGAAAACTGACCTTTTCCAGTCCTGTGGCCACTGCTGAGTTTTCCAAATTTGCTGGCATATTGAGTGCAGCACTTTCACAGCTTCATCCTTCATGATTTGAAACAGCTCCACTGGAATTCCATCACCTCCACTAGCTTTGTTCATAGTGATGCTTCCTGAGGCCCACTTGACTTCACATTCCAGGATGTCTGGCTCTAGGTGAGTGATCACACCATCGTGATTATCTGGGTCATGAAGATCTTTTTTGTACAGTTCTTCTGTGTATTCCTGTCACTTCTTCTTAATATCGTCTGCTTCTGTCAGGTCCATACCATTTCTGTCCTTTATTGTGCACATCTTTGCATGAAATGTTCCTTGGTATCTCTAATTTTCTTGAAGATATCTCTAGTCTTTCTCATTCTGTTGTTTTCCTCTATTTCTTTGCATTGATCGCCGATGAAGGCTTTCTTATCTCTCCTTGCTCTCCTTTGGAACTCTGCATTCAGATGTTTACATCTTTCCTCTTCTCCTTTGCTTTTTGCTTCTCTTCTTTTCACAACTATTTGTAAGGCCTCCTCAGACAGCCATTTTGCTTCTTTGCATTTCTTTTCCATGGGGATGGTCTTGATCCCTGTCTCCTGTACAGTGTCACGAACTTTCATCCATAGTTCATCAGGGACTCTATCAGATTTAGTCCCTTAAATCTATTTCTCACTTTCACTGTATAATCATAAGGGATTTGATTTAGGTCATACCTGAATGGTCTAGTGGTTTTCCCTACTTTCTTCAATTTAAGTCTGAATTTGGCAATCAGGAGTTCATGATCTGAGCCACAGTCAGCTCCCGGTCCTGTTTTTGCTGACTGTATAGAGCTTCTCCATCTTTGGCTGCAAAGAATATAATCAATCTGATTTTGGGTTGGCCATCTGGTGAACTGTCAGGTCCATACCATTTCTGTCCTTTATTGTGCACATCTTTGCATGAAATGTTTCCTTGGTATCTCTAATTTTCTTGAAGATATCTCTAGTCTTTCTCATTCTGTTGTTTTCCTCTATTTCTTTGCATTGATCGCCGATGAAGGCTTTCTTATCTCTCCTTGCTCTCCTTTGGAACTCTGCATTCAGATGTTTACATCTTTCCTCTTCTCCTTTGCTTTTTGCTTCTCTTCTTTTCACAACTATTTGTAAGGCCTCCTCAGACAGCCATTTTGCTTCTTTGCATTTCTTTTCCATGGGGATGGTCTTGATCCCTGTCTCCTGTACAGTGTCACGAACTTTCATCCATAGTTCATCAGGGACTCTATCAGATTTAGTCCCTTAAATCTATTTCTCACTTTCACTGTATAATCATAAGGGATTTGATTTAGGTCATACCTGAATGGTCTAGTGGTTTTCCCTACTTTCTTCAATTTAAGTCTGAATTTGGCAATCAGGAGTTCATGATCTGAGCCACAGTCAGCTCCCGGTCCTGTTTTTGCTGACTGTATAGAGCTTCTCCATCTTTGGCTGCAAAGAATATAATCAATCTGATTTTGGGTTGGCCATCTGGTGATATCCATATGTAGAGTCTTCTCTTGTGTTGTTGGAAGAGGGTGTTTGCTATGACTAGGTTTTAGAAAAGGCAGAGGAACCAGAGATCAAATTGCCAACATCCGCTGGGTCATCAAAAAAGCAAGAGTTCCAGAAAAACATCTATTTCTGCTTTATTGACTATGCCAAACCTTTGACTGTGTGGATCACAATCAACTGTGGAAAATTCTGAAAGAACTGGGAATACCAGACCACCTAACCTGCCTCTTGAGAAACCTATTTACAGGTCAGGAAGCAACAGTTAGAACTGGACATGGAACAACAGACTGGTTCCAAATAGGAAAAGGATACGTCAAGGCTGTATATTGTCACCCTGCTTATTTAACTTCTATGGAGAGTACATCATGAGAAACGCTGGGCTGGAAGAAGCACAGCTGGAATCAAGATGGCTGGGAGAAATCTCAATAACCTCAGATACGCAGATGACACCACCCTTATGGCAGAAAGTGAAGAGGAGCTTAAAAGCCTCTTGATGAAGATGAAAGAGAAGAGTAAAAAAGTTGGCTTAAAGCTCAACATTCAGGAAACAAATATCATGGCATCTGGTCCCATCACTTCATGGCAAATAGATGGGGAAACAGTGGAAACAGTGTCAGACTTTATTTTGGGGGCCTCCAAAAATCACTGCAGATGGTGATTGCAGTCATGAAATTAAAAGACACTTACTCCTTGGAAGGAAAGTTATGACCAACTTAAATAGCATATTCAAAAGCAGAGACATTACTTTACCAACAAAGGTCCTTCTAGTCAAGGCTATGGTTTTTCCAGTGGTCATATGTGGATGTGAGTTGGACTGTGAAGAAAGGTGAGTGTCAAAGAATTGATGCTTTTGAACCGTGATGTTGGAGAAGACTCTTGAGAGTCCCCTGGACTGCAAGGAGATCCAACCAGTCCATTCTGAAGGAGATCAGCCCTGGGTGTTCATTGGAAGGACTGATGCTGAAGCTGAAACTCTGATACTTTGGCCACCTCATGCTAAGAGTTGACTCACTGGAAAAGACTCTGATGCTGGGAGGGATTGAGGGCAGGAGGAGAAGGGGACGACAGAGGATAAGATGGCTAGATGGCATCACCGATGGATGCACATGAGTCTGAGTGAACTCCGGGAATTGGTGATGGATAGGGGGACCTGGTGTGCTGCGATTCATGAGGTCGCAAAGAGTCGGACACGACTGAGCGACTGAACTGAACTGAACTGAGATGGCTTAGAATTTAGGCTTAGGGAATTCCCTGGAGGTCTAGAGTTAGGACCTGGACTTTCACTGAGAGGCCTGGGTCAGTCCCTGGCTGGGGGCATGGCCAAAAACAAAAAAAACGGGCCTTAGGGGAGATGAAGGCCTCTTGTGCGGAGAATAAAAGGTTTTTAGGAACTATCAAAGTGGACGAATGGGCCCTTAGCAGAATAGGTTGCAGATATGAGAGTTGAACAAAACTTGTCTGGGTGTGGCATCCACTCCTACTCTTGAAACTCCCTGGGAGAGGTCTTAGTTTCATTGAGCTCTTTGGAAGGTCTGTGTTTAGGCAGGTGAGGGAGTTCCGAGAAAGCTTCTCCCGCATTTGCTGTTTTTCAAGTGCCTCCAGCTCAAAACACCCAAAACACCGAAGCACCATCTGTGGAGTGGCTCGTCCTGGACTCTTACAGGCATATTTTAGACCAGAGACTATTTCGTTCACGAGCAAGCCCTGCCTACACTTGGTCGTGTGTGTGTTAAATGAATGGTTACCTTTCCTATAACGTACACACATCTTCCTTGTATAATCAGAACCTTAATTTCAAAAGACAAAAGCCCTGGTCTACTGGAATTCTTCAGTCTAAACTCAGCATCCAAAAGATGGAAAAAAAAGGCGTACGAGGAAGGTAAATGTCGATGCCGTTGGAAGGCTAACGCGGAGCACCGGCGCCAGCCGCTCATCCAGGCTTCGGAGGCTCCCCCGGCGGCACCAACAACCACCGAACAGCACGAGCGCGTTCGGGGCACCACCCACAGGAATTCAGTCATACCCGCGGACGGGGCATTGGGCACACCGACGTCCCAGCGAGCGAGACGCAGCCCGCCGGTGCGCGCCCGCGTAAAGCAAAGACCGCCGAGCCCGGGCGCGGGGCCCTCTGGCCCGCGTCTCTATGGTAGGCGCGGGACCCCGGATGTGGCCGCCGCGAGGGGGCGGGGCTGGGGGCGGGCCCGGGGGCGGGGCCTCCGCCGCTGCGGCTCGGGGCAGAGCAGTGATGGCGGCCGCCGACGGAGTCGGGGAGGCCGCGCCGGGCGGGGAACCCGGTCAGCCGGAGCCGCCGCCGCCTCCCCAGCCTCATCCTCCTCCGCCGCCTCCCCAGCCGCCCAGGAAGACGCGGCGGCGGCGGCGGCGTCCCCTATGGACGACGGGTTCGTGAGCCTGGACTCGCCCACCTATGTCCTGTACAGGTAACGCCCACGGCAGGCCGTCTGGCGCCGGAGACCCCAGCGGCCCGCGCCGGGCTGGCTGGCGGGGCGGCCTCGCGAGTCCGCGGCGGGCGTGGGGCCCGCGCCAGCCCGGCGCCGGGCGGGCGGAGGTTGTCCGCGGCGCTGGCCTGCCGTGGTCCGGAGCCTGAGGGCTCGCGTGCGGCGGGGCTGCTGGCAGGGAGAGATTTCCTCAAGGTCCCAGGCAGGCTCGCTTTGGGGACGGGTCTTCCTTGTGGTTTTGTCCTGCCGACACGCAGAGAGCTCGCCTGAGAATCTTAGGGACCCCGGGACGTTTCCCTTCAGCGATGTCTTTCAGCGGTTTTAGCGCCGAGTTAGGCTCTGAGGATGAGACGCGGGTAACAAACCCCGTAACGCGTCCCCTCGCCGCCCGGACCGCGGTGCCAGCGGCGCGCGGTGTAGGGCGCTGCCGCAACTTTCTCGCCTTTTCGTCCCCGACTTTTGCCCGGCGCTCGGTCCGTCCCCATCCCCATCCGTCGCTTTCTGTTGGTCATGCTTATTCCATCCCCCCAAACTCCACTTGAACCTGCAGAGTCGAATGACAAATTTTTAACTTTCTCGCGTGTCTTATTTTCCCTCCCGTAATTCTAGGTAAAAACCCCATCCGATGGCTGATTAGTACGAACCGATTTTGAAAGGCACCCCTCCAAGTTGCGTCCTCGAAGTTAATGTGTTCGAGCTCTCCGTTGGTGGAGGTTGGCCCCCACAGCCCTCAGAGCTCCTCACCGAGCCGTGCGACAGTCGGGTTTCCTCCCTGACTTGTGTCAGATTCCCCTGCCCCCGAAGCTTTCTCGTGAAGTGAAAGTGAAAGTCGGTCAGTCGTGTCCGGCTCTTTGCGACCCCACGGACTATACAGTCCATGGGATTCTCCCGGCCAGAACACTGGAGTGGGTAGCCTTTCCTTCTCCAGGGGATCTTCCCAACCCAGGGATCGAATCCACATTGCGGGCGGATTCTCTACCAGCTGAGCCACCCAGGGAAGCCCAAGAGTATTGGAGTGGATAGCCTTTCCCTTCTCCAGCGAATCTTCCCAACCCAGGGATCGAACCCAGGTCTCCTGCATTGCAGGCGGATTCTTTATCAGCTGAACCACCTGGGAAGCCCAAGAATACTGGAGTGGGTAGCCTGTCCCTTCTCCAGGGGATCTTTCCGATGGAGGAATCCAACCCCCATTCTTCTGCATTGCGGGGGGATTCTTTACCAGCTGAGGTACCAGGGAAGCCCTAGTTTTCTCATACCGCTCCGCATCGAGGTCTCACACCTCAGGAAACGCATGCTTTCCCCTACGTTTCTCCTTATAAAATGGACACAATTTTAGGATTTGTCTGCATATCACGGAATTTTTGCTGTCTATAGCTGATTAGTACACAGAACTGAAAAATGGGCAATAGGATAAGAACATAAGTAAAAGAGCAGTTAAAGAAAATTTGGTCACACTGAGCAGTTTACACAGACGTGTCCATAGGCACCCACTATTGCCACTGTAATCTGTTTTAGCTTTGATAATGAGAAGTAGTAGTCACTGAATGTTTGCTATATTCGTTTTTAGGTGCTGTTATAACGTGCAGCATATATACTTAAGCATATAGTAATATATAGTACATTTAGTATGTCTAGTGTATAATACATGCTAGTTGTATAGTGTATATAGGCATATTTACTGTGTCCTGTATGCTTACTATTATGCACGTTTTTAGTGCTTAACATGTTGTCTCAAACCTCCAGATAGCCTTCTAAAGTTGGTTGATCATAGTATCATCTCCATTTTATAAATGACAAAATTGCTGCCCAGAGAGTGTAAGTAGCTTTCTCAAGGTCACAGTAGCTCGCTCAGTGGTAGAGCCAGTGTTAACACAGATTGCAAGCTCTACTGACCACCTGGGCCACCTCTTGGTGTACAAGCAAATGATAGTGGTTACTTTTTTTTTAAATATCAGTTTCTAGTTATTCAGCTTATTCAAATAAAAAAGTGTTATTTAAACTTTTTAAAAATGTTGATTGACTCCAAAGAGTCCTATTAGACCAATGAATTGGATTGATTTCTAATTTAAAACTATTGTGTACTTGCTACAGAAACCTACTTTTGCATTTATGTAAAACTTTAAATTTGAAAACTATTGATTTAAATTACTTTAATTGGAAAATTATTGACTTTATTTTAAAGTTTAATATTGTAAAACAAAGTGATAGACTTGTTCATGAAAAATCCCACCATGATTACATTAGTTTTAAGTTAAAGTGTAATCATTGACATTTTAAAGAACATCAAATTTCATTTTTTCTTTACATGCTTGAATATAATCACTGAAAAATGTCTATATTTTCAGGGACAGAGCAGAATGGGCTGATATAGATCCAGTGCCGCAGAATGATGGCCCCAATCCAGTGGTCCAGATCATTTATAGTGAGAAATGTAAGTTTATTTTTTATTGGGAAAAGGCCTGTAAGTCAAATTAGTAGCAAAATTGAAATTCACAACTGTAGATAGATGAAAGATTTTTGTCTGATAAAGGTCTAAATGACAAACTAATCTTGTGGGGGTTTTGTAATTTACTTTCATGATAACAAATTTCATTTTGTCTTAAGAATGGACATACTGTAAGTGTAAGTCCTAAATGTTATTTTATAATACATAGTGGCTACTATGTGATTGTGCTTTTCATTTACTATTTAATCTGCACATAAAATTGATATTGTATCCCTATATCATATCTTACATAAAATAAATTACATGTGGATAAATGATTTCCTGTTTTATTTAGAATAAACTTTGTTGAAACAGCATTTTAAACTATATTTTAACTATGAAATGTTTGACTCAGTTTGAATGCATTTCTGATATTAAAGTGAGTGGATTATTTTCTTTGACAAAGTGTTCTTTCATAATGAATGTGAAATGCTTTGTAAATTGAAGATCATGCAGATGTTATTCTTCAAGGAAAGGAAAACAAAGGAGAATGCTTGTTTTGTAGTTTTGTGTGTGTGTGTTTGTGTGTGTGTGTATATTTCTTTCAGTTAAGGCTCTGTTATCTGAAATCATTCCTTTTTTACAAAAACCACTTGTTTTTTCTGATTATAGGATAACGTCAAGAAATGTTTGTAAAGAAAAAATAATGGTATCAGTGTTTACCTTACCAAATACGAAAGTGTACTACTAAACTTAATAATTAACATGTGGAACTGATGTAGAAATAAATAGATTAATAAATAATTTAAAATTATCAATGTAGGTAAGAACTTAATACTTGATAAAAAGGACATTTCATAGCTGTATGAAAGATGGATTAATCAAGTAATGATCTGCATTTGGCTGTAAACAGTTATATCCCTATATCATATCTTACATAAAATAGATTACATGTGGATTTAAGTTCTAAAACAGAACTGTAAACGTACTAGGAGCAAATAAAGAAGGAATTATTAGGGAAGATGTAAAACTCAGAATTGACTGAGAAAAAGATCAGAAGGTATGAAACTGAAAAGCTTCCAAATTATGAGAGAGATTATATGTGAAGAGATAATTCACTGGAAGAAACAGAAATGTCTGTGAAGAGCTAGTAACCTCACCAGTGATCAGAGAAAGGAAAACTGCAACTTTTCCAGATTTGTAAGGCACCTTATGGAAACTTACAAAACCATACATTTCTCTTTCAGTTAAAAATAATAAAATCTTTTTTGCAGGGTTAAAAAAAACATTTTTAATTCTTAAATATATCATTATTAGAAAGCACAGAGGAAAACAGGAAAATGACCCATCAACAAAACTGATCTATGAGTGTATCAGAATATTTCCTTTGTGCAACAGAAGACACCATGAGTAAGTTAAAAGGCAATCAGCAGTGTGAGAGAAGATATATAAACAGAAGGTTGATACTCAGAAACTTATAAGGAATTTCTAAAGAAAGTTAAAGAAACTGGCAGACTAATCAAAAAACAGACAAAGAGTGTGAAGTGGCACTTCATAGAAATATAATTTCATTGACCATTAAATAAGGGGGAAAAAATCCATTATCATTAGAAATGAAAAATAAGCTATTTTGTGATGTCAGATAATTGAGAAGTATGAACAGATCTGTAGTTTTCAGTTGGAAATTTTTGTATGTTTAGCCATTTTAGAAAGCACTGTCATGGATATATTTAGTGAAAGTGGGAAATTCTCACATCTTACAACCTTTAAGTGCTGTTTCTCATGATTCATTCTGGGTTCACTCTGGCTTATGGTTTCAAAGACATGTCCCTGGACTTCCCCTGGTGGTACAGTAGATAATGCGCCTGCCAATGCAGGGGACACGGGTTTGATTCCTGGTTCAAGAAGATCTTACATACCTCAGAACAACTAAGCGCATGTGCCACAGCTACTGATCCCACGCTCTAGGGCTTAGCTTGCGCTGTAGCTACTGAGCCTGTGTGTCTAAAGCTCAGCAACAGGAGAAGCCCCTGTGATGAAGAGCCCGAACACCACAACCAGAGGGTAGCACCCACTCTCCACAACTAGAGGAAACCTGCGTGCAGTAACTAAAACCCATCACAACCAAAACCATTAATTAATTAAAAAAAAAAAAAGACGTGTCCTAGCAGGCTAAGAGCACAGACTTCAGAGCCAGACCACCTGGTTCAGATTCTTAACTGTACCACTTTACTGGCTCTGTAACCTTGGACAAGTTATTTTACCTCTCAGTACCTCTGTTTCCTCCTGTGTAAAGCGAGGATAATAGAAGTAACTACTGTGTGTGTGTGTGTGTGTGTGTATAATAGAAGTAACTACTGTGTGTGTGTGTGTGTGTGTGTGTGTGTGTGTGTGTGTGGCTCAGTCATGTCTGACTCTTTGCAACTCCAGGGACTATAGTCCGCCAGTCTCCTCTGTCCATGGGATTTCCCAGGCAAGAATACTGGAGTGGGTTGCCATTCCTTTCTCCAGAGAATCTTCCCAACCCAGGGCTTGAACCTGGGTCTCCTGCATTGCAGGCTGATTGTTTACCGTCTGAGCCACAGGGAAGATAACTACTTTATAAGCCACCAGGGAAGATAAGTGAGTGAATTATGCATGTGAAATAAAGAAACATTACTGATAACTATTATAATTTACAGTAATTTTTGAAAAAAGAAAATATTGGAAACCAACTATATATTTGTGTTTTGAAGAATAGATAAATGTATCGTCATACAGTTGTATGCTGTATAACCAGTAAGAGGATCTTGTGTTTGTGTGTGTGTGTGTGTGTGTGTGTGAGTTGTTCAGTCGTGTCTGACTGTTTGCGACCCTGTGGACTCTAGTCTGCCAGGATCCTCTGTGCATGGAATTCTCTAGGCAAGAATACTGGAGTGGGTTACCATTCCCTTCACCATTGGATCTTCCTGACCCAGAGATTGAACCCGAGTCTTCTACATTGCAGACAGATTCTTTACCAACTGAGCCATCAGGGAAGCCCAAGAGGATCTTAGATGGGTTATAATAGGGACAGATTGTGGAAACAATATTGAGTGAAAAGGGGGCACATAAGTTTTAGAAACTTTGAGTATGATAGTATATTAAATTTGTAATTTTTAGTTAAAAGACTTTTAATATAAAATTTTTAATAGAAAAATTTAATGAATATAAAATTCTATTTATTAACCCAAAATTTATTTATTATTCTGTCAATTTAAAATATATAACCTTAAGATTGAGTATCCGAGTCCCACTTTAAAAAAAAATAGCATTGACATGTAAATTATGCCATCTCCACTGTATGGAAAAGTGAACAAAGAATGACAGAGATGTATATAGACAGGAGTGAAAGGACACATCACGGAAGGGGAAAATGCCAAAAAGCAGAATGAAAATGTTATTCCAACTTGATTAAAAATAAACAAGAACAGAGCTACATTTATCTGCTTGGAAAAATGTCTGGAGAGACATGTAAACTGGACTGGTAGCAGCCATTCCCACTGACACAAATCCAGTGCAGTGGGCAGCGGCACCAGATACCAGAAACTTCAGGTGCTTTCTAAAGTATCATGTGCTCACTATGGCTTCCGAGGTGGGGCTCGTGGTAAAGAACCCGCCTGCCAATGCGGGAGACGCAGGAGATGCCTGTTTGATCCCTGGGTTGGGAAGATCCCCTGGAGGAGGATCTTTGTATGCTCGGAAAGAACTATTATTCATGCTCTCCTCTGATAATTTCACTTTGGGGGTTGTATTCTAAGGACACACATACCTGTGTGTGGGTGTGCATGCTGAGTCACATCTGACTCTTGCCACCCCATGGACTGTAGCCCGCCAAGCTCCTCTGCCCATGGGAATTTCCAGGCGAGAGTACTGGAGTGGGTGGCCATTTCCTCCCCAGGGGATCTTGCCAACCCAGGGATCAAACCTGTGTCTCCCGCATTGCAGGTGTATTGTTTACCACTGAGCCACTGGGGAAGGCAAACACATAAATACATTCATGTGTATTGTTTATTTTTTAATGGAAAGTCATTGGGTGCCTAAAGTAGTGATTTTTATTGAAAAAAATTGAAAAAAAGCTACATCAGCAGTAGCAGCAGAATGGTTAGGCAGATTAGGATATACTGACATCCATACTGCATGCAGCCTGCTAAAAGTTTGTGAGTTCTTGTCAGTAACTGGAAAAGTGTATGTTATAAGAAAAATAGCATAGCATGTCCACATAGATTTTTAAGTGTGGCAAAAGAAGTATGGGAATATTTAAAGTCTGGGTTATTTTAGCAGTCTGTCTGGGGCCTTAATCTGTTCTCTACATTAATCTGTGCTGTGACGTGAGGGCATTTCAACTGCAGTGCCTCCTACCTAGTTCGTTGTGACTAGCGGTATGGTCTTGGGTATCAGACTAGATTCGTATGTTTAACTTCTACCTCCAAAGTACGCTGGGCCACATGAACTTGTGAATCTCTCTAAGCCTCAGTTTCTCTTGTGGAAATGAGAATAAAACAGGATAAAAATTGTCAAGGTCTAAAGTTCCTTCAGTTGAGAGGCTTGCAAAGATCTGAAACTCTGTTACTGTCTCAGTGAGGATATGGAAAATACAGGTGTATCATGCCTTCCTGGAGGCACTGTATGCTGATCAGACCTTTCTTGAGAGGTTCGCCTGACACTCTCTGTCAGCACCAACAATGCATGTAATCTCGATCCACGTGTACAGCCCACGGAGGCGCTGAATCCACACGTGTGCACAGAATACAGTGACAGGACAGTGAAAGAAGGGAAGCAACTGAAACATACATTGACGGGGTGAATTAGGTACAGAGGCCATACAACGCAGTGCTGTGCAGCTGTTTCAAAAATGCAGTAAACTGTGTAGTGGAATGCAGTGGAAAATTATGTCTTCTTCCCATTCTTGTTCCTCCAACTAGTATTATTCATAAATAAGCATATATTGGGCTTCCCTGGTGGTCCAGTAGGTAAGAATCCATCTTCTAGTGCAGGTGGATCTGGGAGGATCCTGCATGCCACGGAGCAGCTAAGCCTTGCGCTCTGGAACCCACCTTCCACCGCAAGAGTAGCCACAACAATGAGAAGCCCATGCACCATAACCGCATGAAGACCCAGCACAGCCATAAAAAAATAAATAAGCATATTTTTTTAAAAAGCATGTATTTTAAATGAATAGCTGCTATTATACACCTTCCTTTTTTCACTCAACAGCATCTTAGAAATTGTTCCACTTCAGTATATTACAGAGCAGCATTGTTACTAATAGCTGCATAGGGTTTTGTTGTATGGCTGTACTGTGAGGGACTTACCTCATTCTCTACTAATGGAAATTTCAGTTTCCAAGTTTTCTTGCTTTTTTATTTTTTATGTTATCAGATACTCTCATAAATGTCCTTGGATGCTTTGGGCACATACAGGAGTTTATTTGTAAGAAAACTTAACTGGATTAAGAACTAGGGTCAATGAGTGAGTGAAGTGAAGTCACTCAGTTGTGTCCGACTCTTTGTGACCCCATGGACTGTAGCCCACCAGGCTCCTCCCTCCATGGGATTCTCCAGGCGAGAGTACTGGAGTGGGTTGCCATTTCCTTCTCCAGGGAATCTTCCCGACGCAGGGATCGAACCAGGTCTCCTGCATTCCAGGCAGACGCTTTAACCTCTGAGCAGACTAGGGTCAATGAGTAGTCAGTTTTAATTTTTAATAGAAATTACCAAGTGGTTTTCTATAGAGATATGTACTAGTTTATATGACCTTGAATAATGTATTAGTGAATTTTCAGATGTTCTGGATTTAGAAAAGGTAGGGGAACCAGAGATCAAATTGCCAACATCCGTTGGATCATTGAAAAAGGACTAGAGTTCCAGAAAAACATCTGCTTTATTGAGTACACCAAAGCCTTTCACTGTGTGAATCACAACAGACTGTGGAAAATTATTAAAGGGTTGAGAATACACCTGACTTGCATCCTGAGAAATCTGTATGCAGGTCAAGAAGCAACAGTTAGAACCGGACATGGAACAACATCCCGGTTCCAAATCGGGAAAGGAGTAGGTCAAGGCTGTATATTGTCACTCTGCTTATTTAACATATATGCAGAGTACATCATGCGAAATGCCGGGGTGGATGTAGCACAAGCTGGAATCAGGATTGCTGGGAAAAATATCAATAACCTCAGATACACCGATGACACCACCCTTATGGCAGAAAGTGAAGAAGAGCTAAGGAGCCTCTTGATGATAGAGGAGAGTTGGAAAAGTTGGCTTAAAGCTCAACATTCAGAAAACGAAGATCATGGCATCTGGTCCCATCACTTCATTGGAGATAGATGGAGAAACCGTGGAAATAGTGTCAGACTCTATTTTTGGGGGCTCCAAAATCACTGCAGATGGTGACTGTAGCCATGAAATTAAAAGACACTCCTTGGAAGAAAAGCTATGACCAACCTAGATAGCATATTAAAAAGCAGAGACATAGTCTGCCAACAAAGGTCCATCTAGTCAAAGCTATGGCTTTTCCTGTGGTCATATATGGATGTGAAAGTTGGACTTTAAAGAAAGCTGAGTGCCAAAGAATTGAAGCTTTTGAACTGTGAGAAGACTCTTGAGAGTCCCTTGGACTGCAAGTAGATCCAACCAGTCCATCCTCAGGAAATCAGTCCTGAATATTCATTGGAAGGACTGATGCTGGAAGCTGAAACTCCAATCCTTTGGCCACCTGATGCAAAGAACTGACTCCTTGGAAAAGACTGTGATGCTGGGAAAGATGGAAGGTGGAAGGAGCAGGGGATGACAGGATGAGATGGTTGGATGGTGTCACCAACTATCAGGACATGAATTTGAGCAAGCTCTGGGAGTTGGTGATGGATAGGGAAGCCTGGCGTGCTGCAGTCCATGGGGTCGCCAAGAGTTAGACACGACTGAGCAGCTGAACTGAATATGTATTAGTGAAAAAAAGGACAGCCCAGAGCATAAAAGTGTGATGTGATCTCATTTGTATTAAAAAAAAAAAGGATAGAATTAGAATCACCTGATATTTGATAGGATATATTTAGAAGGATATATTGGAACCACTCTGCAGTTGCTTCTTAGGAGAAGGACTGGAAATTGAGTGGAATGGAAGCTTAGTGTGAACTTTCTGTACTGTTTGAGTTTTCTGTCATGGTGTGGATTCCTTTTTCAGTTTAAGAAACTGATCAAAATAAAATGTGAAAAAAAGAGCCAAGGGAATATTTGAATATATGCATGCTTAGTTTTTGCTTAATACACAACATCATTGGGGAATCTGGAGTCTGGCATCAACCCCGAATGTGCAGTAAGCTCGGTCAGGTGCATTGTGGCTGTGACAAATTCCCAGGTTCACGGTCACCATCGCTGGGCTTTCTTTCTTTTGCTTATTGTTGTAAATCGTATATATGCAATAAGATATCTTCCTCCTAGACATAGAAAACAAACAACATTTTGTACTATAGTGGTCGTTTTAAGCAAGAAAGACCATCCTAATGCAGTTGTGTGCTCCATTTTTAGTTCAGGACGTCTATGATTATTTCCGGGCTGTCCTGCAGCGTGACGAGAGAAGTGAGCGGGCTTTTAAATTAACCAGAGACGCTATTGAGTTAAATGCAGCTAACTACACAGTGTGGTAAGACACATCATCACTATTCCTTGTCTGATGTTGAGGTTTTCATTTGGATGGCTTTTTATAACTTGAATTTTTATCGAAATAATAAGTTACGTGTGAGTTTAAAGGTCACATTGAATGAAAAATAGCAGTCTCTGCCACATTCTTTCTCACTACACGGTCCCATTCCCTGAGGTAACAACTCCTCGGTGTTTTTTCTTAGAATCTCCTCTATAAATAACGTACTTGGTTGTTTTTAATTTTTTCATTTTAAATATTAGTCTTGCTATGGAAGACACAGAATTCCATCTCCTATTCTGCCTCCATCACAGTTTGTTTTCTCTTTACCAATGAATAACTTGTCTTCCAGACTCTGTTCCTGTCGAGTGTCTCGTTCCTGTTGAGCACAGTTGGGGACCCTTCAGCTCTCTTCTCTACGGATATGGGCCACGCACATCAGGCCTGCAGCTCTTCCCTGTGTCTCGTCCCTGTCTTTGAGAACCCACACCTGTCCCTTTCCTGATTTACTCTCTCATTTTGTAGATCAGATCCTTGAATAGAGGAAAACTTACAAAAGGATGTATGGGAAATTGTTACTGAGATTTTTTTTATGTTTTAGAGTGTCTTTAGTCCCTTCTCAGCTTTACTAATAGAATTCAAGATTGGAAATCATTTTCCTTCAGATTTTCAAAACTGTCCTTCTCTTTCCTTTAGCCTCTATTGAGAAGATTCCTGTTCCTTCATTTTAACCTTTTCTTTAACTTTGGGGGTGGAGTTTTTTTATATTCTTTTGGTAATTACTTCTCTCCTCTTCTTTCTGAAGTGTCTTTTAGTTGCATATTGTAGTTCTGAGACTTGTCTTTTCTTATTTTCAACTCTTTTTATTTGCTTTTGAGCTACTTCCCCAACTTTATCTTCTAACTCTTTGGTCTGCACTCTTTTTTTCTTTTTCTAACATGTATTTATTTATTCGGCTGCACTGGGTCTTGCAGAATCTGGGCTCTAGTTCTCTGACCAGGGATCAAACCCATGCCCCCTGCATTGGGAGCGTAGAGTCTTTAGCCACTGAACCACAGGAAAGTCCCTGCACTCATTTTTATCTTACAAGAGCTCTTTTTTTGTTCTCTGGGTAGTCCTTTTTAGTAGCTTTTTTTTTTTTAATTTCATGGATGGGATATATCTTCATTTTTCTGTTTGTTTGTTTTGGTCTCTTTCCTCCATGTACACGTTTTTCTCCAATGACTGGTGGTTCTCGGCTCTCCTTTCACACCTACAGAGGAAGCAGGGAAACTTGCTTTGGCACCTCTGCGTGTGGCAGGAGTGCTCACTGAGGGCTTCACTGTGGAGTCAGTGGAGGTGTGGCTGTTCCGTGTGAAGTCTTCGTATGCCAGCATTTCTGGGTCTTTTCTCTTGGCTGGTTTGTGTTTTTGAAGACCAGTCGGAGGAGTGTCCTTTTGGCTGCCCAGTTTTAGGGGTCAGTTCTGGCAGGGAAGTCGGGTAGGGTGGGGTTTCTGGCCTGTTATTTGTGTTACTGTTCTCAATTTCCTTGTTTCCAGCCTTGACCTCACCCTGCTTTGCGTTGTGTCTGATATTTCTTTCTGCTTCCGATTTTTCCAGAAAGTAAAGCCACTTGTCTGTTGTCGAGGTTTTTAGGAAAACCCCAGTCCTCCTTCTGCATGTTTTCTTCACTTGCACATAGCGCACTTCACTTCTGGTCCCTGAGTGTATGTGGGATTTTCCCCTACCAGGCGGTTCTCTGTGACAGCCCACAGGTGTCCTGTAATTTAACTTAACTGTAATGCTGTCCGCTTGGAGGTAGTGTTGGATTGTGCAGGTTAAGGGCTCTGCTCCACAAGCTACCCCCACCCAGGGCCGATCGCAAGTCCTGTGCCTCTGCCTGGTGGGCTGTAAATCAGAGGCTTCAGCATCCACTCCTGGGGCCGACTGATTTTTGAAAGCAGCTCACAGAAGTCAGGGAACCACTTAGGTTCACCAGTTGATTAAAGGATCTGATAAAAGATGGAGACATGCAGCCAGGGGAAGAAGTCCATAGGGTAAGGTCTGGGGCGGGGAGTGGTCCTGAGTACAGGAGCTCTATCCCCGCGGAGTAGGGGTGTGACCCTCCCGGTGTTCCATCCCCGTGGAGTAGGGGTGTGTCACCCTCCTGGTGTCCTATCACCGCGGAGTGGGGTGTGTCACCCTCCCGGTGCATGGAGGTGTTCACCCAAGTGGAAGCTCTCCGAACCCCTCCTGCTGGGATTTGATGGCGGCTTCCTCATGTGGGCATGATGGCTTATGAACTCCATGTCCAGTCCTTCTCCTCTGTCTGGAGGACGGGAGGCAGGGCTGAACATTCTAAGCCTCTGAATCAAGGCTGGTCTTTCAGGTGACCAGAAGCCCATCCAGAGTTGCCTCAGGAGAACTTGGTGTTTTTATAAGTCACTCAAAACTGTCAGTTTGCCATTTTACATAGTTTGTTGATCTCTTGCAGTTGCTATGGTATCCCCTCATCCCTGTGGATGCATGATTTTGTTTATTGTCATTTTAGTAGGATCTTATTGAGGGTGAAGTTTGTCTGGAACTATTAGTGTCATCTTCCATCACTTTGTGTCTCTAATACGCACTTCTTAGCTTGTAAGAAATTCTTTAATGTATACAGCTCAGAGCAAATTAGAATTTATTTAAAATCCCTAAACTTATTTGCTGTTTTCTTAAAAACAGTACATCTGAAATTACCTTATAAACCAAACTGAATATGTATGTGCTCTGTGAAACTTAATTTTTAAAATTATAATAGAAATGCTGTCATTTCTATTTAGCATTTCATTTTAAAAGGTAACTTAAAATAGTTTTTTTGTTCCTTCTTAAATACTGAGTTGAAATATTTTGAGATTTTGAAGTAAAACTAGACCAGAACTAATTATGTCTTTAGAGAAAAGGTGTTATTTAATGGTTTGATTTTGCCTATGAAGAAATTGAAGAGAAACTTGTTTCAGTTATAAGTAGCATTATTATGATGGTTTTAAAAGTAAAATATTTGGTACTATTTGTAATGAAATTTGTGTATTATATGAATAATGTATCTACATGAGCAAGTTATACCATGTGAGGAAAGAGAGGTTTTGATTCTTGTGCAATAGAAACTAGTAACCAGAGTATTACCTGAAAATAATCACTGATTGGTGGTCTTTTCTTCTGTCTTACACTTGCTGCGTTTTACTATCTTTACTTCAAAATTCTTGATTCTTCCAGTCAACAGTTGTACAAGTTTGGACAACCACAAGCAGTTAAATTCCTGCCTTACTGGTTACATAGAATACTTAACAGAAATGTGTCTGTGGTGTTGTCTTCTGGCTTCATCTGTTGCTGTGCCTGGCCATGTACGTGGAGTAATGACACTATGGATACTTATTATTTGCTGTAGGCATTTCCGGAGAGTTCTCTTAAAGTCGCTTCAGAAGGATCTACATGAGGAAATGAACTACATCTCGGCAATAATTGAGGAGCAGCCCAAAAACTATCAAGTGTGGTAAGATGAGCACAAGAAGGAAATGAGTTGCTGTGCTAGTCAGTTGGTGCCTGCCAGTGGGTGACGAACCATGAGGCATTGTTCCTTCCTTTATGATCGTAGTCCCTCACTGGAGCTAATGTCACCTGTCTTACATGTTGTTAGGAGAACTGCTTTTTGTTTAGTGTGTGAAATGGCACTTGACCCACAGTTGACACTCAAATGTTTGCTGCCATGATTTAAGACTTTGACATTAACTGTAATACTGCTAGAATCAGGAAAAAATTTGAGCAGAAAATCTTTTCAGTTTTCTGTTCAGTTTTCTATTCAGTGTGTTATAAGATGAGTCCCTGGTATTTGGTCTTTTGTTCGTTTGTTTATTAAAAATTTTTTCATTGATGCTGGAGATACAAAGATGAATGTAAGTCTGAAAAGGAAAGCAGATAGTGAAACCAGTTATTTTGCAGAGCAGTGTGGAAAGTACGATACTAGGGCTCTTACAGTGTGTGTTCTAAAAATGAAGCTCCTGACTTAGACAAGAGTATGGGTTTTATTAAGGAGGGAGGAGAGAAGTTTGGAGCAGCAGGACAGAGAACAAATAGGAGAGAAAGGCAGAGTCTGGACAGTTCCCGCGTTCAGTGGGCCTGCATGCAGGGAGCATGCAGGGAGGCGGCTGTAGGGGGGCGCCGGGCTGCCGGGTCCTGGTGCAGGAGGAGCGGCCCCCACTCCATGCCACTGGCTGCCTGCTCTTCCTCAGGGCCACTACCACTCGCTGTTTCCCAGGACAGTGACTGACACGCACACAGCCCCGTCTTTATGCCTGAAATTGAGGATGATTTCTGAAAGGAAAGACCGTTGAGGCCAAGAGAGGACTCTGGGGAGAAACATGAAAGGGCCGGATGTGCTCAGGCAGCCGCGTGTGGTTCCCTGTGGCTTGTGGGCCTTTGGGGAGTCCTGCAGTAGGAGCATAAAGAGCCTCAGGGACATTGACAAGGGTTTGGACTTGACCTTAGCCGCAGTGGAGAGCTTCTGACACATCTTAATGTAGGCTAGGGTTGTGTCTCAGGAGGTTTACTCTGCCAGCAGGTGGAGGATCGCAGAGTAGGCCCAGGGTCCTGGTGGGCCATTGCCATGTGGGGGCTACGGGAGAGGGTGTGGTAGGGCCAGGGAGATAGAGGGATACATGTGAGAGAGGCTTTGGAGACAGAAGCAACAGGTTTTGAAGTTAAACTTCTCAGGGGAGCGGTGGTGGAGAAGAGTGATGTCTGTATTTTGGCTTGACCATTGGGTGAGAATGGTGGTGCCAGCCACTTGGGGAATTTTGGGGGGAAAAGGCAGCACGTTTCTGGAAAAGAAGGGTAGATTCAGGATTGGACAAGTGGGCTTTGCTGTGCTTATAGAAAACCTGGCTAAAGCTGCCCAGCGAGTGGTTGAACCATGCTCCCCTGTGGGTGAAGTCACAGCTCCAGATGAGGATGCTGTGGGCGAATTAGAGGAGGCTGGGCACAGAACACAGGTGAGCATCGGCATTCGAGAGGCAGAGAAGTGCTCCAGGATGACTGAGGAAGGAAGCCAGAAGTTAGTGTGCTCACAGAAACCAAGAGAAGGGAGTTTCAGGAAGAAAGGAGTAGATGAGAGTATCTGCTCCTGCTGGAGGTCCAGGAGAGCAGGAGGTGGAGACAGCCCATGGGTTTGTTCCACAGGCGGTTGGTTGTCAGCAAGCAGTCCCCCGCCAGGGTGGGGTGGGCAGCCAGGCGGCAGTGAGGTGTCAGGGAGGGTGGCGGGGGTCAGGAAGAGGAAACGAGCACGCAGCACCTACTGGGGACGCAGGAGGCTGTTGGGAAAAGAGACAGAGCAAGCAGCTGGTCAGGCTGTGTCTTTGGGGTTTTATTTTCCCAAAGTGGCAAAGACTTCATGATGTGGAGAAAAGTGTTAATGAAAGGGAAAAGGCGAGAAATCTGGAGAAAAAGGGAACAGAGTCAGGGCTCGTTTGGAGTTGGGAAGGGACCCAGCGTACAGGTTAGCCTTTGGAGAAGGAACGGCTCCCAGCTTGTGACCCGTGTGTGGAGGGGACTGCTCTCTGGCCCAGTTGGGTAATGATTATCTGCATAATCAAATACTGTCCTTAAGAAGGAGTATGAACCCTAAATAGATACTTTTCTTCAACAGTTAGAACATAATAGATGTGAGAGGAAGTAACAGCATTTGGCAAGGCATGGAAGTGATAGCTATTGCAGATTTCCATCTGTAGAATTTTAAACAACTTTGCCTCTGTCACTTCCTTCTTTCTGAGTAGATGATGGTTATATTCCTGAGAAATTGCATTATAAAAGTTATTTTAGTAGAAAAGTGACTAGACCGTTTTCAGTCCCTCTTAAAAGTTATTATATCCTTCATAATAAGGCGTTTTTATATAAAAGCTGTAAAAGTCCAGATGGGAGTTCCCTGGTGGTCCAGTGGTTACGATTTGGGGCTTTCACTGCCTTGGATTCAGTCCCTAGTCAGAGAACTGAGGTTGCACAACCATACAGCATGGCAAAAAAAAAATAAAAATAAAAATCCAGAAAATTACCTGAAGAGGTATATAAACTATGTACTATTTTATCTTAAAAGAAAAAGTGTCCAGACATCATAAGCTTTCTCAGCATTTGACTGCATCTAGCTTTTGCTGAAGAAAGTAGCTGCCTTTTCTGGATACTGCAGACTCTGTCACTAACACATTACCATCTATCATTATGAAAAACAAAATACAGGGCCACCCAGAGCAGTGCTGTTGGAAACCCAGGAGTTGTTAATTGCAGTACACTTTAGTTTTTAATTTTCTAAATTCAGTTTTTAAAATTTGTATTTACTTACTTTTGGCTGCACCGAGTCTTCACTGCTGCACGTGGGCTTTCTGTAGTTGTGGCAGCGAGGGCTGCTCTTCATTGCCCTGTGCAGGCTCCTCATAGCAGTGGCTTCTCTTGTTGCCCAGTATAGACTCTCGGGCAGGTGGGCTCAGTAGTTGCAGTTCCTGGATTCTAGAGCACAGACCAATAGTTGGCTCACAGGCTTCGTTCCTCCTCGGCATGTGGGGTCTTCCCAGGCATGTGGGATCAGCCCTGTGTCCCCTGCATTGGCAAGCGGATTCTTACCCACTCTAAAACCAGGGAAGTCCTGCAGTGCGTTTTAATTTCCTCACTCCACTAGTTGCTGTCATAACTAGGATAGTTCAAGTAATTCAAAACATGTATGCCAGTTAATTGCACTTTTTGTTAAATTCTCACCATGAAAACTTACACTGTAAGATCAACCTCTGTATTTAATTAATAATCTTTAAATCATGGAACATCTTAGTATTTTGCTCTGAGAAATCATTTTGACATGGTGGAGGACATAATTCTTAAGTTTTTCCTGAATTACAGAATTTATCAGTAACCTGGAAAAATAAATTGTTACTAGTGTTCACTGACTTGTAAGTCTTCTTAAATAAATTATTTAGAAACCTTTCCCTCTGGGATCTTCCTTTTGGTAGAATCTTACCTTCTTAATATTGTCTAAGATGAAGTTTTAAATTTTCCATGCATGTGGAGTGGAGGTCATCCATTAAGCGTTAAATCTTTCTTTAGCCATTTTCTCCATCACCCCTGCTTATTTTAATATAATGAATATTAATGGTTTTTTTAAAAAATAGCTTCATTGAGATAAAATTCACATACATACTGTTTACCCATTTAAGGGGTATATATGTCCAGCCATTACCACAGTAAATTTTGGAACATTTTTAGTAATAGATTTTTATAAATATTTCAGCTAAAAGAAATTATACAAATAGAACCCAACAGAGAACTCTTAAAGTATTTTCCTAGTACAGAAATTCCTCTTCTGACCAACTTGTCACAGCTGCTTGCCAGAGTAGACGTGGATTCTGTTTTGCCCATAAGCTGGTGAAATAAGCAGTTGCTTGAATGCTGGCTCTTCGGCCTTAAGGAAAACCGGCAGCCTGTTGGTACACAGAGGGGCTTCCGTACTTGATGAGACAGGATCATGCTTCCTATAGTCAGGTTGTGACATCTGGGCATGTTGAAAATTCTTTCACAGGGTGTTGTGGTTGTTGAGAGATTACTGTTCTTCCAGATTTAGCTGCATTTAAACCATTAAGCCCTTGGTACTTGGATTTATTTTACATGAAAATCACTGTTTCTGTTTCTCAGCTATTACTCAGCGTTCTGAAATTTTTTCTCTTAGAGTTTCTCCTGTAGAGTCTTGAGAATTAGAGGTGAATTTCAGATTCTTGCATGTCCCTCCACATCACCTAGTACAACACATGCAGCTGATACTTTGGTTTTGGGGTAAATTCACATAAAACTTCCTTCTGTTGAATTCAGGCATCATAGGCGAGTGCTGGTGGAATGGCTGAGAGACCCATCACAGGAGCTTGAGTTTATTGCAGATATTCTTACTCAGGATGCAAAGAATTACCATGCCTGGCAGCACCGACAGTGGGTTATTCAGGTATCGCCTTCTTATTACAGTGTTATTCACATTTTTATTTTTTTAACAAATAATTTAAATTACTATCAGATTATAAGTATGCTTAAATACATATAGATCATTACACACAATAATGATTAAGATGATTAAGAACTATCAAGATACTTAATTAAACCTGACATCCTTCATGTTGGTTAACTTTCATGATCTATTGGGATATGTGGATGAGTAACTTCACATTAAAGATAATAATAGTGACTTTTTAATAGTTTTTGATTGAGTTTACATCACATATTATATTTGCTAGCAAATTGAATAGAAAAAGTAGTTATAAATTTTTGATCAGTTCAGTTCAGTCGCTCAGTCATATCCAGCTCCGCAGCACGCCAGGCTTCCCTGTGCTTCACCAGCTCCCAGAGCTTGCACAAACTCCTCTCCATCGAGTCAGTGATGCCATCCGGCCGTCTCATCCTCTCGTCCCCTTCTCCTGCTTTCAGTTTTTGCCGGCAGTAAAGTTTTAATACAGCTGTGTTATTTTCATTAACAAGGACATTTTATGTATTAAGGTATTGCATACATAAACCTTGTAATCTGATTTTACAGTAACTATTGAGTATTTTATTTCTGCCTACTTGTTAAAATTTTATGCTAAATCCTGAATAGAAGAAAATAGTTACAACTCCCACTCTGGGCATTTTTATTTGTTCCATCAAACAATTGTAGTGTTGTGTCTTGTGAATTTTTTCCAGTGATTGCTGCTTTCTGCACTATTTATTATACCAAGAGTATTTCACCAAAAATTTTCAAGTTGTCTTTGTTAGTTCTCTTTTCTCCATAATTTTAAAAATTAAAACAGCTTTGTAATGTAAAAATTTATATCTAAATCCAATTGTGTATTTATCTACATGTATTTTAATGTAATATTACCATATATGTGCATTTTTGAATACTTTTACTTTATGTAATAATATCAAATCACATAAAATTAATACACAGTAGTTTAGGTAATCATTGTCTTATTACTGAGTTTGGCTTTTTCTTCCACATTTTCACCTTACGGAATGCTAAGGACTTCCTTCGTGGTCCAGTGGCTAAGACTCTGCCTTCCCAATGCAAGGGGGTCTGGATTCAGTCCCTGGTTAGCGAAGTAGATCCCACATGCCACAGCCAGAGTTCCTGTGTGCCACAGCTAAGAGCCACACAGCCAAAACAGGAAGCATACCAAAAAGCAGTACATAAGCACTTAGATATACTTTTTTTCCCTTTGGTTTAATCTTTAGAATGGTTCTAAAAAGTTAAGTAGTTAAAACATCCTTGGTATCTAGATTATCTTCCACAAGGTGGTGCTGAATTACAGCCACTTTGGCTGCTAACTCTTACTCCCTAATTTTTCATTCCTCATGACCCTTCTTATCTTTCTTTGTGGCTGTGCCACGAAGCGTGCACGATCTTAGTTCCCAGACCAAGGATCAAACCTGTGCCCCCTGCAGTGGAAGGCAGAATCTTAACCCCTGGACCAGCAGAGAAATCCCCCATACCCCTGTCTTTGATGACTTTTCCTTCCCCATCCATCTCTTTGACCTGCAGCATCACTCCCTTCCAAATACGTAATGAGTTCGTGTCTTCAGTTCTACCTGCTTAACTTAAAGTTTTATTTCTATTAAAAAAAATTTTTTTTTAATTATTTATTTATGGCTGCACTGGGTCTTTGTTGCTGCGTAGGGGGTTTCTCTGGTTGCAGTGAGCAGGGGCTAGTCTTCCTCATGTGCAGGCTTCTTGTTGCAGAGCACAGGCTCAGGGGCTTCAGTAGTTGCAGCACACAGGCTAAGCAGTGGCGGCTTGCGGGCTTTAGAGCACAGACTAATAAGTTGCTCCGTGGCATGTGGAATCTTCCCTGACCAGGGATCAAACCCATGTCCCCTGCACTGACAGGTGGATTCCTATCCACTTCACTAACAGGAAAGTCCTTATTTATTTCTTTTCATTGTTTATAAATAATAAGACATTCCTAATTGAATATTTTATTTTTTTATGTTCTTTTAGGAATTTAAACTTTGGGATAATGAGCTGCAGTATGTAGACCAACTTCTCAAAGAGGATGTGAGAAATAACTCTGTCTGGAACCAAAGATATTTCGTAATTTCTAACACTACGGGCTACAGTGATCGTGCTATATTGGAGAGAGAAGTCCAGTTAGTAATCTTCACTTGTTCACTCCTTAAAAGAATATTTGTGTGCCTGCATGTCTCGTGCATCAGGATACAGCATAGATGAAGACTGTCCCGATCCTACCTCATGGAACGAATAGGGCAGGATAGGTAGATGAAACCTATAATGATAAATATACAGTTAACACTGTGTATAGGAAACCTTTACTTTTAGTGTCTTAAGTTTCTTGAAATATTGCTGGTACTGTAGATTGAGGAGAAATCATATTGCATAGTGTCTGAGAAGCTTTTTTTAAAACTGTCTCATTAAACGTTAGGAAACAGGCCCTGATGCTCTGATACTTACTCCAGTGCAGGGTTTGGGGCCCAGTGCGTCTGTATTGTCCTGTGCATTCTGCACTGTGTGGCCGCATTCTCTGCCTTGATGCCCTGGGTCTCAGTAGTAAACCCTATCCTAAGCCCCAGTCACCGCCAGTTGAAAAATGCTCTAGCATACAAAATCCTGTCAGAAGATCTCCTAAGTTCTGAATTGACATGAATTTCTATATTCTATCTATAACCCTCTTTTCTGTCTTTGTCTGCTTAAATTTGAAAAAGTTTATTGTTTTTATAGCCTGATGAGATCATAGTCATATTTTAATGGTGAAATTTGTTTGAGCAGCTCCTAGGAAGAGCTGATTTTATGGTATATCTGCCTCTCCCTTGCCCTTATTCTGCTTGAAACAGGGCAGCTGGCACTAATTTTACCTGTTCTAAGCAGCTGGGTCTGATGATTTAAATTAACACACACACACAGTCTACAATCCAGTGTCCTACATTAATTCTCTTCTCCAGATTTCTTTATAATTTTCATAATGATGAATGAGTTTATTACTTTCTGTGAAAAAAATGCTATTAAAACCACACCACAGCAAAACTAAGATTACTAAACTTTAGTCAGTGACTTACTCATTTGAGCAAGTATGTAATGAAGCAGAGTTCTATAACTCCCTTGGAATTTTGTCTAATTGGATTTAAATTAATAATATTGTTAAGGGGAAGAGAAAAGTAGGGAATGGCCATTTGGAATGGGAACCACATGATAGTTTACTAGTAATCTTGTTTTGGAATTGACTATATAATCTTCTTGTCTATTTTTTTATTAAGCTTTGAAGGTTATTTAGTTCTCCTTTCTCAGTGAGTAATGATTTTTCTGGCATAAGTAGATCTTAGACAAGATTTTGCCCCCAAGGTTGCTTTAGTGAAAAAAGGAAAGTCTCCTCATTTTGCTGACATTTCCTTCATAGGGAATGCCTAAGTGAAAGGAAATCTCCCACATTAACTTCTTTTCCATTTGTAAATTGAGCCTTCATATTACTAGTAAATAAGCATTGACCACTGCAGCCTCAGGGAGTCTCTAATTTAGATACAGTAACCGAGGGCGATCCCAGGTCCACCAGGAAAGGTCAGTAGAAGCATATAGCTGCATTGTGAGACAGCTGTACAGAAGCTGTTCTTCATTATTGTCACTGCTCTTTTAAAGTGATACACGTTTATTTGTGACGTTTTCCTTACAGGTACACTCTGGAAATGATCAAACTAGTCCCACATAATGAAAGTGCGTGGAATTATTTGAAAGGGTAAGAGTTTGTTTTTGCTTTTATTTTTTAACCTCCTAATATGAAAGATCATAAAATGTGTTCCATAATCAGAATCCAGAAGCATACTAAAGAATTCTCCAGTTCTCTGTCTCTAAGAAGGTAAGTGAAGAGTGTTGTGACAGCACCCAGGAACAGTGCCTTCTGCCCTTTTCTTTGCCTCTCAAGCACATCCCAGCAGTTTTTAGAGTAGTCCATGAGTAAGCAATGGCACCCCACTCCAGTACTCTTGCCTGGGAAATCCCATGGACAGAGGAGCCTCGTAGGCTACAGTCCATGGGGTCGCTAAAAGTCGGACACGACTGAGCGACTTCACTTTCACTTTTCACTTTCATGCACTGGAGAAGGAAATGGCAACCCACTCCAGTGTTCTTGCCTGGAGAATCCCAGGGACAGAGGAGCCTGGTGGGCTTCCGTCTGTGGTGTCGCAGAGAGTCGGACACGACTGACGCGACTTAGCAGCAGCAGCAGCAGCATGAGTAAACAGTAGTACCATTTTAACTATATTGATGAATCCCGTGTCTTTATGCACAGAACGAAATACACACACCAGTTTCTGTTCAGCTCAGGATCATAGGAGCATGAGATACATCATTTATAAGCAGATTGCACAGATGCATACCCACTCTTTCTGTTGCCATTTCTGGAGATCTCCTGTAACACATCTCACTCCTTAAATCAGCATGCTCTCGCCTGGCCACTGACTCACCAGGCCCTTTGTTGAACTTTAAGGTCTCCAAGGGAACTAGGCCCAAGGAGCGCAGCGTGTGGCGCTCAGTCGCATTTGGACACCTGTCAGAGGCCAGGCTCTGTAATGTCTGGGGAGCTGGAGGGATGACTAACCATCTCAAGAAGCAGAGACATCTCTCCTGTCTTTTTTTCCTCACTTTTAAATTTTAAGATGGTTTTGTTTTGTTTTTTTTCCTTTAATTTTGTGTGTTACAGTTTGAGTTATAAATGATTATCTTTAAACTTCATTATTCTTTTTAGCTAATTTTACTCTCTCTTAATTATCCATTATAAACCTCAGATTTAATTTAAAAATTTCATTTTAGAGCCCTGCTAATACTTTTCATGACCTATGAGGAAAGAATCTAAAAATGAATGGATGCATGTGTATGTATAACTGATTCACTTTGCTGTATAGCAGAAATACAACATTGTAAATCAACTATACTCTAATAAAAATTAATTTAAAAAATTTTCATTTCAACCTCACTCAAAATACTTTTCTTGCTTATATTACAGGGCTCATTTTATCTTAATATTTCTACTATTCTTGTTCTTCCTTTTCAAAATTGAGAATAGTTTTATTTATTTTTTAGGATTTTGCAGGATCGTGGTCTTTCCAAATATCCCAATCTGTTAAATCAATTACTTGACTTACAACCAAGTCACAGCTCTCCCTACCTAATTGCCTTTCTTGTGGATATCTATGAAGACATGCTAGAAACCCAATGTGACAACAAGGAGGACATTCTTAATAAAGCGTTAGAGGTAAGCTGGCAGGACACGGCACTTTGCTTCTGGACTCTCATTGCCCCAGTACGCTGCCCTTTTCAGAATACGGTCACGCAGAACTCCGGGCGGGGCTCTTCTGCTGTTCAGGGCTACACGCACATCACTAGTGCACGTGGTCTGTGGTCTGTTTCATTTGATTGTGACCTGAATTAAGCTGCATTAGCCCAGAATCCCTGTTTGCCCTAGGGACTGAATTACACATTCCCTTTAATGAATTTTTGTTTTTCATTTTTAGTTATGTGAAATCTTAGCTAAAGAAAAGGACACTATAAGAAAGGAATATTGGAGATATATTGGAAGATCCCTTCAAAGCAAACACAGCACAGAAAGTGACCCGCCTACAAACGTACAGCAATAACACCATCTCAACGAACTTGATGGGATGCTTTTATTTTTTTAAGAGACTCTAATGAAGGAGTTAAAAACTAGAGCGATCATTCCCTTTGCCTGTGGTGTAAAGCATACGATCCACAGGTACTGCTTTTTAACATGAACTAAGTGTGATGCTCCTTGGGTGCTGCTGCTATTCAGACTAGTTCCAAGTAACTTGATTTTTTTTTAAGCAGAGAATTTGGGGGAGGGAGAGAAAACAGAAAGTCCCATAAGGGAACTTTTGTAGTCTTATCAACATTTACTCTAACCCCTTAGCATCAGCTCCTCTCTAAGTGGTTTGTGTGTCAGGATTTGCAGCGTTAATGTTTGCAGGTATGTAAAGGATATAGATAACTTACCTTCCGGTTCAGAAAGCAGGGAAGGCAGTGGTTAGATCAGAGCTGCTCTGCCGCACTCACAGTATCATGCTCTCACTGTAACCAACTAACGCCAAGAGGATGGTTCTGTAATAAAATGCCAGCTGTATCCTAAAACAATGCCACAGTAGTTTGATTTTTTAAAAATAGCATTTAATTGTATACAAGGGACATTGTCTCAGCTTAGAAAAGCAGAGACTACGTTGCTATAAAAGTGAAGAAACCAGAAACATGACTGTGTTAAAAGAAATGTAATTAAAATGGGACGTGGTCAGTTCTCAACTACAAGCGACAAAATTCACTAAGGTGGTTTAAACTCATAAGGTTTATTGAGGTATATAGATAGCTCACAGAATAATCACCCGGTCTTCCAGAAATATATCCCAACACACCCCTGCAGAACTGGACCATCACATTGCTGTTACCTAGGCTGGGATCCGGAATTGCTGGGTGAGGGTGCCAGCTCCGTGTCCACCTCTGCCACGTTCCACATCAGCTCACCTGCTTCCCTTCCCATGGATGCAGCTCCAGAGTAAAGGCTCCCTTTAGTGCATCTGATTGGGAAGAACCTAAAGGGCATCCAGCACCCATAGCTGCAAAGGAATCGGGAAGGCAGTCTCCACAGTTCAGGAGACACACTAGAAAGGAGCTGAAATTTGAACAAGCTAGTTCTCTGTAGCTGCACACAATTAAATCTCACCTCACCAATAAAGAATATTTGATCAGTATTGAAAGCACCAAACTAAAACTATAGAAATTGTGTAAAACAGGGAATTCCTTGGTAGTCCAGTGGTTAGGACTTGGTGCTTTCACTCAGTGGGGCCTGAGTTCAATCCCTGGTTAGGGAACTAAGATCCTACAAGCCGCAAGGCACGACCAAAAGAACTAACCAAAAAGAACAGTCATCTTAAGAATTCAGAAGATAACTATATTTTTTTAAATAATTTTTTTGTTTCTGGCCAAATTAAAAGACACTTACTCCCTGGAGGAAAAGTTATGACCAACCTAGATAGCATATTGAAAAGCAGAGACATTACTTTGCCGACTAAGGTCCGTCTAGTCAAGGCTATGGTTTTTCCAGTAGTCATGTATGGATGTGAGAGTTGGACTGTGAAGAAGGCTGAGCGCCGAAGAATTGATGCTTTTGAACTGTGGTGTTGGAGAAGACTATTGAGAGTCCCTTGGACTCTCAAGTACACCGTTTGTACTTCAACAACTGTTTGCTGCCAATCATAAAATTTGTGCTTTCAAGGGAAAATTGTAATCTACCACAGTCCATCCTAAAGGAGATCAGCCCTGGGATTTCTTTGGAATGAATGATGCTGAGGTGAAGCTCCAGTACTTTGGCCACCTCATGCGAAGAGTTGACTCATTGGAAAAGACTCTGATGCTGGGAGGGATTAGGAGCAGGAGGAGAAGGGGACGACCGAGGATGAGATGGCTGGATGGCATCACTGACTCAATGGATGTGAGTCTGAGTGAACTCCGGGAGTTGGTGATGGACAGGGAGGCCTGGTGTGCTGCGATTCATGGGGTCGCAAAGAGTCGGACACGACTGAGCGACTGAACTGAACTGAATTGAAGGGTCAGTTTGTATGATATTAGTTCCCCAACCAAGGATTACACCTGGCCACAGAAATAAAAGTACTAAGTCCTAACCACTGGACTGCCAGGGAAATGCCAATAACAGTATTTTAATAATTGCTGGAAGAAATAATACTCTGTGGGTATTTCTGTCAGTTTTTGGTTTTAGATTCCGAAAGTCCCTGATTATATATTTGAAATTTTCATAAAGCATCATATAGACAGTTTCAAAAGTGTCATCGTTATTTAGTCAGTAAGTCGTGTCCAGCTTTTTGCAACCGCATGGACTGTAGCCAGCCAGGCTCCTCTGTCCATGGGATTTCCCAGGCAAGAATGCTGCTCAAAGGTGTCATAAGGAACAAAAGTTGTATAGAAAAGTTCTCAGAAACTACCTCATCAGTGTCCCCAGATGGATTGGATTCACGGTTGCTGATTCAGCAGCCTCAACACTCAACTGAACTGAACTGATGATGTCTACAAGGCTCTCGATCTAGCCCTCCTGATTGCAAGATGGCTGAAACACTGCGTCTGGGTTTGGGAAAATAGCAATTCTTCTTTGACAAGGTTGTGTTATTTTAACGCTAAAAGCTTTATCAGATTGACCTTGTCTTCCTGTGAGAAGTCTTGACTATTTTCCATTGGTTTGTTTACTTTTCTTAATGAGTTTTTGGATCTGTTACAAGATTAAAATTTATCCCTTTGTTATAGGTTGTGAGTCTTCTCTTTTCCTTTATATTTTTATACCTCAATCATGGTATTTTTTCTAACTATATAACAATTTGTTCTTTATATGCAGGTAAGTTTATCCCTTTTTAATCTCATGACTTTCAAATTTTCATTCTTCTGAGAAAGAGCAGTTCTATAAAACAATCTATTATTTCCTCCATGGATAAGCAATAATACATTTAATTAATATGGTTTCAGTATATTTTTAGACTCTTATTTTCTGCTGAACTATTTAACTATATTGCATTATTTTAATTAAATTATATGCATTTTTAAATATATGTTGATAGCAAGTTTCTTCTAAATTTACTACTTTTTTGTTATTATTGCAAATGTATTTTTTATATAGGAAAATTAAAACCTGCTTCTGAAGTTCAGAAATGCTATAGAATTTTTTTACTCTTATTGAGTTAAATATGTAGAGTATATACTATGCTCACTGAGAAACTTGTATGATAGGTCTTTTTTGCTTTTTGTTCTCTTCTGATAGCTCTTTATTTTTAGTGCTATGGAAAAATGAACTATCTCAACATTTTTTTCAGAATCTTTGAGATTTTCAAAATTATGGAATTATTGTGCCCATTCAATGGGCCCTTAAGAAATAATTTGGGAGAACTTGAAACTCTATATAATACTGATCATTCTTGCTTAGGGCATGGTATATCCTTCCTTTAACAAATATACATTAACAAATATTTTAAAATATAATGTTTGCTATGCTTATTTTTGCTTATACTCTCTGTTGGTTCATTTCTGATTATTAATTAGATTTAAATACAATGCATTATCCCTAAGCCTTGCTGTATATAGGTCTATGAACAGGAGAAATGACGGCAGTGTTCTTGTTCTTAGGTATCCTCACTGTATACCTGAAAGAAACTTGATTGAATGCTTGAAAATTGACTTCAGATGCCCTGCTCACTGGTCTACACACATCAGGAACTTTGGATCACAATTCAGTATCTCTCACTTTTGTAACCTTTGCAATAGAGTGTTTCCTTATTAATTCCTTGTCCTCTGCTAGTGTTGAGAGGTAACAGCAACCATATAAGTCCCTGTGTATCCTGCCCTGCTGCTCTTAACAAAGACAGCTGCTTACCGCTTATCTACCTCCACTGATAGATCTTTACATTCTCCATGTGTCATCTGGAATTTGCAACCAGCTCCCTGTTGGACGTTTTACATGTGTCTATTTCTCATAATTGGGCTTTCCAGTGGCTCAGAAGTAAAGAATCTTCCTGCCAGTGCAAGAAATGAGAGTTTGATCCCTAGGTGGGGAAGATCCTCTGGAGAAGGAAATGGCAACCACCTACTCCAGTATTCTTGCCTGGGAAATCCCACGGACAGAGGAGCCTGGTCACAAAAGAGTCAGCCATGACTTAGCAACTAAACAACACCAACATTTCTCACAATAAAGAATTCACATATTATTACTAGCATTTGGAAATGAGTACACTTAATAGTCAAAAACATTAAACCACTTACCTAAATCTACATAAGCAGTCAATGAAGGGACCATCATTTAAATATAAATATCTGATCACAAGAGAAATACTTTTTATTCCCCCCTCACTTATTTCTTTTACTTTCTCCTTTGTATTTCCCAGAATGAGAGTTACATTTAATTTCCTATGGTGGGTACCTAATGAAATCTATAATTAAAAAGAAAGCTATTGCTTTTTACTACATAATTAAATCTTAATAATGCAATGTTTTCTAAATATCTTTCTATTTTGAAAAGAAATTTGTGCTAATGCATTTCATAGATGTTTGCCCAATCCTCTGTGAATATCAGCTCCCCAAAGTCCAGGACTCAAATCACTGAGAAGGAAATCTTATTCATGAGAAATATCATTTTCAGAAAACACAGATGGTGAGGAAATTTAGTTAGAGTCCATCAGGATTCTGACTTCAGAATTGTTGAGTCTGACTAAAGAATATATTCTAGAAAAACAGCAGTCTCCTGGTAGATGCTTGAGTGAAGTAGCAGGACATATTTCTGCAGTATCAACACATTGACTTCAGTCCCTTGATACAGCCTCAGAATTCTGGATATTTTACAGCTGCTCGATTTCAGAGTAAAAGACAATTTCTCACCTGCATGGTTTAATCCTTTGGAAAAGAAAGCACAAATATTTGGATGGCAAATAGGTCAGCTAGCACAACTGACCAGCTGTACTGATGGTGGTTAATAAATAAATCAGGAAGACATTCATGTAATTCATCACTGTCTGCTTTCCTGTGCACAATAAAAGCAAGAAACAAACATTGATCTTACTAAGAATAAAATCAATTGGAACAGAACCAATCGCTTGCTATCAGCTACAAATTCTCAACCACCCTATTATCAACACTTCCATTTAAAAGCACAATACAGATTGAAATTCTAACATATATTAAATGAACATTCTTGAATTTCATTTTTATATTTTAAAATGTAAACTAATTTTTTAAAATAAAATTAACTGTTATGTTCCATCATTTCTTGTCAGCCATGTAATTTAGACTTTGATATAAATAGGTGTATTGTTTTTCATAACGACAAAGAAGGTGAGTATCTTTATTTTTTTAATTGCTTTTTAATTATATTTGGCATTATATTGTATATCACCACTGATTGTGTGGACTTATTCCTAACACTATTAATTTAGAATGAAACTGTCATGGGAATATTCAGAGTTGACCTTTTACATTGAATTTGAACTCAGCATATGCATTTAAGAGTAACTCCTAAATGCATTACCTGATGGCTTCAGTGGGTAAAGAATCTGCCTGCAATGCAGAAGACACAGAAGAAGCAAGTTCCATCTCAGGGTCTGGATGATCTGCTGGAGAAAGAAATGGCAACCCATTCTGGTATTCTTGCCTGAAAAATTCCATGAGCAGAAGAGCCTGGCAGGCTATAGTTGAAAAGGTCACAAAGAGTCACACATGACAACTCCTACTAAGCACTAATGCATTATTATTTGTAAATTAATTGTCAAATATCTTTTCAAATTGGCCTTAAAAGAATCTGAACTAAAGAAAGTGAAGAAAATAATTATATTTTATTAAAGTTTATCAATCAGTGAACATAGCCTTAACCAGGTGAAAGTATGAAAAATGCTTCTCAACTATGGAGTGGCAGTCTCGCCAATACCCGATAGCCATCATTCTTTGGTTAATGGAGTATCTGGACTTTTAGATCAAATGGTTTAATGGAAATGACATTTCTTTTTCCTCCAGGAAATGTACATGAAATACTTTTATAAGAATGATTCTTCTTGTTTGCCATCTTATTCATAAACTTAAGTGATAAGGCAAACAAGAGTACATAGAAGTGAAAAGAGAACTGTGGGCTAATAAAAATGGTGATCCAATGGCTAACAATGTGTTCTGAAGGAGTAATTATCTACTGAAGGTAAATATAGTAGCAGTTTGAAATGACAAAGTACAAATTGTTTTGTAAATGAGTTTTGTACATTAAAATTATCTCCTTAAGATGTGCTTCAAATTTCATTTCTGCTTATGTCTTTAATTTATGTGCTTTCCTACCCACTGATTACTTGAGTCTAGAATCACTTCCACTATTTAAATATAATTTTTTCCCCTGTCTTGTTAAATCTCAGTTGGGTGTTTCCCCTTTCCTTCTGATGACTTAATCAGTGCTCAAAGCAAAACAAAACAAAGTTCTGAATGGAATTGTTTCCAAACTTTCAAGGGACTTACTTTAAAATATGCATGAAGAGTAAGTTATCTTATTGAAAGTATTTCCATTGTTTCATGAATATTTCACTTTGTTTCTCTAGCCCATAACCAGGGGGATATTTTTATTCACATTCACTTAGTTTCCATATTTGCAATCTATTGCATGCTATTATTGCATATAGCAAAAATGTGAAAACATCAGCAGAAAAAAAATCAGAAAATATTATCATCTTTAAAATTAAATCATATATTACAGGTAAAGATACATTTTTTTCTTTAATTTTTATAAAAGTTGCTAACATGTTGCTATGGCCTTTAAACTGTTCAGTTTAATGGAAATCATAGTATAAATGCATTTTATAAAATTTATTCAACTACTTATTTACATGCCATTTTATTAACTATTATTTTAATTAAATATGTTAATTAAAATTAGCTACATTGAATATGAAAGTGACAAAATTGCTTCTACCTTTCTGCTTATCCTTCATTATCTATATTGTCAGAATGGCTCATCATGTGACTAATATCCAATTGACAAGAAGCAGTTCAAAGTGATGAAAAGATATGCTTCTTCCATAGAAGAGTACAAACAGAATCACGAATACCTCTTTTGGTCAGTATTTCATTTGCCATCATTTAGTCATATGGTCATACTCAGGTGGAGGGAAGTTTGCGAATTTACTCTTTTTGGTCGGTCATGTGAGCAATGCAGAATGAACTCAGTGAAAAAACTAGCCATCTTTACCATACCAACTTGTTTAGTGTATGTTGGCCTTCATTGCTTATTTGAGTAAGGCATAATAACATATGACCAGTGCATTCTCTTGGCAAAACTCTGTTAGCATTTGCCCTGCTTCATTCTGTAATCCAAAGCCATATTTGCCTGTTACTCCAGGTGTTTCTTGACTCCCCGCTTTTGCATTCCAGTCCCCTATAATGAAAAGGACATAATTTTTGGCTGTTAGTTCCGAAAGGTCTTGTAGGTCTTCATAGAACCATTCCACTTCAGCTTCTTCAGTGTTACTGGTGAAGGCATAGACTTGGATTACCATGATACTGAATGGTTTGCCTTGGAAATGAACAAAGATCATTCTGTCATTTTTGAGATTGCATCTGAGTACTGCATTTTGGACTCTCTTGTTGCCTGTGATGGCTACTCCATTCTTCTAAGGGATTCTTGCCCACAGTAATAGATATAATGGTCATCTGACTTAAATTCACCCATTCCAGGCCATTTTAGTTCGCTGATTCCTATAATGTTGACGTTCACTTTTGCCATCTTCTGTTTGACCACTTCCAATTTGCCTTGATTCATGGACATGACATTCCAAGTTCTTATGCAATATTGCTCTTTACAGCATCAGACCTTGCTTCTATCACCAGTCCCATCCACAATTGGGTTTTGTCTTTGCTTTGGTTCCATCCCTTCATTCTTTCTGGAGTTATTTCTCCACTGATTTCCAGTAGCATATTGGGCACCTACTGACCTGAGGAGTTCATCTTTCAGTGTCCTATCTTTTTTCCTTTTCATACACTGATTCCTATAATGTTGACGTTCACTTTTGCCATCTTCTGTTTGACCACTTCCAATTTGCCTTGATTCATGGACATGACATTCCAAGTTCTTATGCAATATTGCTCTTTACAGCATCAGACCTTGCTTCTATCACCAGTCCCATCCACAATTGGGTTTTGTCTTTGCTTTGGTTCCATCCCTTCATTCTTTCTGGAGTTATTTCTCCACTGATTTCCAGTAGCATATTGGGCACCTACTGACCTGAGGAGTTCATCTTTCAGTGTCCTATCTTTTTTCCTTTTCATACTGTTCATGGGGTTCTCAAGTCTCAGGTCCACCTAGTCAAGGTTACAGTTTTTCCAGTCGTCATGTATGGATGTAAGAGTTGGATTATAAAGAAAGCTGAGCCCTGAAGAATTGATGCTTTTGAACTGTGGTGTTGGAGAAGACTCTTGAGAGTCCCTTGGACTGCAAGGAGATCCAACCATCCATCCTAAAGGAGATCAGTCCTGAGTGTTCATTGGAAGGACTAATTTAACGCTGAAATTCCAATACTTTGGCCACCTGATGCGAAGAGTTGATTCATTTGAAAAGACCCTGATGCTGGGAAAGATTGAAGGTGGGAGAAGGGGTCAACAGAAGATGATACAGTTGGATGGAATCACCGACTCCATGGACATAAGTTTGGGTGAACTCCAGGAGTTGGTGATGGATAGGGAGGTCTGGTGTGCTGCAGTTCATGGGGTCGCAAAGAGTCGGACACGACTGAGTGACTGAACTGAACTGATAATAATATATAATGAATAATTTATAATGTATAATATATTTGGAATAATGTATGTGAACAGTTTGTTTTTCTTACTGTTTTCACCCCAAATTTTTAGGAAAAGTCATTGTATTTAATGTTTAAAAATGCTCTATAATTCATGTAAAATGGCATATGAGTATGATACATTATTCTATAAATTAGAAAGCTTTAATTATATTTAAGTACACAAGTAATTCCATTTTCTGCTTTTATGCTTTCATTGAGCTTCTTAATGAGATGGCACAAAATTCTTCACAGTTCAAAATGCATGTTACTTTTCAGAAAATCCTTCTTTCTGGAATGTAATAATGTGTAAAAATTGAGAATTATATTATTATGTCATTTTCTTACTCTTACTTAAAAGAAGCAAATGAAAGTGATTCAAAGGAAAATTTTCAATTTCTCACTTTTAGTGATAATAGAAACCTAAAAACTGTTGGCTTTAATCTCTTGGTCAAAAAGTAAATACCTTTTCATTACCTAGATACTTTAGCCTGTTCTAGGCATTAAATGCCAGATCAGAAAAAGAATATTTAAGTTAAACATCAAATAAAATGTTTTAAATTGCCCCAGTCTTTATATCTATCTCTATACAAATATACACATATATACATACCTATGTATAACAGAATATTCATACATGTGTGTATTTTGTGTAGACTCAAACACACACACACAAATCCAGCAAGAGACATAGTCACACAGCCAATTTAATATACACTGACAACCAATCCCTGGAATCTCTGCAAGCAAACAATTGAGACAGGTTAGTTTAGAAAGAGGGTTTATTACATTCAATTTAATGAATGACTGATACCTATTCTCATAGAAAGAAAGGAAGTTTTTATACTGAAATATGGATTGAAGCTTATTTTTCTTGTAAAGAAACTCATATTTCTCTAGTACTTTACCCCAAGTAGAAAACTGTGGAAAGTCCAGTCTTCAGAAGGGTGTATGTTCTATGACCCATTTTATGTGAAGAGTGACAAAGAAAAGGCTCTCAGAAAGCAGAACCAAGACCCAGGGAGAACAGCAGGTAGCCCTGCCCAGAATGTTTATAGACCCAGAACCTCAGGAAAGTTGCTGATGGGGAGGGCTGTGATGCCGAAGCCGGATGAAACATTAGGTCTGCCTTGTTTCAGGACTGATTGTGTATATTCTTTTAATAAGAAGAAGGAGGAACACAGATGTCTGGATACTAAATGGGCAGACCATGGCAAAGAATATAGTTGTATTTTCAAACATATATTAATAAGCTTTTAGTAAAACAGCCTCCGCTTTATTTAAGGAGGAAATACAGGAAAACAATATCATCCCATACTTTAACTTTTTGGATGCTGGTGAGTATTCTAGGAAAACACATATGAAAACTAAGGACTATGTTTATGTTTGATTTTTAATGTACTGTGCTATATTGTTGAACCATATTGCCTTTTAAAAACTCAAGAGTGAAATATTTCTATCCTTTTTCATTATTATTGATGAGAAATAGTATATTGTTAAGTTCAGAGTTATTACTGAGTGATTATTGTGTTATGTTTTGTTTCGGTGTGAATTGTTACCTTAGAAAGACTCATCATTCCCATTAAGTAAGAAAGAAAACACAATTATTGTCTCACATTAAAATATTAACTAGCTAGCTACAGCTTCCTCCCTTTCCTTCTTTCTTTGCTGTGTCTCTCTTGAAATACTCATAAAGGTGACATTAGAGAAATCAGGTATTAATCAGCTATTTCCAGAAACATAGAGAAATTACCTCTAAGGAAAGATTAAATGGATTGAGGAAGTCCAGCAACAGAGCTAAAGTAGAAAATAGTTGATATTCACACTGTTCCATACTCCCACATTGCACTTGTCTACTCTATAGCAATTGTTAGGCTAAAAGTCTATATATCTCTCAAACAAACAAAATGAGAAGCTCTTATTACATATCTGTGAGAAAATGAAATACTGAAAAAGAAGTAGGAAAAAATACAGGGATCAGTCTTAGCAATTATCACAGTGAAGATGAAAGAATATTGAAAGGGGCAATGCTTATATTTGTTGTTTTTGTTTGGTCTTGTTTCCATTTTTATGTGCCCATTTTATTGTGGTAAATATAACAGAGCACTTCTAGAAAAACAATCTCAGTCACAACAGCAGTTCCAGGAAAAGCAAGAGAAATAAAAATGAAACATCCCTTCCATTCCAGAGACTCTCAAGATAAATCTCTAATAGATTTCCTAGGGAAGATGCCTGATTAAGATACAAATTCTGACTGCAACCAAATGTATACTGAAGATGAAGAGAGGGTATTTTCTCTCCTCTCCACTGGCAAATCTGAGGATAAAAACCTACTCATTCATACATCCCTCTTAAAAATATTTTATAGCATGAGTATAACAGGAAAGGTGTCGGAGAAAAATTCACTTTCAAAAATAATTTACAAGGAAAGACCAAAGCAAACTTAGAAAGTTAACAATTTTGATGTTCTCAAAATTACTTCACATTTTAAAATCTGTGATATTCTTTTATAATTATAATGTATCTAAAATTTTTCTAGCCATGTTTTCTGCTCTCTGTTTTGCTGTATAGGATTAAAAGTTTATCATAGAAAATCTTTTGGACTAATTTTTGAAAAAAAAAAAGAATAAGTAGCTTGCTAATTAAGTAAAATAGACATTTCTTTCACAATTACTTTATTTAGTGTTTCTTCTTACTACTGCCTTTTATTTTGCAAAATGTAATGAAAACTAGATAAAAAGAGAAGACTGAACATAGAATATGAACTGAACAGTCTGTAATACCTACACAAATAATCTGAAGAAATGATAAAGTGATATGAGAAAAATAATGAATTAAAAACAATGAAGTAAAACCAGATGAATGGCATTGGCAGAGACAAATTTTGAGAAATTCTTCAAAAACAAAAAGTATAGTAACAAAATTTAAAAGAAAAAAGCCCTAATATATATGTGTATTTATATATAATATATGCATGTATATAGGGGCTTGCCTAGTGGGTCCTTCGCTTTTCGTTTCTCTTCTTTGAAAAAGGAATTTGAGAAAAGCAAAAGAGAAGAGGAAAGATATAAGCATCTGAATGCAGAGTTCCAAAGAATAGCAAGGGGAGATAAGAAAGCCTTCCTCAATGATCAGTGCAAAGAAATAGAGGAAAGCAAAGGAATGGAAAAGACTAGAGATCTCTTCAAGAAAATGAGAGATACCAAGGGAACATTTCATGCAAAGATGGGCTCGATAAAGGACAGAAATGGTCTGGACCTAACAGAAGCAGAAGATATTAAGAAGAGGTGGCAAGAATACACAGAAGAACTGTACAAAAAAGATCTTCACGACCCAGATAATCACGATGGTGTGAACACTCACCTAGAGCCAGACATACTGGAACGTGAAGTAAAGTGGGCCTTAAAAGCATCGCTATCAAGAAAGCTAGTAGAGGTGATGGAATTCCAGTTGAGCTATTTCAAATCCTGAAAGATGATGCTGTGAAAGCGCTGCACTCAATATGCCAGCACATTTGGAAAACTCAGCAGTGGCCACAAGACTGGAAAAGGTCAGTTTTCACTCCAATCCCAAAGAAAGGCAATGCCAAAGAATGCTCAAACTAACACACAATTGCACTCATCTCACACACTAGTAAAGTAATGCTCAAAATTCTCTAAGCCAGGTTTCAGCAATACGGGAACTGTGAACTTCCAGATGTTCAAGCTGGATTTAGAAAAGGCAGAGGAACCAGAGATCAAATTGCCAACATCCGCTGGATCATGGAAAAAGCAAAAGAGTTCCAGAAAAACATCTATTTCTGCTTTATTGACTATGCCAAAGCCTTTGACTGTGTGGATCACAAGAAACTGTGGAAAATTCTTCAAGAGATGTGAATACCAGACCACCTGACCTGCCTCTTGAGAAACCTATATGCAGGTCAGGAAGCAACAGTTAGAATTGGACATGGAACAATAGACTGGTTCCAAATAGGAAAAGGAGTACGCCAAGGCTGTATATTGTCACCCTGCTTATTTAACTTATATGCAGAGTACATCATGAGAAACGCTGGGCTGCAAGAAGCATAAGCTGGAATCAAGATTGTAGGGAGAAATATCAATAACCTCAGATAAGCAGGTGACATAACTCTTATGGCAGAAATTGAAAAGGAACTAAAAAGCCTTTTGATGAATGTAAAAGAGGAGAGTGAAAAAGTTGGCTTAAAGCTCAACATTCAGAAAACGAAGATCATGGCATCTGGTCCCATCCCTTCATGGGAATTAGATGGGGAAACAGTGGAAACAGTGTCAGACTTTATTTTTTGAGGGGCTCCAAAATCACTGCAGTTGGTGATTGCAGCCATGAAATTAAATGACACTTACTCTTTGGTAGGAAAGTTATGACCAACCTAGATAGCATATTGAAAAGCAGAGACATTACTTTGCTGACTAAGGTCCGTCTAGTCAAGGCTATGGTTTTTCCAGTGGTCATGTATGGATGTGAGAGTTGGACTGTGAAGAAAGCAGAGCAGCGATGAATTGATACTTTTGAACTGTGGTGTTGGAGAAGACTCTTGAGAATCCCTTGGACTGCAAGGAGATCCAACCAGTCCATCCTAAAGGAGATCAGTTCTGGATGTTTATTGGAAGGACTGATGCTAAGGCTGAAACTCTAGTACTTTGGCCACCTTATGTGAAGAGCTGACTCATTGGAAAAGACCCTGATGCTGGGAGGGATTAGAGGAAGGAAGAGAAGGGGACGACCGAGGATGAGATGGCTGGATGGCATCACGGACTCAATGGACATGAGTTTGAGTGAACTCCGGGAGTTAGCAATGGACAGGGTGTCCTGGGTGCTGTGATTCATGGGATTGCAAAGAGTTGGACACAACTGAGTGACTGAACTGAACTGAACTGACTGAACTGGTGAGTGAGTGAGTGAAGTTGCTCAGTCGTGTCCAACTCTTTGTGACCCCATGGATGGTAGCCTACCAGGCTCCTCTTTCCATAGGATTTTCCTGGTAAGAGTATTGGAGTGGGTTGCCATTTCCTTCTCCAGGATATCTTCCCAACCCAGGGATCAAACCCAGGTCTCTCCCACATTGTAGGCAGACACTTTACCATCTGAGCCACCAGGTGACTGAACTGGTGGCCCAATGGTAAAGAATCCCCTGAAATGCAGGAGACACAAGTTTCATCTCTGGATCATCAGGGCCACCTGGAGAAGGAAATGGGAACTCACTCCAGTATTCTTGCCTGGGAAATTCCATGGACAGTGTAACCTGGAAGGCTTCAGTCCATGGGGTCGTAAAAGAGTTGACCATGCCTTAGCAACTAAACAACAAAATGCGTGTATGTATGTACATTTTACATACATGCTGCAAAGAAAATGATAATACAACAAAGTTTGAAAAAATGAATTGTTTCAGGTCTTACCTTTAATTCTTTAATCCATTTTGAGTTGACCAGTCACAGAAGGGCATGTACTACACGATTCCATTTATATGAGGTAGCTAAAGTAATCGGAGGCTTTCCAGGTGGCTCAGTGGTAAAGAATCCTCCTACTGATGTAGTAGATTCTGGTTCTGTCCCTGGCTCAGGAAGAGCCCCTGGAGGAGGAAATGGCAACCCACTTCAGTATTCTTGCCTGGAACATTCCATGGACAAAGGAGTCTGGTGGGCTACAGTCCATGGACTTGCATAGAGCTGGACACTACTTACCAACTGAGCACACAGTTTGAGAGTAATCAGACTCATTAAAGCAGAGGATAGGATGATTGTTTTCGAGGCCGGGGAATAATGGAAGTAGGAAATTTTTAATGAATGAGTATAACTTTTCAGTTATGGAAGATGAAATAAGTTCTAGCGACCTACTGTAAAACACAATGCCTAGAGTTAAGAATATGATTGTTTGCACTTAAAAATTTGTTGAGTAGGTTTCATGTTGAATGTTCTTATCTCTCTCACAAGGAAAAAAAGCACAAGGAAACTTATGGTGTGTGTATGCGTGCGTGTATGTTCTCAGTCATGTCTGACTCTTTGCGATTCCATGAACTTGTAGCCCACCAGATGATGAATATGTCTTTTACTTTGATTTTGATTTCACAGGTATATTCTTAAATCCAATCATCAAATTGCATGCATTTTATATGTGCAGATTTTATATATCAAATTATACTTCAATAAAGCTGTAAAAATTAAATAAATTAATATCTTCTGTATGTATGAATAAGTAGATATAGCAAAAATGTAATCTTGTATATATAAATAAAATATTTAAAAAATTAAATGCTTCTCTGTCCAAGGAAAGCCAGATGAATCCAAAAGAGTGGTAGTCAGGGTGAATGTTTGAAAAGCGGCAAAATAGAATACCTCAGCTTATATGTCATTTCTCTGTCAACAGAGAGTATTAAAACCATGTCAATACATGGACCTCACTCCTTTTTAATTAATGAGGTAATTGGTTTGGGAGGCTTGGAAGTCCCTTGCTGATTTTATTATGACATAGGATTAAGAACTATGGCTTAGAGCTATGGTCAGCAAATTACAGCTCTGTTGCCAAGTCTGGCTAGCCACTTTTTTTTTTTTTTAAAGCGTGGTTTAATATAATTAAAAGGTTGAATAAAAGTAATATTTTATGATGTGAAATTTAAATAATTTTCAAATATAGGGACAGTAGTTAAATTTCAATAAATAAATTCTTACTGGAATATAGCCATGAATATCAGCAACTTACTGTCAAAATCTGCTTTTCACTACAATGACAGAGGTGTATAGATGTAAAGATATGGCTGCCAAACCAAAATTTAATATCTAGTTCTTTAAAAATAAAAATTTCCAAACCAAGAGTTAGAGGGTATACATGGCTCCATGTCCTCGTTTTCTAGAGCTGGATGGGGATCTGGAGTCTGGGACTCTGATAAGTGGTCCCATCCTCTGAAATCTGAGTAAAAGTAGCCATGTCTTCAAAGTTCTGCCGGCCGCAGTCCACATCACAGCTTCTGTGGGAGTCCCACCTGCGGGCCAGTAGGGGAAGTCCTCCTAGCCTGCCAGAACTGGAGACGCACCCCCTCCTCCCCTCTTTGAAAACACTCTGTCCTTATAAGGCCTTGTACTCTAGGTCAATACTGGGAGTGGCAGTCTTGAGGCTCCCTCAACTGCCTTCTGAGTCACTCTTCCATTGTTTGGGAAAATAGTTCCAGCTTCTGCTGAGAGGCTGATCCACGTTAATCTTTTTATCAAGCAGTAGCTGAGCGACTTCACTTTCACTTTTCACTTTCACGCACTGGAGAAGGAAATTGCAACCCACTCTAGTGTTCTTGTCTGGAGAATCCCAGGGACAGGGAAGCCTGGTGGGCTGCCATCTATGGGGTCGCACAAAGTCTGACACGACTGAAGCGACTTAGCAGCAGCAGCAGCAGCTTGACCATACCTATAGTAGTCTCATTTTTTCCATATGGATAGACTGAGAATTTTCCAAATCTTTTAAGTTCTGCTTCCCTTTTGCTCAGCAACTTCATGTTTAAGTCATTTCTCTTTTCTCACTTCTTAGTATAAGCAGTCAGGAGAAGCCAAGTCACAGCTTCCACTCTTTGCTTAGATCTCAGCAAAATATACAATTTCATCACTTGCTCACAAGTCCTACCTTCCACAAACACTAGAATATGAACACAATTCAATCAAGTTCTTTGCCACTTTACAATGAGGGTGACATTTTTTCCCAGTTTCAAATAACATGCTCCCTATTTCCATTTGCCTACACTGTGGGAGACTCGGGTTCGATTCCTTTGTTGGAAAGATCCCTTGGAAGAGTAAGTGGCTACCCACTACAGTATTCTTGGCTGGAGAATTCCATGGACAGAGGAGGCTGGTGGGTTGCAGAGAGTCAGACACAACTGAGCAGCTAATACTTTGTTTTCATCTGAGATCTCATCAATATGGGCCTTTATGACACACATTGCTACCAACATTCTGTTTGTGATTACTTGGTAACTGTTATTTCTGAGAAGACTGAGTATTCTCTACAGCCCACCTTTTCTTTCTGAGCTTTTACCAGAACCACTTTTACCTGTCTGTTCAAAGTTCATAGCAAGGTAGACTTTTCTAGCCTGTACCTCAAAACTCTTCCAGTTTCTATCCATTACCCAGTTCCAAAGCCACTTCCACATTTTCAGTTACTTGTTACAGCAAAACCTACTTCTAGCAACTACTGTCTTGCCTTTTCAGGCTGCTGTAAACAAATACCAAAGGATGGATGACTTGCAAGACACAGAGATTTATCTCTCACAGTGCTGCGAAGTCTTAAGATCAAGATGCTGGCACATCATGGTTCAATGTCTGGTCAAGGCACACTTCTTAGTTCATAAATGGCCAACTTCTTGCTATGTCTTCACATGGCAGGATGAGTGAAAAAGCTCTCTGAAGTCTTTTATTTAAGGAACTAATTTCCTTCATGGGAGACTTCACATAAACTCCTCCCACCTCACTCTGCTCCAAATACTATCAAATCAGGAGTTAGCATATAAATTCGAAGGGGAGACAAAAATTTGGTCTACAGAAACTACCATCAGCTAAACGAACTTGTGACCATTTAAAAAAAACTATTATTCTATCTGCCTGCCTAGGTTGAGAACCCAATGCAGAATATTTGTGCTCAAGTCTCTGCAGCTTAAGTTTTGAAAGTGGTTAGTGCTAACCAGAACTAGAAGCTATCTGTCCATGGACATTGTGAGAATTCCGATCTTTCTTTAAAATTTCTTTAAAGTTAAAAAAATATATAAATGAACAGCATTGAAATAAAGTATTTTTTAAAAAGTTATGTGGCATTTAAGGTAAAAATCTTTTCCCCTAGAGTACTTAAAACTTCTAGATGCTTGTCACTTAACTTGGATTATTTATGATTTCAAAACTTATTATCTAGTGTGTGCTGCAACTAACATTTTCATAAGAAGAAATTTTTATTACATAAATACATATTCTATCTGCACAAAAGTCCAAAACTATTCTGAGAGCAGCAATTTACAGCTTTTTAAATGTAAAGGAACACAATTATTATTTCACTACTTTAACAGATTAAGATGATGGCTTGTTCAAAGTTACTGAAAGTTTTATAAAAGAACATTATAACTAGTAATTGTTATTACCATTCCATAAACCTCTGAAAGGAGTATTTCCATAAAAAAGGAAGCCATTATATTCACTAAATTTTTTGCAGTCAGAGATATGTATCATTGCTTATTTTGCATTATGGAGTTAAAACACATAACAGCATATGAAGGAAATAGATATGTCAATGAAAGTTGATTATTGGATATGTATTGTTTCAAGTACATTTTTAGCTAACATTGAACATTAAAGTTATTTAAATAAATTAAGGTATTTATGTATGCATCAATATTTTAATATCATATATTCAAAATTAGTAGAAACTCTTAGCTTACTTTATTAGGACCTATTTATTTCCATGTGAAATATTAAAAATGATATTTTAGGTATTGTGTAAATTACTTTGTGAACATTTGTATGAAACCAAAGTAATAAAAGGGGAAAGAGTTTTCTGGTTATTTACCAATCATATAGCTGATGGGTTGTGTTACTCAATAGATTAGGTCCTGCCTGAGTCAAACTCTGCTAAAGTCACCCTGAAAAAGCAGCGGGAGCACTTGCAGTGGGCACGTCCAGTAAATTTTGAATCAGATGTCATGAGTGGTGACAGATCACAGGGCAGGGCTCTCAGAGAGGTCTCAAATGTCTTGAGAGAGCCAAGAAAAGAGGCTGGCTCAGGGGTTTTTACTGTGGTTGGGATGGGACAGAGCTGAGGTGGAAGCCTGTGTCATTTGAATATCTTGTGGGTGTCAAAGGAAAAAAGCACTGAGGCTTTCTTATTAGCTTCCCTATATGTGGGCACAAGGAATATGGGAGGGGTGATACCTAAAAGTTGTTAGCAGGTAGATATCAAAAAATGGAGCCAGACTCTTGCTTGGTCACTCATCTGCAAATAGCTGTGCCTGATAGTGTGGATAATCCCCCAGTGGAAGCAAAAACATTCACATTTTGTGAGGCCTTATTTAAAACAAAACAATTTCAACAGTGTACAGTTTCATTAATAAATGAGGAAGACAGTGTTAGAAGGTTCAGAATAGTAATAATGCTTAACATTTTAATAGTATTTTGTTCTCCCTGAAGTACTTTTATATTGAAAATCATATTATACTTCAGATTTCTTAGGGTATATTATTATGCATATTTCAGACTATTAAAAAATATTGTCTGTTTCAACAAGTAGCTTCTTAATGTACTAACCGAAATATAAATACATTTCTTTTTTCTTGAAATGTTCTTGATTTGTAGCCCAATTTAGTCTCAAGTTACATTTTGTTTTTCATCTCTTAATATGGTAGTGAGAAGAAATGGGTTTTTAATGGAGACTTGGAAATATGAAATATGGTACCAAAAATGCTAAAATACTGAAGGACTAATTAAGTTACTTATATACTAAATTTAATTAGCTCCACTCAGAAAATAATCAAACATAACCCCCCAAAATTTTGACTTAGATAAACTTTTATGCTGGCACAGCAGTAAGAAGATTGGTGCTTTTGAATAGTGGTGCTGGAGAAGACTCTTGAGAATCCCTTGGACTGCAAGGAGATCAAAACATTCAACCCTACATAAATAAACCCTGAATATTCATAGAAAGGAATGTTGCTGAAGCTGAAACACCAATACTTTAGCCACCTGATGTGAAGAGCCAATCAAATGGAAAAGACTCTGGGGTCAATCACTTCATGGGAAATAGATGGGGAAACAGTAGAAACAGTGTCAGACTTTGTTTTTTGGGGCTCCAAAATCACTGCAGATGGTGACTGCAGCCATGAAATTAAAAGGCGCTTACTCCTTGGAAGAAAAGTTATGACCAACCTAGATAGTATATTCAAAAGCAGAGACATTACTTTACCAACTAAGGTCCATCTAGTCAAGGCCATGTTTTTTCCTGTGGCCATGTATGGATGTGAGAGTTGGACTGTGAAGAAGGCTGAGCAACGAAGAATTGATGCTTTTGAACTGTGGTGTTGGAGAAGACTCTTGAGAGTCCCTTGGACTGCAATGAGATCCAACCAGTCCATTCTGAGGGAGATCAACCCTGGGATATCTTTGGAAGGAATGATACTAAAACTGAAGCTCCAGTACTTTGGCCACCTCATGCAAAGAGTTGACTCATTGGAAAAGACCCTGATGCTGGGAGGGATTGGGGGCAGGAGGAGAAGGGGACAACCGAGGATGAGATGGCTGGATGGCATCACGGACTCAATGGACGTGAGTCTGAGTGAACTCCGGGAGTTGGTGATGGACAGGGAGGCCTGGCGGGCTGTGATTCATGGGGTCGCAAAGAGTCGGACACGACTGCGCAACTGAACTGAACTGGGGTCGATCAAGACTGAAGGCAGGAGGAGCAGGGGGCGGACGAGGAAGAGATAGTACAGCAACATAAAGAAAAATATTCGGCATTTTACTAGCTAATCCTATTGCTAAAGAAAACACTTTGATATACAAGGTGAGTAACAGAAGTTGATTATATTTTAATACTATTGCTAGTAATAAAGAAGAGAACATAGGCCAAGTGAACTCCAGGAGTTGGTGATGGACAGGGAGGTCTGGCGTGGTGCAATTCATGGGGTCGCAAAGAGTTGGAAACAACTGAGCGACTGAACAGAACGGAAGGCTGCTTACATAAGAGCCCTCAGGGTGTTGGCAAGTAATGATTACTAAACATACATTAAGACTCTCAGAATGTTAAAAAAGGGAATGCATGTATCCAGTCCATTCTAAAGGAAATCCGTCCTGAATATTCATTGGAAGGACTGATGCTGAAGCTGAAACTCCAATCCTTTGGCCACCTGATGCAAAGAGCTGACTCATTTGAAAAGACCCTGATGCTGGGGAAGACTGAGGGCAGGAGGAGAAGGGGACGACAGAAGACGGGATGGTTGGATGGCATCACTGACTTGTTGGACATGAGTGTGAATAAGCTCCAGGAGTTGGTGATGGACAGGGAACCTCAGTGTGCTACAGTCCACGAGGTCACAAACGACTGAGTGACTGAACTGAACTGAATATAACTGAATCACTGCTGTGCAGGAGCAATTAATGAAACACTGTAAAGATTTTTCTTTCTGGGTGTGGCCATTTTTTTTAATGTCTTTATTGAATTTGATGGGTATCCTGGTGGCTTACAATACTGCTTATGTTTTATGGGGTTTTTGGTTTTTTGGGCCACAAGGCACGTGGGATCCTAGCTTCCCAACAAGGGATCAAACCCACAGCCCCTGCATTAGAAAGTGAAGTCCTAACCACTGAACCACCAGGGAAGTCCCAACACTATAAATCAACTACACTTCAATTAAAAACATTGATAAATTAAGGCTCTCAGACTGCGCTGAGAGCTTTATCCCTTTGCCACTTCCCCTCACCTGGGGAGGCTGTGTGTCCTCCCCTGAGCACACTGTCTTGAGTTCACAGGAACTCAGGGCTGGAAGTCACTCCCCTCTCTGAGTTGCTTCCTGACCTTTAAATTGAACACGTGCACCAGACAACCTGTAGGTCTAAAATCCTTTCCAGCGCCAACAGTCTGCAAGTTGATGAAACCTGCTTTCTGCAGATGCCCGCAATTAAGGCATCCTCATCCTTTCCTGGAGTTTGGTGAGGGGAGGAATTCTCCTAGTGATGCATTCTTGGAGGACTCACAGATAAGCCGCATAGAGTGAAGGCCTTCAGAGAAGCCTCTTTCCTTCTTTGATTTTGTAAAAGAGAGTCCACAGGATGTAAACTGAATATTTATGGGGCAACACGGATAAATCAATAAACACAAAGTAAAGCCCTGCTTTTTCCTACCACTTACCCAGCACTGGTCTCAATTTCCATGCACCAGGCCTATTGGGGCCCACAGCGAGCCCACTCCCCAAGACGTGCTGACCCCCAGCTCTCCACCTCTGCTGCCCACATACTCTAACATGCAGCCCCAGGCAGAGGCTGCTAATCAGCTCAGAAGGGCATCTCCTTCCAGCAGAGTTCTGTCAATATGTAGGAGCCAAGAGTTCAGGGAGCGCTTTACCATGAAGAAATGCTCACGAGGGTACAGAAGGAAATAAATGAAGCTGGAAGAAATGAGAGGAATCAAAATCGAACCTCATCTCTGGAGCATCACACCTCACTGCAAATGCATCTCGATCAAACCGAAGCCCCGAGCTCCTACCTGTGAAATCTGAGGAGCTTTATTGTTATGACTGTCCCTGCACCTCGGGACTGAAATGCTCACCTGCCCTGGAAGCGCATTTGGCTGGACCGTTTCCCTGTCCTTGGCTGGCTCTGACCGTTTATTTTCAGCCCTCTTCTCTTTCAAAGTTCTTTCCCTACGGGATCTCATTCAGGCCCATGACTTCAGCAACTGCAAGAATCGTTGGCTCAGCATGCTCCAAATTCATTCCAAACACACTCCCAAAGCTTGAATTTGCTCTTCAGGATCTATTCCAAGTGGCTGCCTCGCTTGTGCTTATTAACACACTGCCTGGAGCCTTGCCCTCTTTCAAGACTCCTTCCCTCCACCCCCAGCAAGACGCCCAGCCATCAGAGCTGTGCCTTGATACGTCTCTTCATCAACCGCCCTCACTTTGCCTCAGCTGTGGAGACCCAGGGAGACCCAGATGGCGTCTTCCCCAGCGAGGGCAGCGGGCTTTGATCTTCCAGGGCAAGAACAGCAGGACCAGAAGTGCTCCCGCACAGCCATGCCACTCGCTGGTCTCCTCTCCGCCCCATGGCTTCCAGATAGATTTCAGCATCACTCTCAACTCCCTGCCAGCCCCCCACCCCTGATGTCTGGGGCAAGGGTCTTTTCTGGCAAGACCCTACACTGCTGCTGTACACACCCCCTACAGTCTCCCCAGCTGGACACCTGGGCCCCATCCAAACACGTCCATGCTGCTCTATGTGTTTGGCCTTGGCATTCTCTCTTTCCTGAAGAATCTTCCTTCTACATTTCTCTAATATTATAAGGTGTGTGCATACACGTATGCTCAGTCACTTTACTCCTGTCCGACTCCATGTGACTCTACAGACTGTTGCCCGCCAGGCTCCTCAGCCCATGGGACTCTCCAGGCAAGAATGCTGGAGTGGGCTGCCATGCCCTCCTCCAGAGAATCTTCCCGACCCAGAATTCAAACCTGCGTCTCCCGTGTCTCCTGCTTTGCAGGTGGATTCTTTAACCACTGAGCTGCTGCAGAAGCCCCAATATCATGATGTACATATATGCAATAACTTACTAAGTTACATCAAACATCCAAGGGTGCATTAAAATTCAATCTCTTCCATCAAGACCCCCACCCTCCACCTGGAGAGACGCTACATCCTTCTTTACAGCACTGACAGCGCTCACCCTGAAGGCTGGCAGAACAGAAGGCAGGCAGCACCCGGCAATGCCCACCCTCCATCCCCTGAGCCTCCAAGAGCATCAGCCTGGCCCTCAGCACCTGCCACATGCCACTGGGTTGTGCGTGTGCAAAGACAGACTCGCTTCCTCATTTTCTATGACAGGACGAACACGGTTGTCTGCCCAGAGTAAGCCCTCCACTGAGACACTTGGAACAATCACTGCAGTATTTCAACTGCAACAAAAGTATCAACAAACCGACACCTGGCACTGAGTTTGAGCCATTCAGAGTTCTGATACCTGAACAGTTTCATTTCATTTTTCTGACAACTCTGGGAAGTTAATATGGAAGGTCTGATTATTCCCATTTTACGAAATGATGGTGGAGCCTTGAAAAACTACTTGACAATCAGTAGCACTGTAACAAATAAGGAGAGTGACAGAGAAATAACTTGGCATCCCAGGTGACACAGCAGTAAAGTATTTGTCTGCTAATGCAGGAGATGCAAAGAGGCATGGGTTCGATCCCTGGGTTGGGAAGATCCCCTGGAGTACAAAATGACAACTCGTTCCAGTATTCTTGCCTGGGAAATCCCATGGACAGAGGAGAATGGGGGGCCACAGCCCACGGGGTTGAAGACAGTTAGGACTGAGCGACTAAGCACTCACACAGAAAAATAAATGAGATGTCTCTTTCCGGTTCTGTCCTAGCACACAGTTGCATCTGAATAAGAACACTGTGTTTAAACTGAATCAATGACACAAAGAAAGTGCAATGAAAACTTCCTTAGGAGAGAGGATTCCTCTGCCTGCTCCTATAAAAAGAAAGGAGGTGACCCCATAGAGACTGCTCAGCTGCTCTTGAATTTCCAGGATCCAAAGATTCACTGTCACTGGAGTCTGGTTCTCACCCACCAACCACATGTCTGAACGCAAGGCCCCTGGCTACAGTTTAAATAGTTTGTTCACCGTTAATTCCTAAAGCTGCTGTTGTTCACTTAACAAAGCCCTCAATTCAGGTTGTTGAGAGACAAGACCTCTCCAGGATCTGGCTGAAAACGTTTACTACGGGGAAACTATACCTTCCCTTCTAAAGAGAGTGTTTTTAAGTTTCTTTCCCTAGGCAATCAAGTGTGCCATGTAAAAATGACCTTCAGAGTCCCCAAGTCTTACTGTTTTCGGGAAGGGAAATTTAGGAGACAGAAGTGATGAATGAACAAGGTCTTTAAGACGCAGCTCCCCCTCGAAAGGAGAAGTTAAGCCTCTGTGACACCCGAATTTGACGCCCCAGTAGACGCGTGACACATGGATGCACCGAGGCACCTGATTTTCTCCCTGCTGTGGCTGCTTCAATCTGCAAAGCAGAAGCAGCATAACCAGAATCGGGAGAGGATGGAAAAGCAAGCTGCCCATTCATTTGAGATGGAGAAAAATTGTGATCATAAAGTGGAAAAAGAAATATGACGGAGAGAGATTCTTTGCCTGTAGGATCATTTTGGTGCCTGCATACGAAGGTGATTAGACGGGCCATGAAGGCACTTGCAGTGCAAATCAAAAGCAAGAGGTGCCACCCTGCCATCAACACACAAAGGCATCTCTAGGAGCGGGCTGGCAGCGCAATGGTCTAGCATGCCAGTTCCAGAGTCAGAGCCACCTGGGACTGAATCTGGGCTCTGCTACTAATTAGTTGAAAGATCTTAGGCAAGCTGTTTAAATGACATGCTCCTCAGTTTTAAAACTGAGGTAATAATGATTACTTTATGGGGGGGAAGATTAGTAAGTTACACACAAAACGTGACTTGTGCCTGGCAGGTCACAAGCACGCGAGTCTCGATGCTGCTGTTGTTCAGTCGCTCAGCCGTGTCTGACTCTTTGTGACCCCATGGACTGCAGCTTACCAGGGTTCCGTGTCCTTCACTATCTCTGGAACCTTGCTCAAACTCATGTCCACCGCATCGGTGATGCTATCCAGCCACCTCATCCTCTGTCATCTCCTCCTCCTCCCGCCCTTAATCTTTCCCAGCATCAAGGTCTTTTCAGGGTTTTTTCCAGATCAGAGTCTCGATACACGGTCCTTATCACTCTTACGCCTTACACACATCCTCGGAGATGCACCAGTTGTTACTAACAATGCTGCCGTGCCCAGAATTGCCATCTGTTTCATAGCATCGCAACTGCTGGATATAAATCCAGAAATGTACATTCAGGGAAAGAGTAAGTTGAAATGAATAGTGATCACCCCCTCCAAATGTTCTATATTGAAAAACTGGCCCTAAAGCCCAAAGGCACCAAGAAATGTCTGCGGACCTGGCAAGAGAAAGGGGGCTGTTTATTAGAAAAGATGCCTTCACCGCCTTCCTCCCCCATGCACAGCACAAAGCGAATGAACATATTGTACACCTGCCACCTAGCTTTTTATCTGCATCTCAGGAGTGCTGGAAAGTAAACAAATATATTAGAACTCATCCCAAACCCAGCACCATCAACATTTCCATCCGAATGTGAGCAGCCTCCCCATCAGAAGAGAATTAATCTTGGTATTAGCAGCCTGCAGCCGTGGCATATGATTCATTACAGGTCATCTGCTGATAATTTCTCCTGTGGAAATCACATTGCACACAACAGTGGTAATATTTTATCCAAGAATGCAGGTGCAGCTTCATGACAAAGACATTCCTTTTTAGGGGGAAAAAAACCATTATTTTCCACCAGTGTGCGGATTCTAGAATTCTCTCTCCTTTTTAAATGAAGTTTATGAATGAGGAATTAAAACTGAAATGTGGTTCTTTCATTCCTTTCTCAGCAGACTGCCCTCCCCATCACCATGTCCATAAGATAAACACTGTGCTTGCCAGCATGCACGTTCCTCATCCTTTTGGGGACCACTGTACCACTGTTCAGTTGATGCCCACTGCTAGCCAGAGACGGAAAAAAAAAGAAGTAGCTTCATTTTGTTCTAAAATAACTAGATTCTGAAAGTAGGTCCCTATCTCCTGCACATTTCATCATTTATTATAACATCCTGCCTCTACTAACAAGTGGGAATTGTGTCATGATGGGAAATGAAGGCTGTGTGTGCTCCAGGCTCTGTTAGATGTCAGTCATTCCTCACTACAGTCCGTCAAGGACTTCTTTATCCTGCTTTTTTTATGCATTTTTATCTCTGCTCCCATATAAGCATCAGACAGCCTCCCTTTGTGCCCAGGAAGGTGCAAGCTGGTCAACTTTTCTTCCTGAAGTTAAGGGAAAACAGGAACATTCTCATTCCTTTTCTCTCTGTCTCTTCCTCCCTTGCAGAGCCTCCCTGGAGCGTCTGGGACAAGGCTCTCTTCCACGGCCCAAGCACAGCGGTCACCACAGCAAGCTGGGGGTTAGATGGCAGAGTCTGAATCCCAACTCTGCCCTTGCTGGCTTGCCGCCTTGAGCACGTTACTGAGCCCTCTCAGTCCCTCGCTTGTAGAGGTGGGGGTACTAGTAACTCCCACACAGAAGGTGCTCTGAGTATTAAGACTATAATGCATGTGGACAGTTTAGCAGGGCGCCATGCATACAGGAAACCACTACACTTTTATTTGTGCTATTATTTCAGTGGCTGGAGAGTCAAATCAAGTCAATTTTCTAAAAATGCAGGGAGGTGTATTCTCATCTAAAGGTTATGAGACTTTTAAATAAGCAATCAGTGTACAACCTAAACTTACTGGGTCCAAAAAGAGAAACAAAAATGTGTGTGGGCCAATTCCATGGCTTTCCCACAGCCAGCTTCCCACCCCTTGCCCCAAGGACAAAAATTATAAAAGGCTGGATGACAATTACAAGCAACTCTCTATTGAATAAACATTCCCCCTGACTAAACTATAAGAGATTTTATTGAGTCATAAACAGTACTTAGTCCACATACCAACCTCAGTTTTCATTAGGATCTTCCAAGGCAAGGGTCATTATGCAGACTCTGCGTCCACCTCAGGCTTTAAGCCCCAGCATGGACCAGTTACTGACTACACTAAAGCCTTTGACTGTGTGGATCACAACAAACAGTGGAAAATTCTTAAAGTGATGGGAATACCAGATCATCTGACCTACTTCCTGAGAAACCTGTATGCAGGTCAAGAAGAAACAGTTAAAACAAACACAGAACAGACTGGTTCAACACTGGGAAAGGAGTATGCCAAGGCTGTATATTGTCACCCCTGTTTATTTAAGTTCTATGCAGAGTACATCATGCAAAATGCTATGCTGGATAAATCAGAAGTTGGAATCAAGATTGCTGGGAGAAATATCAACTTCAGATATGCAGATGTTACCATTCTAATGGCAGAAAGCAAAGAAGAACTAACGTGCCTTTGATGGGGGTGGAAGAGAGGAGTGAAAAAGCTGGCTTAAAACTCAACATTCTGAAAGCTAAGATCATGGCATTCGGTCCCATCACTTCATGGCAAATATCGGGGAAAAAGTGGAAACAGAACAAATTTTCTTTCTTTGGGATCCAAAATCACTGCGGACAGTGACCGCAGCCATGAAATTAAAAGATGCTTGATCCTTGGAAGGAAAGCTATGACAAACCTAGACAGTGTATTAAAAAGCAGAGACATCCCTTTGCCAACAAAGGTCTGTTTAGTTAAAGCTATGGTTTTTCCAGTAGTCACGTACGGATGGGAAAGTGGGACCACAAAGAAGGCTGAGTGCTGAAGAATTGATACTTTTGAATTATGGTGCTGGACAAGACTCTTGACAACCCCTTGGACTACAAGGAGATCAAACCAGTCAATCTTAAAGGAAATCAATCCTGAACATTCATTGGAAGGACTGATGCTGAAGCTGAAGCTCCAATACTTTGGCCCCCTGATGTGAAGAGCCAACTTATTGGAAAAGACCATGATGCTGGGAAAGATTCGGGGCAAGAGGAGAAGGGGGCAACAGAGGATGAGATGGTTGGATGGCATCACCGACTCAATGGACATGAGTTTGAGCAAACTCTGGGAGACAGTGAAGGACGGGGAGTCTGGTGTGCTGCAGTCCACGGAGTCACAAAGAGTCAGATACAACTTAGTGACTTCACAACAACATGGATCATTCAGATTGCAATTTGTTTCCTGGTAAAGGTTCTCTCATTGGGACATTTAAAACTTTATATTAAGACTGAGAATGTCCCATCTAAATCCCTCAGCTCTTTAGTCTCTTGGCTCCTCAAGAGTCTAGACTGTTCTCCACTTTGTGTATTTCTAAACAAATCCAATCTACGTACTAGGAGACTATTCAAGATGACCCATATTTGAGAGAAGAAAAACATTTGCATTTTAAATGCAAATTGAAAGTATTAAAATAATTCTAACTTAGGGTTAGCACTTCAGATTTCTTTTCTTTGATAAAGAGCGCAAGGCGACACCTTCACCTCCTTTAAATAGCTCTGGACTCACGGCGGGTGTGTCCCGAGGATTCAGACTCTGGCCCCAGGTCTCCCAAAGCAATGTCTTGGCCACGGGACTCTGCCTTGCAACTTTGCAAACTGTCTACAGTTCCTTCTTCCTTCCATCCTCTAATTTTACACAGTTATATCTCTGTGCCTCCTGGGATCTTCTCTAACCCAAATACAGTAACACATCAATTAACCAGAAAGCTCTGGGAATGAGGGTTGTGATTAATTTAATTTTCTAATTAACTGAGGACTAACAGGAAACACTAATTTCAACTCTCCATTGAAAGTTCCCTAGATATACTCATCCAGTCTTTACCTTAGTGAAGTCAAACATGAAAATCCCATCCTGGATGAAAGAGGACCCCTCCGCCTCCCTGGAGCCCTCATGGAAACGGAGTCTAGCCAGAGAGAAGTGAGGACGGGCGTGAATCCACTCTCCATCCACACAAAATAGCTCACAGGAGCTGCTTTATTGTCACATGCTTCTTCTTAGAAGCGGAGTTAATAAAGGAAAGAAAAGTTAATCAATGGAGGCCTTTGCTCAGCTAAATTACTTACAGATATTACTTCTTAGATGAATATCTACTGAAAAAGTACCTTTATTGATACGGCACCTCGGGGGCTTTAAAAAACAACCAGGCTGCCTTCAGTGGATACTGTAACAGGAAAGAACAGATCTGAGTCCAGGTTGGATCTGTTATAGTGCCTGTGCTGAGTCATGCCAGCTAGCACTTTTTGTAAAAGCGTGTTGCCTACAGCCTGAAACAGGCTTCCCTGGTGGCTCAGATGGTGAAAAATCTGCCTGCAATGTGGGAGACCTGGGTTCAATCCCTGGGTTAGGAAGACCCCTTGGAGGAGGGCATGGCAACCCACTCCAGTATTCTTGCCTGGAGAATCCCCATGGACAGAGGAGCCTGGTGGGCTGCAGTCCACGAGGTTGCAAAGAGTTGGACATGACTGAGGAACTAAGCACAGCACAGCCTGAAATACACACGACAGTCCATTCTCAGGACACTTACAGGGAAGAGTTCATTCATATAGAGATAAAAAGTTGCAGAACAGAGAATAACACTTGCCTTGTTGGAGGTTTACGGAACATGGTGAGCTGACCTAGGTGTGTAGTTATAAGAACAAAGGATTCTGACATCAAGGAGTTTACAACAACCAACCACACCCCTTCCCTCACTGTGCCTTTAAAAGTTGTGCTGAAACCCTGTGGGGAGCTCTGGGGTCTGTGGGGCACAAGCACACGTCTTCCTGTATGGCCCTGCAATAAGCTTTCTTGGCTCCCAGCATCAGTGTGTTTAGCCCCACTGTGTGCTGGTCACAGGAACTTGCATCCGGTAACAACTGAGGAGGAACGCTGTCATGGGGGAGCTGGGGCACACTGCTGGTGCCTCTGGCCACTGAGACTCTGGGGAGACTCTGGTCTGATGTGACAAGGTGACTGTGAGGTGTGCTTCACTCAGAGAACCCTGAAGCAAGTCACTGACCTGCGCCCCGCAGCACCCACCCTTCACCCTCACCATTGTGAAGAGCTACCATCTTCGCTCGTAAATATTCCCTGGACGGGGTGTGCAAGGCCGGTGGGCAGTGAGCACCTCCAGGCTGGGTCAGGGGCTGATGAGTCTGTCCAGGTGGGACACCAGGAAAGTCTGAGGGAAAGGGAAGAATTTACAAAGCCCTCGTGACTGACTGACAGAGATTAATGGAGGCTGTGCTCCCAGAATGATGAATTCAGGAGAAATGGGCATTTTGAGGCAGGTCTGAGATGCACTAAATTTGAGTCTGGGAAGATACACATCCAGGGAAGTGTCTGTCGATAATGAGAAATACTCAGTAGGGGTGTAGAAGAGTCTGGAACAGGGCCATCATCCAGCAGGCGTGACTCTGAGGCCGTGCAGGCTGGAGGGCTCATGGTGGGGAAAGCGGGGTGGCAGGGGAGATGGCTGGTGCACAAGCAGCTGCCCAGCCAGTAGAGAACTGAGGCCACCACCGCCCACTCGATGCTCTGCGTGGAATACACGGAATTCTAAGCCCCGGCTCCTGCTCTTGAAGATTTTACGGTAGGATAAAACAGATACACGGGATACCATACGTGAAACAAGGGCACAGTATGAAATAGGGGCAGACACAGGAGCGTGACGGTGGCAGCAGTGTTCACAGGGCATCTCACACAGTCACTGTGCACCAAGTCTCATAACATCTCTTGCTTAATCTGCCCCTTGAGGTGGGTGGGCCTCTCGCCCCATTTCACTGGTGAGGACACTGAAGTCTGATGCATAAAGCAGCCTGTTGAAAGCCATGTATTTAGAAAGTGGAGAACCGATCTCTGGTTGCATGAAAATTGATGACAGATTGTGTGTTTGTCTCTGGGTCCTGCACGTGATGAGCTGAGAGGCTGGTGGGCAGGGCGGAAGGCGTCAAGGCAGGGCCACGTTTACGGCGGGTATGGAAGCCTGAGCAGGTCAGGAATAGGAGGCTCTAGGGGAGAAGCAAAGAGGGTGGTGGGTTGGCCCGGAGAGGATGAGGGCCAAGGACAGAGGAAGCCAGTCCTGGTTCCTGCTTCTCTTGGTCCCACGCCAGCTGGGTATCTGCTCACGTGACTTTTGCGGCTCCATCCTGACCTGGACACAATTCCTTTTTATGTGAGGCTGCATCCTGACCTGGACACAGTCCCTCCTTATGGGGCCCGGAGGTCTGTGATGCGGTGAGGCAGGTACTGAGAGCACAGGCAGATCTTCTTGCTTCCCTGATCCAACACTTCCCAGCTTCACTCAAATAAAACCCAAAGCCTTGCACCGGTGGGTATGCTCTGGACCCCGAGTGATCTACAGCCCCATTCACATGACAGACCCTCTCCTGCCCCGATCTCCTATGGATGTCACACTTTAACCCCATATCTTATTTTTCTTTATAACTCTACTTGACATTCACTCACTCATTATCTTCCCAGCATGGATCTAAACAACTAGAGTGAAAGTCACTCAGTCGTGTCCGACTCTTTGCAACCCCATGAATTGCAGCACACCAGGCCTTCCTGTCCATCACCAACTCCCGGAGTTTACCCAAACTCATGTCCATCGAGTAGGTGATGCCATTCAGCCATCTCATCCTCGGTCGTCCCCTCCTCCTCTGCCCCAAGTCCCTCCCAGCATCAGGGTCTTTTCCGATTGTAAACTTACATATTTGCAATAAAAGCCACTCTTATAAGGCTACTTACGTTACTGTCACTGTCTTGAAATTAGGTCAAATTGTATTAATTTAGCTTTATAATAATCACTCATCCAGCTTCAAAGCTGAGATGTTTAATCCTTTCAGAGAAAATTCATTTGCTGCATATGAAAGTTACCATGAGAATTTTAATTAAATGGATTGTGTCTAAGAATGAACTTGCCAATTATATTTTGGGGAATGCCAGAATGTAACGAAAAGCAATATATTATGTCCAATATCTTCAAGATATTATCCAGCTCAAAATTCTGAAAATAAGCCCCCTCCAATTCTCTTAGTTTTCTAAATATACAGGCACTGAAATAAGTCATCATACAAATTCTATAAAACATATTATTGTCTGACACTAATTCCAGGACACAGAAGGCTAATTGCCCACTGCAAAGAAACAATGAAACAATCAAAGGGTACATTATGAAATTACCAGAACACTGATCTCTGCAGTGAAACAGAATTTAAGTAAAACATTCTAGAAATCATAAGCCAATCCCAGGTAGATGAAATCACCTCCATTTTATTAATTTCTAACCACCTGCTTTCCCCTGAAATGAAACATCTATATCTCAAGGCATGATCACTGTGGAATCACGTAGCATCCTTTCCGCCTCCTTGTCTCATCCCTGAGTGAGCAGCCATCATCGCCCTGGACTTTCACAACCCTCCCTCTGACTTCCCCTGGTTGCTTTGGAACTGCCAAAATCAGCAAAAATGCCCTCCTAAATAATCTATTGACATTTCTACATAAATTATATGCTTCAGGTGAGGGTATCATGAACTCCAGGAGGCTGAGTACTCACTACAGGTACAACGATCCATCAACGTGAAGACAGTTTAGAAGTCAGTGCTAAGGACTGACCTGGGCTCCTGGGATGTCACTTGTGTGTTTGAACAGGAAACCCATCACCAAGAAATAAGAGAAAAGCCTTAACAAATGGAAATCTGTATTAAATTATCCTGGTCTTGGGCGTCCCTGATAGCTCAGATAGTAAAGAATCTGCCTGCAATGCAGGAGACCCAAGTCCAATCCCTCGGTCAGGAAGATCACCTGGAGAAGGAAATGGCAAGCCACTCCAGTATTCCTGCCTGGAGCATTCCACAGAGGAGCCTGGCAGGCTACAGTCCATGGGACTGTAAAGAGTCAGACACGATTGAGCGACTAACACACACACACATCCAGGTCTTAATGATCTTGGTGGTGATTTAATTGCTAAATGATGTCCGACTCCCGGAGAAGGCAATGGCACCCCACTCCAGTACTCTTACTTGGAAAATTCCATGGACGGAGGAGCCTGGTGGGCTGCAGTCCATGGGGATGCGAAGAGTCGGACATGACTGAGCAATTTCACTTTCACTTTCATGCATTGGAGAAGGAAATGGCAACCCACTCCAGTGTTCTTGCCTGGGGAATCCCAGGGACAGGGGAGCCTGGTGGGCTGCCATCTCTGGGGTCGCACAGAGTCAGACACGACTGAAGCGACTTAGCAGCAGCAGCAGTCCAACTCCTGCGACCCCATGGAGCTCACCAGGCTCCTCTGTCCATGGGATTCTCCAGGCAAGAATACTGGAGTGGGTTGCCATTCCCTTCTTCAGGGGATCTTCCCAACCCAGGGATTGAACCCAGGGGTCTCCTGCACTGCAGGCAGATTCTTTACCGACTGAGACACCAGGGAAGAGTTAGTGAGGAGCTACGATCTTAATTCTGCTTAAACGGCACTGGCTGCATTTTCTTCACTTGGAATCAACTTCCCAATGTTACTACTAAGCATAAATCTACTTTCCCTCAAGAGCCTGCTTAAACTCCACCCTCAGCCACCTCTTGGCAGGGAGACTCTCTCCAGGCCCATGTTAGATGCAGACCAGATTGCAGAGAAGGGAACTGGCTGCTGTGAGGGAAGGTGTTTTGTGCCTTTGAGCCTACTGTTTCTCTTGTGAAAAGGGGACGATGGGTCTGTAGTTCCCAAGCCTGGCCCATCATCTGAATCAAAAACCAAAACAGCCTGGGTCCCACCTCCAGGAGAAATAACTCTCTTGGGGGAGACCCAGACATGTTCAAGGGCTCCAAGAAACCTGAACGATAAACTATTCAATGAAACTAGTGAATCTGAAGATGCCACTGTCTTCAAAGGCTCAGAAGAACTATCCTGAGAACATAAATATAGTAAGACAAGGTTTAGGGGTAATCGAACCATTATTACAATTTTGTACTCAGTTGCTTAGTTGCGTCTGAGTCTTTTGCGATCCCATGGACTGTAGCCTGCCAGGCTCCTCTGGCCATGGAGTTCTCCTAGGCAAGAGTTCTGGGGTGGGTTTCCATTTCCTCCTGCAGGGGATCTTCCGGACCCAGAATCGAACCCGTCTCCTGCATCCGCTGCACTGCATGTGAATTCCGCTGAGCCATAAGGGAAGCCCTTACTCCAGTTCACTCATTTTCAGTGAATATATTTTGAGTGCCTGCTGCCTGCCCTGCCCTCTCCTAAGGTGCTGAGTCCAGAACAGTTGATATAAACGGTCCCCGCCCTGATGAAGCATTCCCGCTGGTGTCAGACAGTGAAGCAGGTAATGAAAAAAACAGTGACAAAGAAAGACAGGAATTGTGTCCCGGACTAGACAGCAGGAGGTTAGGCCCAGGCTCCTGACCAGAAGGTCCCGAGGCCACGGGCCATCTCCCCAGCACTGCGGTGTGGGTGCTGGCGGGGAGTGGAGTGGGCCTGAAGGATACATCTCCCCCTGCTGCCATGACGAGACGTGGGGCCGCCCAGGAGCCGCCCAGCGCTTGTGACACAGCAGAGGGAGGAAGCGGGGACACGTCTGTGCTCCCCACAAGTTCAGCCCTGCGTGCTGCCCAAGACGCTGCCTCCCGGGCCCTTGCAGCGGTCAGAGAAGGTGGCCCGGGCCTGGCCCCGCGGATGGCTTGCTGATGCCCTCCCGGGGTCAGCCGCCCAGGCTCCAGGAAGCCGCCGCCCCTGCCCT
>SJXQ01006939.1:248481-284808 GCA_006408695.1 Aepyceros melampus | reverse complement strand
GTCACAAGGGAGCCTGAGGGTCGGCTGGGCCCTGGGCGCCCGGCTCCCTCAGGGGTGACGGCTGGGCGGTCCGGGTGCCTGATGCTGAGGACTCCGCCTGCTGAGATCCGCCACGTGCTCAGCACCAGGAGAGCATCCAGACTGGAGGCTAGAGGAACGCTCCAGGGCTGGGTAACCGACCCCCTGGGAACCCCCTCCTCTTAGCCAGGACCTGGACCTTGGAGGGTGAGAGCTGAGCTTTCGGACCTTGTCCTTACTTGTCAGAACAGAGAATATTTGTTTTAGCGGAGACTTACAGGAACCTTTGCTACCTGACCGTGACCTGACCTCAAGGACAAAGGCTCTAACACCAAGAAGTGTGCAAAACTGGCCATGCCCCTCCTCACCTTTACTAGGAAAGGGCTCTGCTGAAAGCTTGGGGAGTTCACGGTTATCTGGGCACGAGCCACTGGCCTCGCTTCACGGCCCAGCAACCTTTCTCTGTTCCAAACTCTGATGTTTGAGGGTTTTTCGGCTTTACCATGCACCTGGCCTGCGTGTAACACCAGCACACGCCCAGTCACCCACAGACATTTGCTGAAATGAAGATGCCTTCTCCTGCCTCTTGATGAATGATTCGGCCACGTTCAGAAGTTGCCCAGAGTTCAAAGACCAATAACGTCCCGCTTCTAGAGCTAGATGCAGCGTTGAAGTTTTTCTAGGTTGATTTTCTCTCCTCACACTTTCATGCCTTGTCCATTCCTCTCCCACATCCACATCCTGTCCTCCTGTCCTGTCAGTCTGCTGCTGCTACTGCTGCTAAGTCGCTTCAGTCATGTCCAACTCTGTGCAACCCCAGAGATGGCAGCCCACCAGGCTCCCCCATCTCTGGGATTCTCCAGGCAAGAACACTGGAGTGGGTTGCCATTTCCTTCTCCAACGCACGAAAGTGAAAAGTCAAACTGAAATCACTCAGTCGTGTCCAACTCCCAGTGACCCCATGGACTGCAGCCTACCAGGCTCCTCCATCCATGGGATTTGCCAGGCAAGAGTGCTGGAGTGGGGTGCCATTGCCTTCTCACCACTCTGGTTTCTACATTCTGAATACTTGCTCACTCTGCCCAAACCCCCATTATATTTTTTTTTAATTAAAAAAAAATTTTTTTGGCTGTGCCACATGACATTTGGGATCTTAGTTCCCTGACCAGAGATCGAACCCCTGCATTGGCAGTGCAGAGTCTTAACCCCTGGACTGCCAGGGAAGTCCTCAAACCTACATTCTTGTCGCGTCTATTTGATCATCTGCCCCATCCTCTGCCCTGTAATTTCCAGGGCTGGCTCACAGGAAAGGAGCTGCTTCTTTCCTCTCGGGGGTGGTTTCAGTCCTGCCCCAGCTCCAGGAATGCTCCAATGAACAGCACATATTTCAACTTTGACTCTCCCCAACTTTCTCTAATTGATGATTTTTTTTTTTTTTTTTTTGCATCTCTTCTCCTAAATTAAGCTGCTGCTTATACATTAAACAAAGCGACTGGGTGAAAATCTGGAGTCCTCTTTGTTTTAGAAGAGTTCCCTGCTACTTGACCTTGGCTGTGTTGGGAGGTTCACGTAACTCCCGCATGCATCTGTGCAAAGTCCAAAGCCTGAAATAATGCCATTACTGCCATAACGTCCAGTGAAGTCTGGATCTGGTGGCACCGATGGGCAAGTGTTTCTGGGAGAAGACAGACGACTGTGATGGGGAAGCACAGTAGGCCGCAAACTTAACCTGTGACAGAAATGCTTCTGGGCAGCGTGGGGCTTCAGAAGCACAAGGGGATCATGGATGGCTGCAATGAAAGAAATCTTATATACATAAACACGGACTCTCAGAAAATCTACCATAGAGATTAGAAGGTGATAAGCGACCCTTCCTGCCACATCAGGGAAGACATGGCAGAGACACCAACAAGATCAATCAAGGTCTGTGAGTCGATCCAGTCCGTCTCTTTAAAAATATCTCAGAAGGACACAGAGACTGAAAAAGACATTAGTAACACTTTTCACAAATATACCCAGTAATTCTACAAGAAGGGACTGGCTTTCTGGAAGAATGACTGTCATGAAGACCAGCCCACGATCATAGGGAAACAAGAAATGTGATTCTGTGTTACTTCCTGCTTTCTGTCCTAAAGTATCCGGAGAGCTCATCAAAGCTGCTGGTGTTCACAGGTTGGGAGAGACCACCCTTCTGCCTGCCTAGCACCCCCTCTCCCCCTACGCTGAGCCTCATTTATTGGGTAATTAATCACCATCCTTTTAGTTTTCTCCATGAATGATTCCCCGACACCAGTTTCTATGTAAGATTTTCTTACTGTTCTGAAGAATCCATCTGTACACAGGGTGCCATTGATAGGGAATGAACCTCTATTGATGAATCACAGCTGAACACAGTCATAATTCTGGGCATGTCACAGCCTGTGCAGCAAGGATCTCACCGTACTTCACAGCAACCCATGACATAATGTTTAGCATCTCCACTGACAGAGGAGGGAATTCTGTCTCACAGAAATTAGATGGCTTTCTCAGCAACTAGGGGCAGAACTGACCTGGGGCCTGAGTCCCACCCGCATCAGCCTTGCCTCCCTCTCCTGTGGAAGCTGGTAAACATGGACCGATGGATGGGGTGGAGGGGGAGCAGAGTGATGCAGACCATATCTCCTGCGTGGACTGGGGTCTTCACGGTAGAAGGCCTGGAGCTACGTGACTGATGAAAAACGCCCCATCTAAAAAGTAACAACTTCATTTCTTGGAAATAAAACTCAATAATTTCACCTGATTCTGGTTTTCCCTAAAAATGGATGATAATTTGGAGCAAGAAAGTGGGTTGACATGATGTACAGTTGACCCTTGAACAACTTGAAGGGGTTAACCATATAATTTAGAGTCAAACTCTGGCATTTGTGCTTCCCTGGAATCCTTGAATTTAACCAATTGTGGACTGTACAGTCCTGTATGAAATGTTTACTACTGAAAAATATCCACGTGTGAATGGACCCACACAGTTCAAAGCCATGCTGTTCAGGGGGTCAACCGTACTATGAGAAGGCATTTTGCCCAGTTCTCATTACCCTGAAAACTGGTCTTCCTGTCTCCAGGCTCTGTCCCCGACTTGCCCACATGTCCATATACAGTCCTGGCCCCCTCTCCCAAATCCCCTCCAGCATTCGGGGTCTGCCCACACTGAGGCTCCTCTGCAAGTCTTTCCTGAATGCTTCTGGAACCCCGGGACCTCCTCCCTGCAAAGGCACGTGTCTGCCGTGGGTGCTGTTTCTGTTAGGGAGCCTTAAGTTGTCCTCTGCTGTTGACGCCTTCAGGCCTCGTTTTCTGACAGTTACAACCTTCCCAAACACCAGGGGGTGCTACGACCGCCATCCTCAGACAGCACAGTCTCTGCCTTTACAAAGCCCTGAACTGGAGTCCTAGTATCACATACGATGCCCACGTTCAGCTCTCTGGCCTCACTGTCAAATGAAGACAATTACATGACCCACGGGAGGATCCACGTGCAAAGACCCCAGATGAACATCTTTGTGAAACAGCTGCTCAGCACTCGTGGGTTGAGAATGACTAAGCTCATTACTTGGGGATGTTGGGTGGCCCTAGGCCCTTGCCAAGGAGGTTTAAGAACCCTTTCATGACTCTAAGAGATCAGTATTATTTTAAATAATTCACTAACATTTTTTAAACTGTTGAGTCATGAACCAGCTAGAGACAAAACACTCCACTATATTTTTCACATAGTTATCAACAGTGCATGCAACTTCCATGTATTAAAATGTTTTGCACGTAGGAATAATCAGCATGCCCTAGAAAGCAATCCACAGGAAACATTTTAGTACCAAATAATGTTGAAAAATAGACACAAAGATGTGAGTGTTTCTATTAATGGGAGGATCTAAAAGAAAACCGGAGTGCAGGGCTACAAAGGGAGGGGTGGGAATTCGGGTATTTTATGAGCCTATAAGGGTTTCCCAGATGGTGATAGTGGTAAAGAATCCACCTGCCAACGCAGGAAGCATAAGAGATGCAGGTTCAGTCCCCGGGTCGGGAAGATGCCCTGGAGGAGGGCACGGCAGCCCACCCCAGTATTCTTGCCTGGAGAAGCCCATGGAGAATCCCTGGTGGGCCGTAGTCCATGGGGTTGCAAAGAGTCAGACACGACTGAAGCTACTGAGCATGCACGCATGCAATGAATAAAGGAAAAAATACACAAAAGCACTTAACACCAAGTTGAGCTCATAGTAGGGCTTCCCAGATGGCGCTAGTGGTAAAGAAAGAGCCAGCCTGCCAGTGCAGGAGCTGCAAGAGACCTGGGTTTGATCCCCGGGTCAAGAAGATCCCCTAGAGGAGGGCACGGCAACCCACCGCAGTATTCTTTCCTGAAGAATCCCATGGACAATGGAGCCTGGCAGGGTTCAGTCCAGAAGGGTCAAAAACAGTCAGACAGGACTGAAGCAACTTAGTGTACACACACACACACACCACACATGAGCTTCTAGTAAGAGTTTGTTAATTGTTATGATTGCTGCTTTTATTATTATTACTCCTACTGCTATTCTACTGATTGGAAAATTGAACAGAACAAACCCTTGAACTTGGGAGAATGAAAAGTTCTACCAAAGCAGGCACATCTGCTAGGATGCCTCAACAGTAATTAAAGTTCTGATGACATCTTGACCATAACATCACTAGTGATCCTCAGTTCCAAAGTATGAAACTTGAAACACAGGCTGGCCGTCCTTTGCCCACAGACGCCCTGCTGCACAAACCCAGACCCCGACCCAGAGCATCCCTGGCCACAGCCCAGGCCTGGGGGAGAGCCACCAGTGAGCACGTCCGTGGCCCCGCACACGTGACACCTGCACACGCTGCTGCTCATTCGGCAAGATTAGTGTGTGCTCAGTCCCTCAGTCGTGTCCCACTCTTCACGGCCCCGTGGACTGCAGCCTGCCTGGCTCCTCTGTCCACGGGATTTCAGAGCATGACCAGATCCAAAGCAGAGCCTTTCATGGGACATAAACCTGGGTCTGTGCGTAGCTTCACTGGGATGCAGACTGTCCTCCAGGCTCCCTTCCCAGCTCACCACACAGCCACCCGTCCTAGGCTGTAATCACACGACTTCAGGGAAAGAGAAAGCCAAAGCTCAGGCCCCAAGGTCAGCACACCCACGGCTCCAACAGGGCATTGCCTCGAAGGAGGAGAGAAAGGAGTACCAAGGACCACAGGCCAGTGGCTACCGTGCATTCACTGCAAACACAAATGCAGATGTACACACAGGCCAGCGCGCGCGCACACACACACACACACACACACACACACGAGTAGACTCACACACAGAAAGACATGCAAATACACATGTGCACGCATCTAATGAAACACACGGTACAGACAGACTTGGTTTCAGAGCCCGACCCACTGTCTACTACACTCTTCTATGTCATTCACGTTACTTAATCCGTTATTCAATCTGTAAGTTGTGAGATCAATATAGGAGGCATCAACCACAACATCTCTTTAAAGAAGGGAGCATATTAAATATTAACAAACATCTAAGAATAAGTGTAAGGTTTGTTTGATAAAACTTTAGTATCATATATTTTAAGATACATACACATAAACCTATACCTTCACATCTACAGGTCGTCTGGCATGCAGATAAACGTGTGTGTATACATATATACACACATACGCATACAAACCCGCACACATGCATGGTTGTTACACAGAAACATCTTTGTTGTCTGGGTTTACTGTCAAAATTTTTGAGATACCGACAACACCAACTGTCAGCTCCCTCCTCCTTTAAAACACCTATTCCTGCAAAGGGAGAGGAGGTGGGAGGAGAGACAGGAGGGGCCAGGATGCTGATGCCTCTGGGTGGTGTCTGAGGCAGAGTGTGGAAGCGTCGCCTTGTGAAAGTAAGATGGAAACCCGGCAAGAAACGTCCACACACCTGTGCCCAGGCATTGCACACACCACCTGTGGCACACCGACAGCGTCCCTGCTCCTCTCCCAGGACCCCCTCGGGCAGACAGGCGTGGGAGAGGCTGGACGCCATGACGAGCGCGCGGAGACCACACTGCCGTCGACCCTGAAGGGCGTGCGTTTTCGGGTCCCCTTTGCCCTCTCTGACCATCTCCGCCTCTGAAGGGTGCTGACCACAGTACCTTCCCCACCCTCTCACCTGGGGAGAAAGCGAAGATAAAACACTCTCCTAGAAAACACATGGGCAGTCTGCCCAGAAGTCAGAGACGCTGGCACCAGGCAGGGACTGCCCCAGGGCGGCGGCCGGCCTGTGCCCCCATGCGGGACGCAACTTGAGAAGGCCCCACAGAAACAGCCCGCCACCCCTGCCGAAGCCCTCCTCTGGATTTACAGCTCAGGAAAAGGAATAATCCCAAACTGATGCTCCCTGTGCACCCCCAAAAGCAACGAAACACAGCCTTCACCCAAGAAGAGGGTGCTCTAGAGAAGGTGATCTTCAGCCCGACACTCTCCCCACAGTTGGCCACCCCTGCTGGGCAGAACATCACCTCCTCCCGCCTGCTGCAACCCGTCTCCCTTTGAAGAATCATGAAGCTAGGGAAACACGTGAAAAAACAGTGCCATGAACATCTGCACAGACTTCACAGAGACATCAGAGTTGTTAACACACTACTGCACGGGCCGTCTCCTGCTGTCTATATACACATACCTCTGTCTGTATGCAAACACGCATGGCTATACACATGCACACAGACTTTCCCTGCTAAACCATCCGAAAGCCACTTACAAACAACACCCACCAAGTACTTCAGCCTGAGTTTCCTAATAAGGGCATTCTCCTACAGCATCACAACCAGCACAAACATCTCTGAGTTATAACACCTAAAATATCTAACAATGATCCTCAGCTTTATTCAGATTCCCTAGTTTTTCTAAAATGCCTTTTGTATCTGTTTATTTTTATCAAATAACGAATCATGGCGTACTGTTTTGCACTTATTTTTTCCAGTGTATCTCTTTGAATTTAATGCATCCACCCCCTGTGCCTCGCCAATTTTTACTTTGTTTTGTTTTCCATGATGACATTGTTTTTGGTTTAGTTTAGTTTAGTTTTCATGGATCCAGGCTCGTCGTCTTCCAGAAAGTCCCACAATCTGGACTCATCTGATTATTTTCCCATGATTAGATTCCCTTGAACATTCTTGGCAATGATATTGCGTAAGAAATGCTGTGGGCTGCTGACTGCACCATCCCAAGAAGCACATATTTTGCTCCAACGTTTTCATTACTGAGTTTGATCATTTGGTTAAGTGATGTTAATTAGAGAGGTGGTTTCATTTTTCCATTTTTCATTAATAAGAATCTATGGAACGACACTTTAAGACTTCATGGCTATCTTAGTCCCCAGACTGTCACTGAATGATTTTAGCATTCATTGACAATTTTTGCCTGGATCAACTATGGCATTGGGAATGACAAAATCATAATTTTCTAAATTCATAATGCTTTCTATATTTATTAGGGGATATTCATCTGAAAAAGTTTTTATCCTCTTTACACTTCCACTTTTTAAAAGGTCAACTCTTAAGGAAAAATTTTAGGTCTAAACATTCACTGCTGCACCCCCTGGAGCTCTCTGCTCTGGGGGTCTGCATGACCTTTGACTGGGGCACTGCTTGGAGCCAGGCTGTCACATCAACATGCTTTTCACTAGGGCCTTAAATTCATCCCTTATTTTTTGATGGTAGTTTGACAGTATATCTGTTTTTACATAACTACCTCCCATTTCTTTGCTTCTCCCTCAGAAACAATACATCAGCTTATTCTACTTTGCTGCTGTCACATGCTGAATAAAATGTATGGAGAGAAATGGCTGGCAACAGGTAGAAAATGATGTATGAAATCCTGCGGCTTTGAAAAATGCCTAACATTCACCCAAAAACACTTGAGTGGCGTCATCACTTGGCTGGGTACTGGGAAGGAAAAAGTGGAGAAGACAGAGTTTCTACCCTCAAAAATGCCTCACCATGCTCCACTTCTGCTTTCCTGGTGGTTCAGGGTTAAAGAACTGGCCTGCCAAGGCAGGAGATACAGATCCAGTCCCTGGGTTGGGCAGATCCCCAGAAGAAGGAAATAGTAATCCACTCTACTATTCTTGCCTGGGAAATCTCACGGACAGAGGAGCCTGGCAGTCAACAGTCCATGGGGTCACAAAGAATTGGATACGGCTTAGGGATCAAATAACAATGATGCCCTATTTCTATACACTCATACAAAGTTAATCCAAAATTATTAAAGAGCATTTCTATTATGTCTGGAAGACACACCCCAAGATTCCAACCTAGAATTAAGATGAAGTACCCCCTTGTACAACAACCGACAACAGGGTTGATCTCTGCACCCAGACTCTCATAGCTGCTCTCCCTCACCTAGAAATTCAGCGCAGGTGCCCAAGTGACTCAGATGGTCAAGTCTACAGGTGACTCACTCAAGTACATGTCCCGAAGCTACATGAAATGGTGATTAAGAATGGACTGTGTGGCTTTAGTCTCAGTTCTGTTACTAACTGCTCAAATGAAGCTCAACACTCAGGGTCTCCATTCTTCAAATGCAGCATGTGTGTAAGAAAACACGTCCCATAAGGTTGTTACGGAATTGTGAGTTAACACAGTGAAACTGCTTATAACTCTCCTTAGCCCATGATGGGCTCCCCTGCTGGCTCAGATGGTAAAGAATCCGCCTGTAATGCAGGAGACTCGGGTTTGATTCCTGGATGGGGACGAGCCCATGGAGAAGGGAATGGCAACCCACTGCAGTATTCTTGCCTGGAGAATCCCATGGACAGAGCAACCTGCTGAGTTATAGTCCATGGGATCTCAGAGTTGGACACGACTGAGTGACTACCACAAGCATATGATACATATTCAGTAACTATTAGTTGTTCTGAAGGTGATTATAATTATTCCTATTCATTTGATTTCTTTCTCTAAAAGAAGGTTTGCTATCAACAGATTAAGAGTTCCAATACCATTGAGAAGTTCCCTCACCCGCCTCCCACCCCCGCCAGATGAGGAATACAATAGAAAATCCCCGACTTTCTCAAAAAGCAAACTGCAGGAAAACAATTACAGCTGTGCCACACAGTGAGAGGAGAAAATCCTCCAGTTGGGGGCCAAATTACAACATCTTAATACCAGGGATTAGAGCCTATTGTATGGGCTTGAGTTCTCTGAATTCATGAGGCCCAAGCTGCAAGCTATTAAGCAGAGAGATTAGTTTTAGGGGCCAATGGGCGGCAGACCAGCTCCAGCGAGAGCCAGGATGCTGGAAGCAGGTGGGACCACCGCGTGCAAGCCTGAAGCTACCTGTGCTGTCAGCCAACCCCGAGGGGTACGGTATGCAAACAGAGCCGACTGGATGCAGAAGTATTTCTTACTTGCTTCACATATTCACGAGTGTCGCTACACTCAATTAAAACAAAATTTTAAGTCTTGTAGTGTTTAGTGTTTATCCACTGAGGAGTAAACCCATCTCACTTTTAACTGCAGGATGATTAATGAGAGATGATGTATGTCTGAGTATTAGTTGTTAAAACCCAGGGGTGGTGGACAGCGTTTATGGACAGTGGGATATTTTATAGACTATTGCTGCCTTGTCCATTTAAAGCTTCGTCCATTTAATCACTTTCCACTAAAAATATTTTTTAAGTAGGGCCGAAGGACAGAACAACCATCAACGGCTTCAGCCCTTCCAGCTCAATTAAGCTTGGTCACACGTTGGCATCAGTAATGACCACCATCTGCTCAAGTCCACGGCCCAGCAGCCCTCCCTGTGCATGGAAATCACCACGTGTCCATCAAATTGCCTGATGCTGGCAGAGGCCCAAGAGCACCACGTGAGCAAAGAAGCTGCCTGACGTGAGCCTCCGGTGGAGTGCAAATGCACGTGCTTCCGGAGATTGGGGGCCCAGCAGTTCTGGTCAAAGGGCACTGGGAAGGGGCAGGTCATACCTGGGACCCACCTGGCTCCTCCTTAAGTGGACAGGCAGGTGAGCACGCCTGTCCAGGTGTGGGAAGGTATTTGACTCTTCCTCACTTGAATGCAGCATCCACTTATCAAAAGGCAAGCATCTGTTTAAAAAGTTGGTGGCCATCAGAAAAAATGTGGGCCTTGGGATGTGAGTTGAGTGATTCAGGGAGCAGAAGGCTTTCCTTAGCAGCTCAGATGGCTGTGACAAAATACACAGGCTGGTGGCTTGAACATCAGACATTACTTCTCACAACTCTTGGAGGCTGGAAGTCCAAGGTCAAGGTGCTGGGAGATGGGGTTCCAGTGAGAGCGCCCTTCCTGGTGTGCAGACAGTGCCCAGGGAGAGACCTCTCATCCACCGACACTAATCCCCTGCTGGGGCCCCACCCTTGTGCCCTCACCTGACCCTGATTACCACCCACAGACCCATCTCCAAATCATCACACGGGAATGAGGGCTTCAACACAAGAATCTGGGTGGGGGGGCTGGTGGGGAGGGTACTAACAAGGCTCATAATAAGATGGAGTAAATGAAGCTCACTGGAGAGAAATGCACAGCCCATAAAGCCTTCCCTTCGAGTCTGCTCTCCCTGCGACTCAGGCCCACCCCCCAGGGCTCTTCATAATATGCCCCCCGATTTCACACCAGCCCCTGCTCAAACACCACCTCAAAGCAGCACTTCTCAGATGTCCATCCAACCCTGCACCCTCTTATTCCTGATACCCGTACTGTGCTTGAATTCTCTCTAAAGCCCCCTGCCCCCACCCTGCTACCTAAACACAGGTTCATTGTTCCCAAGTCCATTTCCTTCCACACTCACTCAGGACCAGGTCCCTATCGATCGTGGCTGCGTCCACAGGGCCCTCAGAGAATCTGGCGTGTAACAGGTACTTAATACATGCTGCTGCTACTGCTGCTAAGTCACTTCAGTCGTGTCCGACTCTGTGTGACCCCATAGACGGCAGCCCACCAGGCTCCTCCGTCCCTGGGATTCTCCAGGCAAGAACACTGGAGTGGGTTGCCATTTCCTTCTCCAATGCAAGAAAGTGAAAAGTGAAAGTAAAGTCGCTCAGTCATTTCCGACTTTTAGCGACCCCATGGTCTGCAGCCCTCCAGGCTCCTCCGTCCACGGGATTTTCCAGGCAAGAGTACTGGAGTGGGGTGCCATCGCCTTCTCCGTAATACATGCTAGTGGAGAGAATTATTTAAAACTGTCATGCTGCCCCTCTCTCAAATATGAAATGAGAAGACAAAAGACCAGTTTGCCCTGTTTAGAACAGGGGATATGAAGCCCTCGCTTGGACGCCAAGTGGCAACACATTTGTGTGGCAACTGCCGTAAAAATGTTAATAAGGAACACGCACATTTTTCTTAAAATGACCCCCAAACAGTAGCAATGACGACCAGCTACCACAAGGACAGCCAATACTCTAAAGCCAAGATAAGTACTTTACAAACCTCAGCTCACGCGGGCCACCTGGCACTATGAAGCAGTTACTATCATTAGCCTGATTTTACAAGCATGAGACTAAAGAGGTCAAGCGACTCCTCCAAGGTCATGCAGCTAGTCCTCACGGGGCCAGGGTTCCGGCTAGAGTCGGTCCGACTCCGAAACCTCTGGCTCTGCATGTGTCCTCATTGGGACTGCGACAGATAGGGCCACATTTCTGGAAGCTCAGCGGATTTCCTTCATGAAAATAAGCTGGTGTCCAGAGTTTCTGCTTATACGTCAATCAGCTAAAAATAAGCAATTATAGCTTTAAAAAGGAAGGAGATTGTCACACTTGCTACAGCCTGGATGGACCTTGAAGACTTCATGAAATGACGAGTCACAAAAGGAGGAACACTGATATCAACGTATATGAGAGGCGTGGAGGATTCAGATTCACAGACACAAGATAGCTGGTGGGACCAGGGGCCGGAGGCCAGGACGGGGAGTCAGCATTTACTGAGGGCAGAGCTTCCCTTTTGCAGGAAGACGAGCTATGGACGTGGATGTTGGGCACACCCCCAGAACTGTACCCTAAATCATGGTTATGACGGTATATTTCATGCCATGTATGTTTCATCGCAATAAACTTTTTTTTTTAATTGAGCACACAGAGAAATATGGTTTGAACATTTTCAATCTACCTCCTGCTCCCTCATGGCTCTCAGTGAAGCACAGACTCTGTCCCTTTACAATGATGACCAGATGACGGAGGAGGAGCCGGTCGTGATGAGGCGCACATGGGGGCCAGCCGCCCGTCTTCATCTGACCCCTGGGAACGGCCTACACACAGCGACCCTCCTCCTCTTTGTACGAAGACACGGGGACCTGTCCTAGTAACTGCCCATCAGACACAAGCAATCAAGTCACAGTGTCCCTTCTATTTCCTGGAGGGCTGGCCGCGCTGCGGGAGCGGCAGCGCACAGACATAGGTCTTCTGCCTCCGGCTCTGTAAGCTCCCTCCCTAAAGAAGACTCTTGTTAATTCAGAAAGCACATTAGTGGTCATTTCTTCTGCTCATCCTCGGAAGCCAGCAGGGTGGAAGGCGGAGGAGGAGGGAGTAAAGGAGAGAGGGAAGGGTTAGGGTGCAGGCAAAGGAGATGAACAGAAGCAGGTGAGACGGCACGGCCTGGCCGACCTGGCGTGTCTGGCCCCTCTGGGGCAGCAGGGGAGGGGTCTGTCACCATGTGGGGAGCACTCCTATTAGGAACCCATCTCCAAAGGGCGCATCCCCGCGGCGGTGGCCTCCCACTCCCGTGTGCCTGAGCTCCACATCCACGGTCACCTAGCAACGCCTTCACCTAAGGGGCCTGCCGGCGCTCTCAGCCCTCACCTTCCTCCTGTAATTATTCCCTTTCTAGCCTCAGCCATCTCCTTTGGCTCTTCTCTGTAAATTAAATTTGGACCACTTCAACTAATGCATTAACAACAACGCCGTTTTCTTCCCAGGAAGTAATTTTTTAAAAAGCACCTTTGGACCTCCGCAGCATCTTGGCTCCCTGCCCCAATTGGCAAAATCAGCAGGGCCCACACTGGCCCCACCCCTCCACGTCAGGAAAACCAGTTGGAAATCGGATGCGTGGGCACTGCCACGCACAGGTCAGCCCGCTATGCTCAGCGCTGCTCCCTGGGGGAGCAGCCAGCGCTGGACAAGTGACAGGCACTGGCCTTCCCTTCTCAGAAGGCTGTTCTCTAACGATCTCACCCAAAATGGGACATTGTCCCGAGGTTCCTTTCCAAGTCACCCCAGGAAGTCGTCTCTAATGGGTCTCTCTTCGGCTTTCAGGCACGTCCATGATGGTGGGGGTAGGGGGGTGGGGGGAGGTGCCAGCTTTCAAAGTCGGGACACTTGAGACGATTTCTGCTCGACAAATGCGCTCAAGCTGCATAAAAGCACACAGCAGTCTCCCCGCTGGCTGGCCCTGGGCCAGGCTCCAGTAAGAGGCTTTCCTCCTCGTTCACCCACACGCTTCCCAACAGCTCTCCCTGTCCAGCACGTGGGTCCTCACCTGGGCTCAGGCGTCCATTACCCTGGGGTGTGCCCGTCTTTCCCCCTCTACACCCTGCCCCACACGATGTCCAGCCAAAGCCCGTTTCCGGGAGGAGCGTGATAAGCGCATCCACACCCCAAAGCAGCCACGAGGCACCCCAGCACCTCTGGCTCCTGGCGGGCCACGGCCCTGTCCCCAGCAAAAGATGCTCTGGCCACCAGTGGGGTCTCAGCCGCTCCTGGGAAGCTCTTGACTTAGCGGATTTGTTTTGACTCCTTTGTTTTTCTGTCCTCTTGAAGTCAGGACCTGAGTTTGAGTAAATGGACATGACTCAATGGACTTGAGTTTGAGTTGGTGAAGGACAGGGAGGCCTGGTGTGCTGCAGTCTATGGGGTCACAAAGAGTCGTACACGACTGAGTGACTGAACTGAAGTCAGGTGGCGCAGGTGTCTGCCCAGGAGTACCCCTGGCAGACCACAGGTCCTTAAATGCCACTCACAGACCCCATTCTCAGGGACCCCCGGAGGGAATCTGCTCGGGGCCTCCTCTGACTCGCAGGCCTATCTACCCAGGACACTCGGACAGCCTGCCTGCACCCCACCCCGCGGCCGAGGACTTGAACATCCATCCCCACCTTCTCGTGGAAGCCCGATCCCACCCTCAGAGAACCGGCAGAAACACCGCTTTCATCACAGGATGAGGTGACCCCTTTTTGTTTCAGCGTTTCCTGTGAAGTTAAAAGAGGATTCCTTCTGGCAGATGGTTGAAACGTCCCCTGAGTTGGGAGCAGACCTCTGGCTCCGACAAGCAGAGAATCTCTAAGCGCCCGGGGAGAACTGTGGCCCGCTCAGGTGAGCTCATTCAAGCTGCTTCATTATTCAAGTTTGAAAGACGACGCTTCGGCCCTTGGCGGGAGAAGAAATGAGTCGTGCTGAAGTAATCAGATTTCTGCACTCAATTTCTTAAAGAACCACTTCCAGTGGGTTGTGTTTACCGATATTAAGAATAGATGAAGCGCTGTCAGAAAAATTCGGCCAGTGTTCTATCTGGCTCTGAGGTGAGAGTACTTGAAAGAATTGATGTCTAATATTTCCACAAAGAAACAGACGAGTTCAGAGTCACATTCAAAAGCTGAAACGCTTCTTGCTGAGCTCTCTCCAATTTTAATTACTTGACTAAATTTGCTGTGCTAACATTTTTTAAGAGATAGGAGCACAAGAACAGGAACTCGTATGAAGGCAGATAGACAAAGGGGTTGAATTCAGCAAAGGACTGTAACGTTGTTCCATGCCAGAGCTGACCGCTGGCTCCTCCTTGGACAAAAGCTGACCCAGCCCAAGGCCCAGAAGAGCAGGCAATTATCTGCGTGGGGTGATCTGACAAGCATTGACAGCACTTCATCCTCCCTCCAAGCTCCCTATTCCCTCCAAAGAAAACAAAATCCCTCCCATTAGCCTGCCCCTGCATCTAAAATTGCTGGCATGTGCCTCCAGGCACGACAGACGCTCAGACTACAGGTACCTATTTCATTAGGGACACTCTGCCAGGCGGATGGACTGAATTATAGAAGCTGGGCATCAGGCTGCGTACACGGGCATTTTTCAGAAAAGTCAGGCAGAGTGGAGGGTCTGTGAAAGGCAGAGGCATCCTGGGAGCTCAGGGCTGGGCTGAGAGCAGAGAGGCTGAGCCGCAAACCGGGGGAAGCAGGCCAGCATCAGTTCAGAACTTGCCAGGGCCGCTGAGGCTGCTTCAAGGGACCGCTAGCACAAAATCAATGACAAGGGGCAACATATACACACTGCTGACACTGTGTATGAAATAGACAATTAATGAGATGCTCAGTGCTCTGGGGTGACCCAACTGGGAAGGAAATCCCAAAGGGAGCGGACAGATGCAGCTGATTCTCTTTGCTGCACAGCAGAAACTAACACTGTAAAGCAACTGTGTATGTGTCCGTGTGTGTGTGTGTGTGTGTGTGTGTGAAAGGCACGCAGTCGTGTCCGACCTTTTGCGACCTCATGGACTTATACAGTCCATGGAATTCTCTAGGCCAGAATACTGGAGTGGGTAGCCTTTCCCTTCTCCAGGGGATCTTCCCAATCCAGGGATCGAACCCAGGTCTCCCACATTGCAGCCAGACTCTTTACAATATACTCCAATAAAAATATTTTAAAAATTAGCTACTAAAAGAAAAAGCCTTATTCCATTGAAATAATGATTAATTTGTAGGTTCGGTGTCTATTGATACCGTGTAGGTAGGGTCTTCTGTAAGGTGTGAGGGGTCATCTGCACACCTGCCTGGCCACGTGTTCCCTTCCCCCTGCAGCCAGGTATCAGGAGAGCATTGCCTGGATGGCTTGTGAAAACACATCTGTGGAGCCCCACACCCGGAGCTTCCGATGCAGCAGATCTGGACAGCACCTCTGAGAATTGGCTCTTCCAGCAGGTTTCCAAGTGATGCTGATGCTGCCGGTCCAGGGATCGCACTTTGAGAACCACTGGTCCAGCTGCTCCACACTAAGTGAGACGGAGTCAGGCTGCCCTTCCTTCCTCCTGACCTCTGTGTTTCTCTGAACATACGAGGGAGTTGACTGACTTGATGGCCATGGTTTGGGCAGGGAGATTGTTTGAACTAATACCATGATCCAATAGCATTCCAAAATCTTTTCATGTGCCACAATAAAAACTTTACTTGAGAGCCTAATTACATACACACACAACTGGAGTCTCCCTGGTGGCTTAGTCAGTAAAGAGTCTGCCTCTGATGCAAGAGACTTGGGTTCGATCGTTGAGTTTGAAAGATCCCCTGGAGAAGGAAATGGCAACTCACTCCAGTATGCTTGCCTGGGAAATCCCATGGACAGAGGGATCTGGTTGTCTACAGTCCATGAGGTCAAAAGAGTCGGATACAACTGAGCAACGAAACCTACCTACCTCCAATAGGAGTGAAGGCTTCAGCAGGCAATATTCACCCTTACTCCTGTTATATGAGCTGGTATTCTCTATTTTCCCCTCTTGTACTCAATTTCATTAAACTAAAATGCTGAACATGATTCTCTTTAACTGGAATGCTAGCAATAATTTTGGAGGAAAGTCAAGAAAACAAAACTCTACCATAAGAATAAACATGTCATTTTTAGACCTTAGGAGAAATGAGTATTTAAGAGGCACATAATCGTGCAGCCCCAGTTGGTACTTATTTTTAAAAGTTCATGGCTTTTCAAACTGTTAGAAGCAATCCAATTAGAAATGTGGGAATGAGAATGCAGAGATAATTTGTCAGAGTCACTTGAGAAAGCTCGACTAACAGACTTGAGATATGCAAGGAAGGATTTTCCAGCGTGGTACATTACACACTCCCATGTTACACTAACGATGAACACGGTATATTTTTCTTCTCCTGCCGTGGTTCAGCGCTGCGGCAATAAAGGCTGCATGCTGGAGCGCTGGCTGGTGCCGGGGCCGTGAGACGTGCCGTGCTCAGCTTCAGTGGAGAGCCCAGGTCCCTGCCCACCGACCTCACTGCCTGTCACCTGGGCGGTGACCCTGAGCAACCACCGCTGGGCTCTGTGGCATGATTCTGTGTGTTCGTACCTCTCAGTTAGTTCCATGGACCTTGGGAAACCCCATCCTTCACGTGACATGTCCTCCCAGGAAAGGAAGAGTCCTCTCCAGTGACAGGACAGCATTGATAACATCCTCCTATTACAGAAGCCTGTCTCAAAGGCTGCTGCTGCTGCTGCTGCTGCTAAGTCACTTCAGTCGTGTCTGACTCTGTGCGACCCCATAGACGGCAGCCCACCAGGCTCCCCCGTCCCTGGGATTCTCCAGGCAAGAACACTGGAGTGGGTTGCCGTTTCCTTCTCCAATGCATGAAAGTGAGAAATGAAAGTGAAGTCGCTCAGTTGTGTCTGACTCTTAGCGACCCCATGGACTGCAGCCTACCAGGCTTCTTCGTCCATGGGATTTTCCAGGCAAGAGTATTGGAGTGGGGTGCCATTGCCTTCTCCGGTCTCAAAGGCAAAACAATAAAATCAGCACGTTTTCCACACACACCCACACTCCTTCTTGTCAATTAATCTGACAACCTCATCAGACAACTCTGTTACTAAAGACAGTTTGGAGGCATTTTTAAAGGCTTTGCAGGGAATAAATTAATTATTAAAAGACTTGGCAAAACTGAGTATCTTGATGATTAGGAATAATATCTGCATTTAGCTCTTTCGACACTACTTTTTATCCTTTTAATTATTTCTAGTGGGTTCTACCCCATCAGTTCCTCAACCTCATACTCATGAAACTTGTTGACTTAAAAAGTTCTGATGAGGTCCTCACCCTAAGGCCAATGTCATATGATAATCGCTTACATGTAAAATCTAAAACAAGTGATACAAATGAACTCGTATGTAAAACAGAAGTAGAACGCAAAAAAACAAAGTTAGGTTCCCAATGGGGAAGAGGGTGGGAGACTGATAAATTAGGAGACTGCCATCAACAGATACATACTGCTAGATATAGAAGAGATAAGCAACAAGGTCCTACTGTACCACACAGGGAACCATACTCTTTTGTCATAACCTATAAGAGAAAAGAATCTGAAAAATAAATATGCATGTATAACCGAATCACTTTGCTGTACCCCTGAAACTAACACAGCATTGTAAACCAACTATAGTAAAATATTCTGAAAAGGCCATTCCCACTAAGACTATAGCCCCCATCTTGGCCGTACATTAAAATCACCAGGGGGAGTTTGTAAGTGACCAATGGCCAATCCTGCCCCAGGCCAAACGAGCGCCAGTCTCTGCTGATGGGGACCGATGGGGCCCAACACCTGTGTTTTGGGGAGCTCTTCCCATGACTTTGCTGTGTGTGCAAAGTTGACATCCATGGCTGTCTGGGATGTAACCCCCACCCCTGTTGTAAGAGATGTTAACAAAAAATCGAAGGCGCAGAGTCAACCTCCAGTCGCAGAAGCTGTTTCCCCCCAAGGAAGAGACGAGAGAGGCACATGGCCAAGGTTGCGGAGAATCCTTTCCAGTATCCCCGCATCTTATTCACCTGCACAGCTGGGTCACTAGCTGGCCTGCAGCTCTTGCCCACCTTGCACTTTCCCGTTCTCTTCCTACTTGGTGGTCCCTCCATGGAGGACACACTCACGCCCCCGAGCAGCATCACCGCTCTCCTCCCATCTCAGCCACGTGGCTCAGAGCCAGGCCCCATCCAGCCCAGGAGCTGAGACAGGACAGCGGCCCCGGAGCTAGAACTGGGCTGACAACACCTGTCGGGGGCCCAGGCTGCAGGCTTCCCCGGAAGACAGAGCAAAGGCTCCCACTTCAAGAGGGGCAGCGAGATGAACAGCGGGGCCGGGCCAGCAATTAGGGGATCTGCGCCGAGAATTCCAGGTGAGTCAGAGACTCCCGAGTGTTAAGCGGGCCGCGCTCCGCTCGCGTTTGATCTGAACCTCACAGTTACACGCTCCCATCCCGTCAGATCCAGTTACACACAAAGGGGATTCATCTCCCCAGAAAACACTGCACAGCAGAGGGGACCCTCGGGGCTCCGTTTCTTAGCTTTCATCAAACGCACGTGGATCACACTTTGCCCTGTGAATTTTACATTCTCTGCGAAATCCATGATCGTCATTCTGTTCTTTAATATCAGTTCTGGTCCTGCATTGGAGAAGGAAAGGGCAACCCACTCCAGTACTCCTGCCTGGAGAATCCCATGGACAGAGGAGCCTGGCGGGCTACAGTTCCTGGGGTTGCAAGAGCCAGACACGACTGAGCAACTGCACCACCACCACGGGTCCTGCTAAATTTATTTTTGTTTTGTTCCCGTTTTCGTTCGGGGGGAGCCTTACTTGGCAAGATACAGTAATGTTCTGGCCTTGGCATGCCCTCTGACTCCCGGAGGTGGGGCTAGATTCCATGGTGTCATGAATTCCTGGATTAACCCTTTTCATGAAAGAATGGCGAGTCACGCTGCTCTCTCTCAGGATGACACTGTGCTGAGGAGACAGGAGGTCACTTAGTCCAGGCGAAGCAGTTTAGGACTGTCAGCCCAGCAGGACTCACCAACAGACACCCCCGTGTCTGTCCTTGGGAGTGGATGGTACAGGCAGCCCCCAAACACAGCCCCTGAGTGAGGATGGCTGGCTAGGGGGAAAACGCAATAGACAGAGGCCTCTCCAGCCACCTCCTCGGTCCTTTTAGAAGCAGGAATGACAGCTGATCTTCACCCTCAGGGGAAGAAGGGAGGGAAGCCCACGCAGGGGTCTTCCAGAGCAGACTGTCCCACCACACAGTGCCTGGTGGGGTTGAGCAGCTTTACAGAGTATAGACCACGCATTTCAGATCTGGTTTCTCTTGTGCGGATAAATACATTGGGTAACTCAAGAAAGAATGAGTTGATGCTGGGCTGGCAGGTCAGCGTCTAGACTGGGGCTGAAATCCTGTTTCTCCACTTGGACATATGTGCACTCTGCCTTTTACATGAGTCTCTACCTGTGTGCGGAGAAGTCAAAAGCACCCCACTCCAGTACTCTTGCCTGGAAAATCCCATGGATGGAGGAGCCTGGTAGGCTGCAGTCCACGGGGACTCGAAGAGTCGGACACAACTGAGCGACTTCACTTTCATCTTTCACTTTCATGCATTGGAGAAGGAAATGGCAACCCACTCCAGTGTTCTTGCCTGGAGAATCCCAGGGATGGGGGAGCCTGGTGGGCTGCCGTCTATGGGGTCGCGCAGAGTCAGACACGACTGAAGCGACTTAGCAGCAGCAGCAGCTGCCTGTGTGTCCTATCCTGAAGAGACTGCCAGAGAAATATGGACATTTCTCTGTCCTAAATGAAAAAGTGGAAAGTGAAAGTGAAAAAGTGTAAAGTGAAAGTGAAAAAGTGGAAAGAGGAGTCCGCCAAGCCCCTCTGTCTATGGGATTCTCCAGTCAAGAATACTGGAGTGGGTTGCCATTTCCTCCTCCAAGGGACCTGGAGTCTCCTGCAGTGGCAAGTGGATTCTTTACCACTGGTGCTGCCTGGGAAGCCCATTGAAGAAGCAGTCATTCACATTTAATGTGAAAGAGAACGGAGGCCAGGAGATTTGCACCCAGACCCCACAGAAGTAACCAAAGGCAGAAGCCTGGCTCAACCCGAAGTTATCCAACACCAAATCTGCTGCATGCCATTGCCTCTACGACTCAAAGTAAAATGTCACAGGGGTCCAAAGGGAGGTATGTGCCGCTGTTATTCTTTCCTGCTGGGGAATCAGAATCGATTCCCTGGAGGTATTTGATGTGAGCTTTGAAGGACAGCAGAGTTTGACAAGGCACGATGGTCAGAGAAATTATAAACTACAGGAATTCATTCAAAGAGAGCAGAAGAGAAGAGAGCAGGAACAAGGGCACACTGAAGGAATGGTAAGTGGCTCAGCTATGGCTGAAGCTCCAAGACTTTGGCCACCTGACGGGGAGAGCTGACTTACTGGAAAAGACCCTGATGCTGGGAAAGACCGATGGCAAAAGGAGAGGAGGGTGGCAGAGAATGAGATGGTTAGATAACATCATGGACTCGATGGCCGTGATTTTCAATGAACTCTGGGAGATAGTGAAGGACAGGGAAGCCTGGTGTGCTGCAGTCCATGGGGTCCCAAAGAGTTGGACATGACTTAGGCGACTGAACAAGAACAGCAAGTGTGGTTCCGTTCAGCTGGGGCACAAGTCATGCAAAGGAGAGCCGTGGAAGTCAGACTGGGAATTTGGGTTTGAATCATGGAGGGCCGCGAATGCCTTGTAAGTGAAGCAACTCTGTCTTGGGAGTTTAGCACCAAATGGAATGAAATGGCCATAAAAACTCCATAAACTGGAAACCTGCGACTCCTCCTGAACCCTGAACATGTTTCCTAAGCAAACGCCTTTCTTCTCCAACTAAACCACGTGCAAAAGGCTAAACGGAGCCCAGAGAATCAGCCCAAGGTCACGCCTTAGCAGGGCTGAGTGCTGTGGCCAGCTGCTAGGGTCTGAGGACAGGCTTCACAAACTGGGTCACCTGGAGAGCTCGGAACACCCTTGAGGCCCAGGGCTCACCCCAGAGCAATGTGGGAGGAGGCGGGCCCAGACCTCAGCCTTCTGAAAGCTCCCCGGGGTCTCTAACATGCAGCTATGCTTGGCACGCTGGTCTGAGTCTGTGGCATCAAACGTGATGTGCGCCCTGAGGACTCATAACATCCAGCGCTGACCAGGCCACCGTCTGCCTTGCGAAGGGGCTCTGAATCCTGCTGCTGCTACGGGGCAGGCTCCCCTCGGAGTGGGCCGACCTCCACTGTGGTGGCTCTGACTCCCAGGGTGGAGCAGTCAGTCCGCAGGAGTAGCCTCGTCTTTTCATCTGATGCCAACCATCTCAGGGTTTCCCAACAGAGGAAGCACCCCCCGCCTCGGGGCTTCTGCACAGTGACGACCTGCACTTCCTCCTGAGCTGAGCCTCCGGGGCTGTCTGGAGGCCCCTCAGCCCACATCTCTCAAACTGCTCTCCCTGGGACCGGCGATGATGTTAGCCCTTCCCACTGGGGCAAGGGAGAACCCTGTTGAGTCGGTCTCCGTGATTTAAAAAGGCCATCATTGGGATTTCCCGGGAGGTCCAGCTGGCAATGCAGGGGAGACAGGTTCAATCCCTGGTCCGGGAAGTAAGATCCCACGTGCCAGGTCCATGCTCTAGAGCCCAAGAGTGGCAACAACTGAGGCCCCGGAGCTCTAGCCCCCCTGCTCTGCCACAAGAGGAGCCACGGCAGTGAGAAACCCGTGCAGGGCACCTGCGGAGCCCCAGCCTAACAGTGGAGACCCAGCACAGCCATGAACACATAACCTTAACAGTCAGTTCAGTGCAGCCGCTCAGTCCTGTCTGACTCTTTTCCACCCCATGGACTGCAGCACGCCAGGCCTCCCTGTCCATCACCAACTCCCGGAGTTCACCCAAACTCATGTGCATCGAGTCAGTGACGCCATCCTGCCATCTCATCCTCTGTCGTCCCCTTCTCCTCCCACCTTCAATCTTTCCCAGCATCAGGGACTTTTCCAATGAGTCAGTTCTTTGCATCAGATGGCCAAAGTATTGGAGTTTCAGCTTCTGCATCAGTCCTTCCAATGAACACCCAGGGCTGATATCCTTTAGGATGGACTGGTTGGATGTCCTTGTGGTCCAAGGGACTCTCAAGAGTCTTCTCCAACATCACCACTGTTCAAAATTTGAAAAATAGTTTGTTAAAAATAGAAAGGCCATCATACCACCTCTATGACTCTGCCCTCATCTCCCCTGACGAGGACCACTGTGGACCTAGTGGGTTCCCCGCCAGGTGACACGCTGCCAGGGCTGAGCCCACACCCCAGAGGTGGGCCGTGGCTGCAGAGGACCTCGCATGGAGAACCCTGGAGACGAACTGGGTTCCAGATCCAACATGGCAGGACGGGGCAAGTTGCCTGACGCCTCTGAGTTTTCTCATCTGTGAGGCAGGATTAATAGAGCACCTACTTCAGTGGATATATGTGTGAATCAAATGAGTCAATGCTGTGAGCACCTGTCTAGGACCTGCCACAGAGCGGTCAATTAATCTGCAACAATAATAGCTTATTAAGCAAATGCTGCTGCTGCTGAGTCGCTTCAGTCATGTCCGACTCTGTGCAACCCCAGAGACGGCAGCCCACCAGGCTCCCCTGTCCCTCCAGGCAAGAACACTGCAGTGGGTTTCCATTTCCTTCTCCAATGCATGAAAATGAAAAGCGAAAGTGAAGTCTCGAAGTCGTGTCCGACTCTTAGCAACCCCATGGACTGCAACCCACGAGGCTCCTCTGTCCATGGGATTTTCCAGCAAGAGTACTAGAGTGGGGTGCCATTGCCTTCTCCTATTAAGCAAATACTTAATATTAATTAATAATTAAACAAAACACCTATTTACTGCCGAGTCCGCCGCAGTGTCTCAGATGGGCCACGTGGAGCATGAGGTCAGCTCAGACTCCAGGTGTTTTGTTCTGCCGGCAAACACTCTTGAGGTCTCTGCTCAGATGTTTTCCAAATTGCTTTCATTTTTTTAACCAACATGAAAGACTACATTTATTCCTGGGAGATTTTACCCTGCTGATTTGGATTTCCAGCCCACACTCATGTGGTAATACAAACAAAGCAACAAGGTTCCATAATGTCCTCACACACACAGGCAGGGAGAAACCTCAAAAGTCCTTTCAGCTCACCCTGACCTTCAAGGTGAGTCAGTCTAGAGTGTGGACCAAATACACGTCCTGTGGGGTCTTGGAGCACAGGGCAGGGCAGGGCCCTGTGACTCAGCTGGTTATCACCATTAAAAGTAAATCTCGGCGCCTCAGTGGCAGCTTGCATGCCATCAGATAACTGGATAAGAGGACAAAGGTCCTCCATCAGCCACCAGCCCACGGCATCCAGCATCTCATACACAGATGCTCATGAAGCTCAATAAGAACGGCATGCACAAGAGAAGGCAGACCCAGCCCAGGCCATCAGGGATGGAGTCTCGCTGGGAGAAGACAATAACTGCACAGCTCCCTGTTATTTGTGGAGCCCACATCAACTCTCTACTTATTTATGCCTTATAATTTAATTTTTCTGGCATACAGTCATAAATCACACAGGCTGGTCACTTGGACAACAGCTCATTGTTATGCCTAGCGAACTTTAAACAAGGTAATCATTCTCTCTGCGCTTTCTGCTTCTCTTTACAGAGCTGAAGCAAGTGACATGTCACAAAGAGACTTCTGCTGCAAAGCAACGAGTCCAGGCGTCTTCAGAGGAATCAACACCTGGCGTGCGATGTTTTATTCAGATCCATTGCAGGGTTATTTTTCTGGTCTCAAGCGTCTCTGTCTTTGGCAAATCAACTTATACTGGTTTGGGGCAGCTGCTCGCTGCTGAAAATAAACAGGGAAACCCTGAGCCTGCAAGAGGCGACGTGGAAAGAAGAAACAAAGGGAGCCACTTAGGGTTTTGGGTCAAAGTCAGAGACTTGAGAGGTGAAGGGAGCATGGAATCAGGGTCTGGACATGGCCTCATTTTCCCCCAGGGAATCCCGTGGCCAGGGGTCCCCTGAAAGCTCCCTACCTGGGGCACCCAGATAATATTCCAAGAACAAGTGCAGTCAGTGTACTACGCCGTCCCACCTGCTAAACGGCAGCTCTCAAGCAGATTTACGCCAGCTTCCCTGCTTAAGGAAATAGGAAAGAGATCACTACTGACAGAGAAAAATGAGCCAGGAAGAGTCCAACGTCGAAACCTTCCAAGTCAGAGCCAAGCCACAGTCACGGATAAAAACAATCAATTTTCCTCCGTGCACAGCCTTTCTACATCCAGCCGTCAGGTCACTTCCACCCGCCCCTGGAAAACCCTCCTACCCTCTGTATCTCCCACAGCTGCCAGACGTTGCCAGTTTGAGGCTGACATCTATTCCTCCAGGAAGGCTTCCTTCACTAATTGGAACGTTTAGCTCCCAGGGGTGCTTTAGGGCCATTTGTCAAGGTAGGCCTCCCTGATAGCTCAGGTGGTAAAGAATCCGCCTGCAATGCAGGAGACCCGGGTTTGATTCCTGGATCGGGAAAATCCCCTGGAGAAGAAATAGGCTACCCACTCCAGTATTCTTGGGCTTCCCTTTTGGTTCAGCTGGTAAAGAATCCACCTGCAATGCAGAAGACTTGGGTTTGATCCCTGGGTTGGAAAGATCCCCTGGAGAAGGGAAAGGCAACCCACTCCAGTATTCTGGCCTGGAGAATTCCATGGACTATATAGTCCATGGGGTCGCAAAGAGTCGGACACAACTAAGCGACTTTCACTTAACACTTAAAGATCTATTTGTCAAGGTGGGGATTCAGGCTCTGAAATCAGATTCCCCAGGATCAGGCCTGGGCTCTCCCACTTGCTAGTTATTATCTTTGGGTTGTGTGTGTGCGTGTTAAGTCGCTTCAGTCATGTCCAGCTCTGTGCAATGCTATGGACTGTACCCGCTTCTCTGCCCATGGGATTCTCCAGGCGAGAACACTGGAGTGGGTTGCTGGGCCCTCCTGCAGGGGTTCTTCCTGACCCGGGGACTGAACCCACGTCTCTTAGGGCTACGTGTGTTGGCAGGCGGGCTCCTTACCACCAGCGCCACCTGCGAAGCCCAGCTCTGGGTCACCCTTCTGCAAAACAGTTCCTAAAAAATGTGCCACTAAATGGTGCCTGCCAGCATCATGACCAACAGCCAAAGCAGCAGAGTCTATACATGAAAAAGAATGTTGGTGATTTTGAGAAACATTTCATGGCTGTGCGAATGTGGGATGAAACCACACGGAAGGTAAAGACACCCTGGGCAACACATTCCTGCAGGAAAAGGCACCATTTGTCGTATGTTTCAGTCGTCTGCCCTGGAGAAGGCAATGGCATCCCACTCCAGCACTCTTGCTGGAAAATTCCGTGGATGGAGGAGCCTGGTGGGCCACAGTCCATAGGGTCACAAAGAGTCGGACACAACTGGGGACTTCACTTTCTCTCTTTCTTTAGTCATGTCAGTCTATTGCGGTTATTTGGTGTCATCATTTTCTGGAGACTTTCTTTGAATCTACGCCAGCCCACCTCTCAACAATGCCTCTGTTTATACCTCTATATTTATTTATTCACGAGTTCATTCCATTCCCTCAACAAACCCTTAGGAGGGCTTATTATCCCAGCCCTGTTCGAGGCGCATCGGGCGACAGAAAAGGACCTGATTTCCCCCTGCTGTCAGGCGCGAGCGGGCTAGCGTGGGAGATGGTACACAGAGCAGCCGAATGGGTGAGAAGGCAAGAGGGCTCTGACGATCCAGGGAGGACGGGGGCAGGGCGAGGAGCAGGGCGAGGAGCGGAGGACTCAGTAGTGAGGGCCTGCTCCGCACGACTCCCCCTGCCACCCTCACGGGGCTGCGCGCTCTCGGGGCACCGGCCTTTCTCTGCGTCTCCAGCACGGACTGCCAGTGCCAACGGCCTCAGCAAACAGGACCTGGTGACTGGACGAAAGCCAGCCCAGGCTGGCACTGTTTCCATCGCACGCTGAGATGGGCCCTCCAGCCCCAGCATCGCGCCAGGGCTCCTCCTGGGAGGCACCCACCACCCGTCTGCCCCCGCCTGCAGCCTGCCTTCCATGTCATCTGCGGTCCTCTGACCACGTCTACTGCGGCGGACGGCACCCTCCTGAGTTCACTGGCCGCCAAAGGTCGTTCTGCTCAGCTCTGCACTCAGAAATATATGGCTTCCTGAACTGCAGCATCAATACATCACACGCCAAACATACTTTAATCGTAACTTATGTGGAGACGAAGAAGAGAAAAAGGCCACGGCATTCTTCCCAGAGCCCCGCGTGACCCCCCAAAACACCTGGTCCTCTTTCTGGGCCACCCCCTCCAGCCCCTGCCTTTGCCCCTCCATCTGCCTCCCAACCTCTGTGTTTCTGGCTTTCCTTGCCACGCGCTTCACATATTACACACATGCGCCACTATTACACACACACACACACACACACACACACACACGGTGTTGCTTTAGAAACTGAGACAATGAGAAAGATACACACTGAACACACACTGAGAGAGAAAATTTACTTAAAGTGTATTTGATCAAGTCTCAAGAGCTAAGTCAGACGCTCAGAATGCACAAGACCCCCGTGAGATGCTGCCTCCCCAGGGTCTGGGGCCCTTCCTCTTTATCCCGGGGGACCAGGCCGCCCGGCTCTCCATGCCAGCCACTGGTACACCTCACGTGGCAAAAAGAGTGGAGCCGACTTGCAAATGTGTACTGTTTGTGTTTGTGGCAAAGGAGGCAAGGGAAAGGACTGCATGGTCCAGGCTGACTGTCCCCAGAAGTCGAAGTCCATCGTCTACATCGAGCACCCACCTGCGGGATGCTACCGTCACGTGAGGAATGAGGACAGTGCCTAAGGAAGCATCCTTTCTAAAGCTGCCTTGGTAACCCTGAGCCCTCCGACCATTCTTTAAAAATGGAACGACTTCAAATCAGGTAATAAAAGTCCTGATCAGGTGGCAGTCCTTCTGCTCTGAGTTGCCCTAAGCCTGAATGCATTACAGAGAAAAGAAGCTTATTTTCTGCCATTTTCAAGAAAAGATATAAAAAGGCAACATTTATTGACCTTACTGAAGGCTCTGGTGCAATTAACAGCAATTTAGCTTGAATAAAACTGCATGCAATTGACCTTACTTCATTAGTTTGAAGATTATTTTACAAATGGAGAGCAAAGAGCTGTGATTTAACAGATGAACTACAGTAGCTGATTAAATGAATCTTACTTCAATTCTGACAAACCTGGACTCTTCTCTAAAGATAATGCATTAATGAAAGAGGCGCTGTACTTGTTTGGTATAAGATCAAAAGAAATTAATGTGCTTTTTGAATTTTAATTTTAGATGAACTTCTTTTTATATTAACCTCATGCTTTACGTATTAAGGTCAAGATAGTCACTGTTCATTTAAAATACATCATATGAGGATGGTAAATGCAGGATGAGGATTTTTTTTTTTCCTTTTAGCAATGATTCTTCCATTAAATGACTGGCTTGAAAGAAACTTTTGTACAAGAGACTTATTTTTTTTTAACTCTTTAAATACAAGGTAATACCGTCTATAGGGTAAAACCTGGGGCTTCATGAAATTTGCCTGCTAATGTAGCAAATATCAAATTTCAATAGAATTTTCTAGTCATCTTCCAATTTTTTATCTTTTCTTCTTTTTTTCAAACTTTATTCCTTTTGTTCTTTATTTGATGCACTCTCAATCTGACAGGACCCTACGGTCCTTCAACGCCCACCCTACACCACCAAGTCTTCCTCCTGCCTCTTGTCTGTAAAAAGTGAAAGTGAAAGTCACTCAGTCATGTCCGACTCTTTGGGACCCCATTGGACTATATGGTCCATGGAACTCTCCAGGCCGGAATACTGGAGTGGGTAGCCTTTCCCTTCTCTAGGGGATCTTCCCAACCGAGGGATTGAACCCAGGTCTCCCACACTGCAGGTGGATTCTTAGCCAGCTGAGCCACAAACTTTAGCCAAGGAACAAGTTTAAACAGAGAAATGACGAAATGCAGAAGCAAAGGAAAGAGTAAAACAAGACCAAACAGTCGAGTCAGATAAGCAAAGTCAAGGACCTTCATTTCCTCCTCAAGGGCTATGATGATATTCTGAGCCACGTCCTGCGAGCTGTTTTGTAGACACTGAAACTCCTCAAGTGGGAAAAGCTAACTGTATGAAGACCCGACCGCAGCCACAACACAGGCTACCGCAATCCCAAGAACTAGATTCAAAGAAATAAAAAACACATGGACCTGGAACTGAAGACTGACAGTCCATAAAGCACCCAAGATGCCTCTGATCAGACCACCGAGGACCAGCCGCAAGACGACCGTCAGAGCCGAGGCTGCTGGGCTGCCTGCGGCCCCTCCCTTGGCCTGCACACCCAAAAGTCCCCCTTAAAGCTCTTCCCACTGTCCGTGGGGCGCTGGCCTTTGAGCAGGAGTCCACCTCCCTCCAGTTGCAAGCCTCCAAAATAAAGCAGACTTTCCTTTCCATCAACCTTGCCTCTCGAGCACTGGTTTTTGAGCAACAAGCAACAGCTCCCACATTCAGTAACAAATAATCTTTAGCAAGATGAGATTTCAGTACAGAGGCGTTCTGCAGGAATACGGGTATATCTGACTTAAAAGGTTATTTATTTTAAAAACTGTAATTTGTAAGATGATTGGATGCCCACAAAATTTAGTTACTTATTAGATTTAGCTAAAACAGTCAGACCACTGAAGAATTAGTCTGAAATGTTATCACCTTTAGAGCAACCAGAAAAGACTACAGTTCTTTCACAAATCATCGATCAACAGTAATGAAATATTTATTTATTTGGTAAATATTCAGTTACGCACTGTGTGTATAAGGAAAAAAAATTCCAAAATGTTCTCTTGCCATAATAAAAAATAAAATTATAACACTGTATAAATAAAACATTGTTTTAAATGACTCAGAAATGCAAAGTCAATATAAAATTAGCCTTACTTGTATTACCATTTTATCAACATAAACAAATAAAAATGAAACAGAAAAACACAGAAAAGAAAAAGGATAAAAAGATTTATATTAGCATCAATGCTAAGTCGCTTCAGGCGTGTCCAACTCTGTGCAACCCCACAGACGGAAGCCCACCAGGCTCCCCCGTCCCTGGGATTCTCCAGGCAAGAACAATGGAGTGGGTTGCCATTTCCTTCTCCAGTGCATGAAAGTGAAAAATGAAAGTGAAGTTGCCCAGTTGCGTCTGACTCCCAGCGACCCCATGGACTGCAGCCCACCAGGCTCCCCCGTCCATGGCGTTTTGCAGGCAAGAGTACTGGAGTGGGGTGCCATTGCCTTCTCCCCCTCAACTATACGTAGGACTCAAGCTCATAAAACTGTGTAAGACGTCAACACAGAAAACTTGAAGATGATATTAAGAGTAACTAAAGGTCTAAATTAAGTAGAGGGGTATATCACATTTATGGTTTGGAAAATTTAATACTGTAAGTATGTAACTCCTCATCAGTTTCATCTCTCAACCCACAATGCTCTGTGTACCCATGTGCACACGCCCATGTGCACAATCTGACAAGCTGATTTGAGAGTTTTTATAAAATGTAAAGGGCAAAGAAAGACAACCTAGGAAAGATAATCTTGATATCTGAAGCAGGGAAACCATCAGTGCATGGGCAAGCCGGCTAAGTCTCTTCAGCTGTGTCTGACTCTTTGCAATCCTATGGACTATAGTCTGCCAGGCCCCTCTGTCCATGAGATTCTCCAGGCAAGAATACTGGAGTGGGGTGCCCTCCCCTCCTCCAGGGGTTCTTCCTGACCTGGGGATTGAACCTCTGTGTCCCGTATTGACAGGTGGGCCCTTTACCACTAAAGCCACCTGGGAAGCCCCAAACCATCAGTAACAAGATGTATTTCAAGGTACAGTAACTCCAATAATGTGATTTTGGTCTAAAAGGATAAATAAATCAACCAGTGAAACAGATAGGCTGTTCAGAAATAGAGCCACGTGTCACCTAACTTTTAATAAAGGTGTCATAGCTCTCCTGTGAAGAAAAGATGGTGTTTTTACAAAACGGTGATGAAGTAATTCAATATCAACATGGAAATAATGAATAACGACCCCCTACATCTCACACCACATTAAAAAATACATTCTAGATCAATCACAGACTGAAATGTCCAAAATAAAATAATAAAGCTTTTAGACAATAACAAAGAAAACTCTTCATGTCCTTGAACAGGGCAAAAATGTCAGAGGACAACAAAAGGAGAACATAAGACAGAAAGCAAAGGCTAACGAACGAGGCTTCACCAAAATTTAAAATCCCGTGTTTCAGGACATTATTGTGAAAACTACTGTGTCAGAAGGCAAGCTGTAAGGAGAGAGGATGTCTGTCATAATCTATCAGATGGTCTCATATCCAGAATATATAAATAGCTTTTACAAATCAACAAGTGGGAGGGGAGGCAGGTAACCCAGTGCAATAAAAAATAGATCAAAATACCTGAATAGGCACTTCAGGAAAGCTACCCCAAATGGACAACAAGCACGTGAGAAGGTACTCAAGCTCATCAGCCATCAGAGAAATGGAAATTAAAACAACAGGGAGACCCCATCAACGCTCACTGGTATGTCAAAAAAACAACCATGCCTGTACCCTAGCACGGCCTGGGCCATACTGAAAGCTAGCGAGGAGAGACAGTGGCTTCTGCTCTGCTGGTGGGAATATAAATGAGAAGGACTGCTTTGGGCGTTTGTAGAAAAATCACTTGCAGTCCTCCATATGAATGCATGCACACACGTCCGCAGACAGGAGGAATAATATGGTGCCGCTTCAGTCCCTGGTTCAGGAAGATCCCCGGAGGAGGAAATGGCAGCCCACTGTATTCTCGCCTCGAGAATCCATCCTATGGACAGAGGAGCCTGGCGGGCTACGGTCCATGGTGTTGCAAAGAGTTGGACATGACTTAGCAATTGCAGACGTGTTCACACAATGAAACACTTTACAGAAATGCAAGAGAGAACTTCCGCTGTGTGCCAGAAGACACGATTTTAAGCAAATTAAATGTGACACCAAAGAACACATGTTGCGTGATTCCATTCATACAAAGCTCGAAAGCAAGCAAAGCACATGGATCTGAGAGATGTCAGAATAGCGTTTGCCTCTGGGAGGAGAGGAGACACCTGGTCCAACTGTGATTTAGGAACATTCCACAGAGCCGGTCTGCAAGGCGTGCTGGGAAGGAACATTGGCAAACAGCTGCAGTGGAGCTGGGCGGGGAGCATCTGGGTGGGGAGGGACAGCGCTGTGGTGTAAGCATGTCAGGGCAGTGGCCACTAGCAAACGGCGACGGCCCGTAAAACACCCAGTGCCTGTCACGGGGCACAGGCAGGCCTGTCAACCGCTCTCATCATGGTCACTACTATGCCGGGACCTGTGGCGATGCAAAGGCAATGCCAGCTACGGACTGGCGCTTGCTGTCTACCCCCGACGAGGATAAGGACACGAAGTTCTGCAGCCGCTGACCTTCAGGCACCCCCCGAAAGGAGTCCAGGGTGGAGACCAGGAGGGAGCTGGTCCCTGCTCTGGGAAAACTGGCGGAACAGGCCTTCAGACAGGGCGGGCTTTTCAGGCGGCTTAGGAACCCAGTTCTTGCCTCTTCTCATATCTAGGAAAGTTCTAGAACCACTAACAGGAACACCTGCTGCCCGCAACTAGCAGAAACCTTCCTCCCGAATGTACTCTCGGCTGTGCGCGCCCACCGCCCCGCTAAAATCGCGGACACCCTGACCTGCCCGGCCTCTGTGCGCGATCTGAAGGGCACTCTGCCGCAAGTGAACCTTAACTCACAGCTCGCAGGCTGTGCAAAGAACAACGTGGGAAGCCGTTTTGGCAGAAGAGCAGACGCGGCTGATACGGAAGACGGCGGGTGTCGGCGGCGGGCTCCGTGCGGGAGGAAAGGCCCGCAGGCACGAACCGCGCGGCGGGTGCGCGCCCGCCTTCCGGCGCCAGCGAGCCGGGCTGCTGCGCGGGCCGCCGGCCGCCCGCCCTGCTGCTCTGCCCTGGGCCCTCGCCCTGCGGACCCGGGCGAGCGCTCAATAAACACGCGATCATGGGACGATCTCCATCCCCAGGGTCTTCCGCGGGAAGTCCCCTTGGACACTGGTGGGAAGAACAGAACAGGAAGGGAAACGTGACACTGGAACGTATTTGCTGAAGTTTTCTCTTTGGAACGGCCTTGCCACAGAAGTATATTATGCTTGCTGTGTGAACCCGAGACCTGTCTGCCATTTTCACATAAAACCAGCCGCCCTCCAGCTTAGTGGTGACTGCGGGCTTCCTGCCCCTAAGTCACTGTGAGGTCAGGCACGGCTTTCGCGTGCAGGTTTATCGTTCTTGCAGCAATCATCTCTTATTTGGCCAGAGCTCAAATCTAATAGGTTAGATGTCTGGTATGCTTTTGTCTTTTAAAGACCCTGTAATCAGGGTTCACTAAAATGCCTGTTCATTTGCCAGAAGAAACACAGGAAAAAATTATAAATTCCTCCATCACTCAGTTGTCACAGAGAATTCCCCAGTCAGATTTGAATACTGGGCTACAATTCCCCTTGATGCAGGAGATAACTCAGTGTGTTTAAGCCTCCAAATGCCCCGATGTTTCCAGAGGGACATTATTCTGGCTCCTGATTCACTGGCACACCTACCAGAATGTAGATGTATCTTTCTACACCAAATAAAAAAATTCAGAATTGGCCCAAACTCTGGTTGCAAAGTCACTTCCCTCGTGTCCGACTCTTTGCAACCCTATGGACTGTAGCCCATCAGGCTCTTCTGTCCATGGGATTCTCCAGGCAAGAATCCTGGAGTGGGCTTCTGTTTCCTTCTCCAGGGGATCTTCCCGACCCAGGAATTGAACACATTTCTCTTAAGTCTCTTGCACTGGCAGGTGGGTGAAAGTTGCTCACGAAAGACTCTTTGAGACCCCGTGGACTATACACAGTCTATGGAATTCTCCAGGCCTGCATACTGGAGTGGGTAGCCTTTCTCTTCTCCAGGGGATCTTCAGAATATAAATGCAGTTCAACCAGAAAGAAAACAGAAAATTTACTGAAAGGTTCACCAAGTATATACTATCGGGTAAATCCGCTCCTGTTTTCTTTCAACAGTGGATCTCAAGGTGGATCAAGACCACCTGGGATGCTGTTAAAACGCAGATCCTGGCTCAGTAGGTTGGGGTGGCGGGAGGGGCTGAGATCTTACAAGTCTGAGGACCCCCAATGACGCTGATGCAAATGGGCCAGGGACCAGGGCAAGGGCGCCCGTGCCAACACCTCTTTCCAGGCCTCATGTCGCTGATACATACTTGTAATTTATATTTTTTAATGAGCAATTAGTAGAAGAAGGAGACCGGTCCTCTGGTTATCGAAACAAACAGAAGTACTGCAAGTACTTAAATCCTTTGTCAGCCCATAAACACCCAAGTTTTTAAGGACAAATGAGGGTCACTCACAGCATCTGCTCTGGGAACGTTTATTTCTCCTCCACCTGAGGTCCGAGGGGTCAGACTGTGAGGGCAGCTCCCCGAGGCGGCGGGCAGTGCATCAGCCAGGGGGACGGGCAGGGAGCAGGCAGCGTGACAGCTGTCCCGCAGGCCACATGCCCAGGCGTCTGCCATTCACTCCCGCGTCCAGCAGATCTGGCCAGACAGGTGGGACCCAGGCGCCCTGCCAGGTCCCAGGTGAGGCAGGGGTCCCCCAGAAACCTGTGCCTGAGATGACCGTGCTCAGCAGTTGCAAAGATAGTGAGGCCTGTGGAAAATCACACCCGATCCTGCAGTCTCGCTCGGTTCACATCCTAGCGCCGCCACGTAATGTCTGCAGGGGCCAAGTGAACCTCTTTCCTGAGCTTCCCATCCTTCCTGTGACCCCGTTACCATGGTCACCCCACAGCCTGGCGGAGCACAGAGCGCAGGCCCAGGGCTCCCCTGCCTGGACAGGTCCAGGCTGCGGGGGGCGGGCAGGTGCCTCCAGGGGCAAGAGGGGGTGGACCCCGTGATCATCACCATCGTTACTCCAGTCTTCTGTTTTCCTGCCATGAGCAGGGCTCTGCTGATGTGCGTTCATATCCAGGTGCTGATCACCAGGGGGCTTCTCCCGGGCTCTGGGCTGGAGGCCAGGCCCCCAGAGGGGAGGGGCTGCAAATGACCCACATCTCTGTGACACTTGCTAAAAACGTTAATTCCCCTCTTAAATGCAGGGCTGGTCCCAGACAGCAGATTCCCCCATGAGGGTCCTGGGTGAGAGCTCAGAGACCTTGGAGATGCAGGTGAAGGAAGGCAGGCAAGGTCCCACCCCTGTGGGGTCTCGGCTGCCGGATCCCACTGCCAACTATTCACAAACTGGCACTTGCCATCTCCTTCTACTGCTTCTGAACTGTGGTGCTGGAGAAGACTCTAGAGAGTCCCTTTGACTACAAGGAGACCAAACCAGTCAATCCTAAAGGAAACCAATCCTGAATATTCGTTGGAAGGACTGATACTGAAGCTCAGGCTCGAATACTTGGGGAAACTGATGTGAAGAGCCGACTCATTGGAAAAGACCCTGATGCTGGGAAAGACTGAAGGCTTAAAAGGAGCAGGGGGCAGCAGAGGATGAGATGGTTGGATGGAATCACTGACTCAATGGACATGAGTTTGAGCAAGCTCCGGAGATGGTGAAGGACAGGGAGGCCTGGCATGCCACAGTCCATGGGGGTCACGAAGAGTCAGACACAACTGAGCAACCAAACTAACAATCTGCCTCCACAAGGACTAAGTCACAAGCTGCTGCAGCCTCTCACCTTCAACATCTCCTGAAATGAGTTCAGGGTGGAGATCAGGAAAGAGGCATTCTGTGCTCTGGGAAAAAATGGGCAAAAAGGTCTTCAGATAGATATTTTCAGGAGATTTTATGAGCCAGAGTCTCTCATCTCCTCATGTCTAGAAAAGCACTGAAATCATCCGTGGAGACACTTGCTTTTTCTGACAAGCGGTAACTTCAGCCAAAGGGAGTGCTTGGCCGCATACACCCCCTTCACCAAAGTCACATGTACACTGACCTCCCCCCTGCCTCTCTGAAGCAGGTCTCTCAGAGCTATCTGAGGTGCTGTCCCCCAGGCTACTGTCCTCATTGTGCCCCCAAATAAAAGGTTAGTCACAATGCTCATGCTGTGTGTGCGCTAAGTCCCTTCAGTCGTGTCCGACTTTCTGACCCCATGGACGGTAGCCCACCAGGCTCCTCTGTCCATGGGACTCTCCAGGTAAGAATGCAGGAGTGGGTTGCCACGCCCTCCTCCAGGGGATCTTCCCGACCAGGGACTGAACTCGCGTCTGTTATGCCTCCGGCATTGGCAGGCGGGTTCTGTACCACGAGCGCCACCTGGGAAGCCGTGCATCCGTTTTTTTCCAGTGGACACCACTCTCTGTAGCCCGATATGCGCTGGGGTGCCCCTGATTGGGTCTGGCTCCCCCAAACTGAAGAGCAGTGACCCCCAACTCTGAATGACTGGGGGAGCCTGCTCTGTATTCTCTAGGGCAAGTCACCAGGGTCTCCTCTGGAGCCTCACATTTTATGTTTTTAAACAAACAGTTCTTTTTAGCATTCACATTTACTTATTATTTTCTTGACGGCACTACACAGCATGTGGGATCTTGGTTCTCCAACCAGGGATGGAGCCTCTTGCACTGGAA
>SJXQ01006939.1:189904-242432 GCA_006408695.1 Aepyceros melampus | reverse complement strand
ACTTTATTTTTTTGGGCTCCAAAATTACTGCAGATGGTGACTGCAACCATGAAATTAAAAGATGCTTACTCCTTCAGAGGCAAGTTATGACCAACCTAAATAGTACATTGAAAAGCAGAGACATTACTTTGCCAACAAAGGTCCGTCTAGTCAAGGCTATGGTTTTTCCAGTAGTCATGTATGGATGTGAGAGTGTGGACTGTGAAGAAAGCTGAGCGCTGAAGAACTGATGCTTTTGAACTGTGGTGTTGGAGAAGACTCTTGAGAGTCCCTTGGACTGCAAGAAGATCCAACCAGTCCATTCTGAAGGAGATCAGTCCTAGGTGTTCATTGGAAGGACTGATGCTAAAGCTGAAGCTCCAGTACTCTGGCCACCTCATGTGAAGAGTTGACTCATTGGAAAAGACTCTGATGCTGGGAGGGATTGGGAGCAGGAGGAGAAGGGGACGACCAAGGATGAGAAGGCTGGATGGCGTCACTGACTTGATGGACATGAGTTTGAGTAAATTCCGGGAACTGGTGATGGACAGGGAGGCCTGGTGTGCTGCGATTCATGATTCATGGGGTTGCAAAGCATTGGACACAACTGAGGAACTGAATTGAACTGAAACCCAGAGTTAACACTGAAGCTGCTGTTACTCAACTGTGTTCGCAAGACGTGTGCCGCTTTGCATCAAGCAAATGGCCAGGAGGCCCAGTGGCGCTCTAACTCCATCGCAACGCCCCGCCCCCGAACCTGAGGGTGGACTCAGCACTCCCAGTGGGCGAGCCAGGGCAAAACGGCTGAGCTGCAAGCCACTCGGGGCCCCTAGCGGCACAGCGGCTTCTGTTTAGAAGGAAACCTGCAGAGTAGGTTCACATGCTTGGAAAGTCAGTCCGTGAAGACACAACTTCCTTTATCCTGGGAATCTTAGTGCATGCCTGGGAAGGAGTCAGCTATGCTGTGCTTGCAAATAATCTCACCTTTGGGGAATTTATTCAGAGGGGCTGGAAAATAGAAAATGCCTGGAATTCCGATTCTGAAGGGGTGCTCTTTTCAATGTACTGGACAGTGGGAAGAAAGGTTTTTATCTCTCTGGGGAGATGCCTTGCTCGAAGACAATGGAAGGCCAGCTCTGCCTGTTCCTTGATCAACATATTTCCATCAGAAACAAAAAGTATGTCTATTGTATGGGCTTTATTTCCAGAATGGACAAGTAGCTCACACAACTCAATATTTAAAAAAAAAACAAAAACAAACAAACATAACTCCATTCAAAATGGGCTGCTGCTGCTGCTAAGTCACTTCAGTCGTGTCCGACTCTGTGCGACCCCATAGACGGCAGCCCACCAGGCTCCCCCGTCCCTGGGATTCTCCAGGCAAGAACACTGGAGTGGGTTGCCATTTCCTTCTCCAATGCATGAAGTGAAAAGTGAAAGGGAAGTCGCTCAGTCGTGTCCGACCCTCAGCGACCCCATGGACTGCAGCCTTCCAGGCTCCTCCGTCCATGGGATTTTCCAGGCAGGAGTACTGGAGTGGGGTGCCATCGCATTCTCCGTCAAAATGGGCAGGAAATCTAAATAAACATTTCTCCAAAGAAGATATACAAATAGTCAATAGGCCCAGGAAAAGAGGCTCAACACCACTAATTATTAGAGAAATGCAAATCAAAACCACAATGAGGTAGCACTTCGTAGCAATCAAAATAGCCTCCATCAAAACTTCTACAAATAATAAATGCAGGAGAGGATGTGGAGAAAGGGAAGCCTCCTGCACTGTGGGCGGCAGGGTAAGTTGGTGCAGTCACAGTGACAACAGTATGGAGGGGCCTCAGGGAAACTAAAAATAGGGTCAGTATATGATCCGGCAGCCCCACTCCAGGCCAAATCCCCAGACAAAACTCTAATTCAGAAAGACACATGCACCCTATGTCCACAGCAGCAGCAGCTGCAATCGCCAAGCCACGGAAGCGACCAAGTGTCCATCAACAGGTGAGCGGACAAAGAAGCTGGGGTATACACACACACAGCAGAGTGTCCCTCAGCCATAAGAGAGCATGAGGTGATGCCGTCTGCAGCCACGGATGGACCTAGAGATGATCACACCAAGTGACATAAGGAGCAGAGAAGCAAACATCACATGATCTCACTTATTTGTGGAATCTTAAAAAAAAAAAAAAGATACAAATGAACTTATTTCAAAAACAGGAACAGACTCACAGACATAGAAAACAATCTTATGGTTACCAAAGCGGGGAAAGGGGGCAGGAATAAATTAAGACCTTGGGATTAACAGATTCACACTACTACAAAAGCAGTAACCAAGAAGGACCTCCTGTAGAGCACAGGGAATTATACTTACTATCTTGTAATAACCTATAATGGAAAAGAATATATATATATATACACACACACACACATTTATGTATTACACTGACTTACTTTGTTCACACTAGAAAGTCACACAACAGGGTAAATCAACTATACCACCACCACAACAAAAGCTTTTGGAAAGAAGCATGTCTATTTTAACTCATGGAAATGGTGTCACCGAGAAGGCACTTTGTGTACAAAGGAATGATGTCTAGAAAAAGGGGCAGTAGGTCGCCCTGGCAACCAGAGCATCCTTTCTCGCTGAGCAGAAACTGCAGGAAGAGGGTGCAGGACAGGACGCGTGACCCTCGACTGGGGAACCATGGCTGATGGACCCACTGATGGGCTCCCGTGGATGCACGCACACTGCAGGGCCCACACGGGTCTGCAGGGACAGCCAGCGAAAGACACCTCCAGAGGAAAAAGAAGGAACAGCCAAGTCCGGGCAAGTGGGAAATGGTGACAACTCCCAGGACACGTCTGGAGGGATCCAGCCCTATCAGGGCAACTAAAGTGACATCATCCCAAAAGTACCATTTGCCCAGCCCCGCTTCCCAAGATTTCTCATGTATGTTTCTGTAGGTGCCAAGTATTAAACACTTGAACTAGAGTTTCTACTCAGTCCCTCCAACAGCCCTTGGGGGTTATTGTTCACCTTTTACCAATGAGGACAAAGTGACTCTGGGGCAATAATAGTCAGCTAGCAGCCACTGGGGTGCAAAGGTGGGAGTGACCTCACTGCCCTTGCCTGGCTCCCAAGCCCTTTATCCCTATCCCACACTGGTCTAGCTGCCAGCAGGACTCACTGCAGACTGCGCTTTGCTGCCCAGTCATGTCCGGCTCTTTTGCAACCCCACGGATGGTAGCCTGCCAGACTCCTCCGTTTATGGGATGTCCCGGGCAAGAACACAGGAGTGGGTTGCCATGCCCTCCTCCAGAGGATCTTCCTGACCCAGGGATCGAACCCAGAGTCCGTCTGCGATGCGGGAGACCTGTGTTCCATCCCTGGGTCAGGAAGATGCCCTGGAGGAGGAAAAAGCAATCCACTCCAGTATTCCTGCCTGGGGAATCCCATGAATGGAGGAGTCTGGCGGGCTCAGTCCAAGGGGTAGCAAAAGAGGGGGACACGACCTAGTGACTGAGCGTGCACACTGGAGACTGTTGCTGCTGTTGGCCGCTCAGTCCTGTCTGACTCTGTGACCCCATGGGCTGTAGCCTGGCAGGTTCCTCTGCCTGTGGGATTCTCCAGGCAAGAATACTGGAGGCATTTCCCAATTCCATGTGTTATTGAGAGAAAGCAGGTCAAAGGTGGGAGTTAGAACACTGACCTGGGGGGGGGGAGCTCGAGGAAGGAACCCGCGGGCGTCGGACCTGCCAGCGAGGTCACTTGCATGTGAATTTCAGGTCTTGGGGAAGAAGAGAAGACGCGGTCGGGGCAGAGGCGCATCCTCCCACCGCCTGCCTTCAGCCCTATCTCTTCTCGCCATGACACTTTTAAAGAGACATTAGGAAAGTGAGGCTGAGTGACTTATTTATAACGCCCCCTTCCCCTTGGGGGACAGGAGATAAAACCTCACATGTACTGCGCTGTGACTTCAGACGTGAGGCTGAGTTACAGAGCTGGCTGAGCGGTGTGTCGTCTCAAGATCAGGATGCGATCGGCCGTCAGTTTCAGGGCTGAGGACACAAGATGCCCTTGTTTGCCACTCAGCTCCGCTACTTATCGGCTCTGTGCCCTTGGGGAAGGTGCATGCTCTGTCTGATGTGACCAAGAGTACATCGGGGTAGAGACCTAAGGAAGCGATGACACGCGGCCTTGCACTCAGGCAGCGCAGGAGCCGCGACTGTTCCTCTTTCCAGGGCACGCAAACCTGTGTCATTGTAACAACGGGCCTTCCCTCTGCTCCATGCAAACACACCTCAAGTCACTTTCGGGGTGCCCCTCAATCCAGCTGGGTCTCTGTGAGCAGCAAAGTGAGTTTTGAACACTCCAAGTAAACCCCTCCAATATTGGCCATTCAGTGCCCTCCACTGACCACTACTAAGCAGATTATTGGCTGTTCTATTAGAAAGCACATTGATCATTTCAATGCCCAGCTTACCTAAGACTCCCATAGGGTTGGTTTGCTATTTCCACACCAGTAACACCACTAAGGGCTTCCCAGGTGGTAAAGAATCCACCTCCAGTGCAGGAGACTTAAGAGACACGGGTTCAATCCCTGGAATCCCTGGGTTGGGAAGATCCCCTGGAGGAGGGCCTGGCAACCCACTCCAGTATTCCTGCCTGGAGAATTCCATGGACAGAGGAGCTTGGCGGGCTGCAGTCCATGGGGTCACAAAGAGTCGGACATGCCTGAAACGACTCAGCACGTGTGTGCATACACGCAGTATCACTAAAACTTACTGCCCTCAACACTTAACGGCAATTCTGCTGTCAGCTAGGTCTCACGTGTGGAAGGAAAGAAGTGGTCTAATTCACTTATGTTTCCCTTAACTCAACACGGTCACAGGTGGTTCTTGACTGAAAGGTCCAGAGGCCATCAGGCGTTCACATCAATTTCTGGATAAGAAACATCGACTGGCCTGTCAACTCGTGTGCCCCCGGGAAAACAGTCCTTAGAGCGCTGAATCTTTCAGTGGCTCCCGAAGCCCCTCCCGTGAGGCTATCTGCCAAAGGTCAGGATCCATTTCATCCCACTTCAGCAGACAAGGGGGAGCTTCAGGAAGACACTGTGATGGGGCTTTTGCAACGGCTACTCTGCCAAGGGGCAGAGCCTGGAGAACACGCAGGGCAGACGGACCCCACTGACTCTATGTGCTCCCTCCTGGGTCCCCCGAACGTGTGGAGGCCCCCCCTCTGCTCGTCCATCCGGCCCCAGCCCAGGCTCAAACCCTGGGGCGTGCTCCCCTGCCCGCTTGCCCGCTGCATCACAGGGTTTGTAGTCATGGGCTCGGCTGCCTCCCTCTCCACACCTCCTCTGTACACCACCTACGTCCTCCAGGTGCTCTGGGGTTGCCAAACCCAACTGCCCGGCAGACTCGGTCAACTGACCATCAGGCCCTGCTGGTTCATGCACAGCCTTGCCTGTCTCCCCCTGAAGAATCTCCCGTAATGCCTTTTCTTCACCAGTTTGAATGACTACCGACAAACAGCTATGGGTTTCTAGGTGATCAGAACTTCCAAGGACTCAGAATCTAAGATGATCCCAACTCCAAGGTATCCAAGCATCACCTCCAGCTCAGATGCCCCAGCGCAGGTCAGCGGCCCCCGTGTTCCACCCAACACCTCTGCCCCCGTGGACACTCGTAAGTGCTGCGCCCTGCACTGAGACGCTGTCAACAGTCGGTTCTAAAGTCGTTGCCTTTTTAATTCAAACACTGGTCTTGTATATCGATATTGTATGTTCAGTTGGTCGGTAGGGTCCAGCTCTTTGGTGACCCCAAGGCCTGTAGCCCGCCAGGCTCCTCTGTCGTTGGGATTTCCCAGGGAAGAATACTGGAGTGGGTTTCCATTTCCTCCACCAGGGGATCTTCCTGACCTAGGGATGTCTCATAAGACCGTATCTCTTATGCCTCTTGTATGAGCAGGCGGATTTTCTTTTCACTGAGCCAGCTGGGACGCCCATCTGTATTACAGGAGAAGGTAACTGACTGAGGAATAGCCAGTCACTCTGGCAAGACGCACGACGCCCGGAATATGAAAATCCATGCAATTACGCGTCATCACAGGGAAAAGTGAAACACACACACCTCAAGCCTAAACACGAGGGACAAGAAAGGGAATGAGAAACGAGGCGTTTTGCTGCTTCAAAGGGATGCTGCTGCTTCCAGGGAGGGAGGAAGAGCTTGCATCTTCTTTGGCAGGACGGAAGAAGGCGAGAAGGGGCTGCTGACCCTGGGCGAGTGGTCTCCTTCTGTTCAGCCTGCCTCTGGCTTTTTAAACTCAGATCTGTGAAAGGGACAGTGTGGCAAAGGCACCTACAACTGTGGGTTTTGTTTCAACCAGCTGAAGCGATGGGGACTTGATGATTCATTTCCCTGAATCCTGTATCACCACCCCTCCTCCGTCTGGACCGCAGCCCCCACAACGTGGGGACGGAGCAGGGGAGCATCTCCTGAACTGACGCGTGCATCCTGCCCCGAAGGGGGAGCTGCGCAGACGCTCCCACCTCGGGACACCTTCACTGTGTAACCTCATCATTTAAAACCTGTGTGACCTACTTTATAAATGTGTTTTTGTGTTTTTCAAATACCAAAAGGAAGATGGAGCAATTTATTAGTATTAGATTGAATGGTATTTAAGTGTGATTTATTACTCATAACAAAATCACTGAAAAATCTGGTGTCTACACTAACAGCTGTTAACTCACTCATTAGACAATGTGATCTCTAGGTTTCTACAACAATGAAATGGAAAGAAGGAAAAATGTTAGAAGGAAAAGAGGCATCAAGGAAAGTGTTCCTTGAAAAATTATACACATACCCTCAGCCACAAAGTGCAGAACCACCTCCTCGCGACAGAGATGGGCTTTGCAGTCACATTTGACGTCTGCTTAAGCATCACTTTTTCCAAGGGTGAAGTGGGTATAATAATCATAGGAGTGATAAACCTTGCATTAATTGAGATATTGCAGGTACAACACTTTGAGAGCTAATCGGCACCTACCATGTGGTGTGTGTGTGTGTCTGTGTCTATGTTTAGTTGCTCAGCCTGCCAGGCTCCACTGTCCATGATGTTCTCCAGGCAAGAACACCGGAGTGGGTTGCCATTTCCTTCTCCAGCGGATCTTCCTGACCCAGGGATCAAACCTGCAGCTCCTGCACTGCAGGCAGATTCTTTACTGTCTGAGCCACCAGGAAAGCTCATGTGGTATATTCATGTCAGCAATTGCTGCTATCATCAACTCTACTCCATTCAATACCTTGAACATTAAAGGAAAGATTTTTAAAAGACAGGTTTAAACAAAGAGATCGCATGACCCATGTTTTGGGTCTCCAATTTGAATAAATGCAAACAAATATGAAAGTCACTTTAAAAAACACAAGAAAATATAGAAGGAATTAAAGTCCGAGGGATAAAATATTCACCACGGCCCATGAACTGGGGAACCTGGAGGAAGGTCAAGAGAATTGAGGATATTTCTGCGAGTTGGCTCTGTGATGGCTCGTCAAAAGATGAGGAAACAAGGAACTGAAGAGACCCAACAGGCATTTGAGGGCCGACGTGAGCAGGAGGTGATTCGGGGACTCTTGGTCTAGCTCACTGTCAAACTGCTCATGCATCACAACTGTTCCCAGAGAATAAACAGCATTCGTGATCACACAGAGTCAACTGCTGCCCCATCACAGCGCTAACCCTTCCCTGCACTGTCTGTCTAAGACGGCCTGACGAGCGGCGTTCGCAGCTGCACGGGTGGGCCTAGACAGTCACACCAAATACCACACGCTCTGTGGAATCTAAAGAAGTGATCAGATGAACCGTGAGAACAGAAGCAGACTCAGGGACATGGACAATACATTCATGGTTGCCAAAGGTGAGGCTGGGGGAGAGAAGTGAGGAGACGGAGGCCCACAGACACACACTACCACACAGAAAACAGATAAGCAAGGGCCTACTGTGCAACACCAGGAACTATACTCAGCACCTTATTATGTAACAGCTTACAATGGGAAAGAACCTGGAAAGGAGCATACTCATGAAACTGAACTGCTGTACCCCCGAAACGAATACAACATTGTGAATCAGTCATACCTCAGTAAAAAATAAACTTAAAAATAAATCTATAGTTGGTCTTCTTATAAGCAGCATCTCTAGCATTTGAGCTTTGTGGATCAATCCTGATCAGCTAAGATGACTCCAACTTAACTTGATGTTTGCTTATAATGGTCAACACATTGCGGACCACCTAACAGCAAGGTCGCTGTAACAGGCACATCCCCAGGAACTTAAACCATTCCTCCTCTGCAGAAAAGACTGGCTACTTCTACTGTGACTTACTAGATGCACACTGGGCTTCCCAGGTGGCTCGGTGGTAAAGCATCTGCCTCCTAGTGTAGGAGCTGCAGGAGACACGGGCTCAGTCCCCAGGTCGGGAAGGTCCCCTGCAGGAGGAAATGGCAACCCACTCCAGTATCCCTGCCTGGAGAATCCCAGGGACAGGAGCCTGGTGGGCTGCCGTCTATGGGGTTGCAAAGAGGAGTCAGACAGACTGTGTGACTAGCACACACACAGAGACGCACACTTCCTAATCTACCGCAGTGAAAAACACACTCAAAGCATGGCGTGTCAAGGCAACCCTTCACTGGACAGGGACTGCATTTCAGATGAATATTTCACATGTTCTATTCATCTTAATTGCTTGACAGATTATCGCTGAATTCAAAAGGACTGTTATGCAGAACATGCCCACTGACTGTAAGCAGCTTCCTGGGGACTCTTGGGAAGCAAGGTCTTCCTATTCTGCGGGCTCTTTAAGGAAAGCCACTGAGTAAACCTCAGTTGAGAGAGCTGCAAAGCCCCCTCCCCCGGGCAGGCAGCCAGCCATCGCTCTTCCCTCATCCTCATCCCCACCAACGAAACGACTGTATTAAAAATAAACCTGCCTGAACCCCCTGCCTGCCTGTCCCGTGATCCTGTCTGTGCTCCTTCCTTTCCCAGTAAATTCCGAATGAGTAGTGTTTTCAATGCACACCACGTGCTGCTAACACCTCTCAAAGAAGAAAAATCAGCAGCACGCTGGATGAAACAGCGTCTTCACGCACAGCCTAGACGTGTTTGCTGCGCTGGCAGTGACCACCGAGGACCAACCCGCAGCCCCAAAGCAAGAGCTGTACTTAAAAGAAAACAAATATTCGGCCCGTTTGCATCCAGTCTGGGGCAAGTCTAGAAATCGGGGGTTGAAATAGCAATTCGGGAGGCTTAATAACCTCGGAGGGAGGAGAACTGGCACTAGGCCTTGCTTGGAGCGGGGTGGCTGGGCTCAGGAAAAGAGAGGAATGGATGGACACCGACGGAGGGCGGAGGGCTGGGCTGCTGCGGTGAAAGAGGCCGCGGTGTTTGCTTTCAGATCAGGTTCAGGAGAAGAAAGAAAAGAGGCCAGTGAAAGAGAGGGCGAGGAGCAGCCTTAGGGAGCGTGAAAGAGGGCATTGTGCCGGGCGCGGCGGCTCCACAGAGTCAATGGCGCGTCTGTCCCTTCGAGGGCGCGGACACTGGCAAGACGGGGATGCTGGTGCGGGACCGCGGCCGCTTGCTGAGGCTCCAGGGAGAAGCGGCGCCAGGAGCCCGAGCACTCCCCCAGAAGGTGCTGTTGAGCAGACACCCGGGCCTCCCAGCTCAGCGCTTCCTCTTAACTCCTTTTCTCCTTTTGCTTTTTGGCTGAATCGTTCGATACTGCACGGGTCGGCCGTATTCAGTCCTTTGTCTATGTTCCAGATGTTAAATTTCCCAGAATCACGGCTTTTCGGAGTTCTTTTTTCCTGACCCCACAGACATCTGCCTTCACAAAAGGAAGCCTCTCAGGCCACGGAATCCTTTGCATGTTCAGGAAAGGCCTTTCAGACAGACTCACAGACTTAGAAAATGAGCCCATGGCTGCCGGGGGCGCGGGGGAAGGGACAGTTAGGGAGTCTGGGGTGGACATGCACACACGTCTGTATTTAAAACAGATAGCCATCTGGGCCTACTGCACAGGCAGGGACTCTGCTCAGTGTTACGGGCAGCCTGGATGGGGGGGGCTGGTGGAGATCGGATGCGTGTGTGTGTCTGGCTGAGCCCTTCCACCCTTCACCTGAAACTGTCACAGTGTTAACCGGCTATACCCCAACACAAGAAGTTTTCTTAAACAGGCCTTTCGGGTTATGTACCAGAGGGTTTTTGGGGACACCGAGGTTCTCGGAAACAGGCTTCTCAGCCCAGGTGGAGAGTCAGGTTTGGGATGACGGTTCCCTTGGAATAAAACGATGCTTCTAGAGCCCTTTGGAAAAAGACGTAAGCGACTTCTAACTTTGTCATCCACCTTTCTCTGTGACATCTTGGCGAACAATCTCATCTTCTGGAGGAAATGATATGAATCCAGGCTAAAAATAAGCAGAATGCCATATGGAAAATATCTGCCGGATAAGTATAAGACAACAAGTACACGCTTATTTAGAAATGCTGTCAAGGAGGAACCGCCCCGACGCCCCCACCACGGCCAGCCTGACACCTGGGACCCAGAAGAGAGAGGGCTGTGTTCAGTGCGGCACCATCTCAGGGCACCAGGCTGGAGTTCCCAGCCAGCACATCCCTCCAGGGCCCCCAGACAGCCACCCCACGGCGGGCACTGCACATTCTCCTCCGTCTGCCTCCTCTCTGGACGTGGCCCCTGGCCCCGCTGAAATGCAAGCACTGCTCACAAGAGTGACTCTGTCCATCCTTTACCTCCGGAGGGTGGTTTCACTGAACCACTTCCCACGCACACGGTTTGATGAGACCTGCCTGGGAAAGAAATCTGGCTGGTCCTGGGTGTCTGCCTGGGTGGGAGGCACCAAGAGGGCGCCCTGAGCCCCATCAAGGCTCATGAATGCTGAGTTCCTTCAGAATTGGACCCCAACCTATTTCATCATTAGCCACGAAGGCTGGCAGGAATGTATCTGCTGTGCAGACAGCACCCTGCCAAGGATGCTAGATTTCAGACAACGTTTTCTGAGCGCTCCAATTCTGGGCATAGGCCATTATCATTCAAGAAGTGACACTTTTTCCCCTCTTCTTAGGGTACTGGAAACTACTCAGTGGTCTGACAGTAAAACTTCTGGACTTATTTTAACTCTATGTTAGCAACCGGTGGCTCAATGGTAAGGATCCGTGCCCCCAATGCAGGAGCTGCAGAAGACACTAGCTTTGATCCCTGGGTGGGGAAGATCCCCTGGAAAGGGAAGTGGCAACCCACTCCAGTATTCTTGCCTGGAGAATCGCATGGACAGAGGGGCCTGGTAGGCTACAGTCCATGGGGTTGCAGAGAGTCGGACACGACTGAGCAGGCACAATGTTATGTTCGCGGAAAGAACAGGAATTCTTTGGGAAAGGACCAAGGAAGTGATGTGCAGACATGTGAAGATGAGCTGAATGGACCAGGATCCTGCTTATGGGAGACAGGAGACCCAGCGCCTGGGCGCCCAGTGACGTCACCTGCAGTCCAGTCTTCCTCCTCCTCCCCAGCTCTGCAAGAGTTCACACAGGTTCAACTTTGAAATGCAGAGAAGTGATGAACCAAATATCAAGACTGACTTATCTTTTGTGCCTGGGATATTCTGAAATGACCTTTGAGGCTCTCTGACATTTAAACAGTGCTTCTTTTCTACCCCAGCTCCTCCGGCCCCGACTTCATAGTGAACACCATCAGGCGCCGCTGGGGAACTCCCAGGCCTTCGATGCCCCTTCCAGCTGGTGACCTGCCTGGTGGAGGAAGCTACAGAGCAGCCATCAGCTCAGGGGGGCAGAGCACGTCTGGCCCTCCATGGAGTAGTCCTGTCCGCGGGTGCCCACGCTCCCAGCCTCCTACTGCTTTCTGCAGTCTCCAGCCGAGGTCCTCCCACCTCCTCTTCCATCCATCACAATCCCACACAGGCTGTCAGATGCCTCGCGTCCCTGCCTCATCCCGCCCACGAGGTTTCATCTTTTCCACTGCTCTGACGATCTTGGTTTGTTGGTGAGAGAGACTGAGCTAGAGGGTGGGCAGGGGAGCTGGCGATCTCGTCCTCATCAGGAAAACGGTACGGGTCCACCGTGGGCTCTGCCCCAGACAGCGGACCGCTGAGATGGAGACCACGGGTCCCTCCAGCTGGGGACTCCGCATTTAGTTTGAATCACATTTTGGAACTAACTATATACACTCTACCTCGGAGAAGGCAATGGCAGCCCACTCCAGTACTCTTGCCTGGCAAATCCCATGGATGGAGGAGCCTGGTGGGCTGCCGTCCATGGGGTCGCTAGGAGTCGGACACGACTGAGCGACTTCACTTTCACTTTTCACTATCATGCACTGGAGAAGGAAATGGCAACCCACTCCAGTGCTCTTGCCTGGAGGATCCAGGCAAGATAACGTTGTCTCTCTTTTACACGGACACACAGGTACAGGCCTTCCATCTGAGCCATTTGAGAAAAGAAAAACCCGCATGATGGTTTATTACCTCCCACGGAGTGCCCAACTAAAAGCCATCCACGCTTACACTGCATACACTTTATTAACATATTGATTGGGACTTTGCCACAAATACCCATACAACTGCAAATTAGAATACAAAACAGGGACACAGCCCAGGAAGGCTGCATTCCTGAACAGCTGGTGACCTTTCAGCATGGCCAAAGCACTGGGGCCGCTGCCACCGCTTCTACACTGTCCTCAGGTCACGGTGGGTCAGTGGCTCAGTTGTCCCCGACTCTCTTCGACCCTGTGGACTGTAACCTGCCAGGCTCCTCTGTCCAAGGGATTCTCCAGGCAAGAACACTGGAGTGGGCTGCCATTCCCTTCTCCAGAGGATCTTCCCAACCCAGGGATTGAACCCAGGTCTTTCACTGCAGGCAGATTCTTCACTGTCTGAGGCACCAGGGAAGCCAATTCAGGAGCCTCTTGAATTGATTCTGTATTCTCAATCTGCTACAATCACTGTCTCTTAAACATGTGGAACTTTTCCCACAATGGGTATAGCTTGGATTCCTACTGTCATGCGTTACAGGATATATCTGCCAGTCCCATGGACAGCAAGGAGATCAAACCAGTCAATCCTAGAGGAAATCAACCCTGAATATTCATTGGAAGGACTGATGCTGAAGCTGAAGCTCCAACACTTTGGCCAGCTGATGCAAAGAGCTGACTCACTGGAAAAGACCCTGATGCTGGGAAAGACTGAAGGCAGGAGGAGAAGGGGACGACAGAGGATGAGATGGTTGGATGACATCACCAACGTGATGGACATGAGTTTGAGCAAACTCTGGGAGATAGTGAAGGACAGGGAGGCCTGGTGTGCTACGGTCCATGGGGTCGCAAAGAGTCGGACATGACTGAGCGACTGACTGGCTCCACAGCCAGTGCGTGGGGTCTGGAGTCTGAACAACAGCAGCCTCTGCACATTGTTTATAGGTTACCAATGTGTGCTCTGCCCACAAATCACCGCAATGTTCATCTATACAACCCGTAAGTGGCTTAGGTGGAAGGATAATTACTCACAGCTCAGGTGAGCGGCGTGGGGAGGTTTTTCTAAGAAACACTCTCATTTGATATGCTGAGCTGACAATGCAGGAGACAGAGGAAGCACGTGTCTTGCACTCGCATCCCCGGGAAAGCCTCAACACAAGCGTGATAATTCACACCTGTTGTTTCTTGGCCATGTGATGAGCGTGGCCATGTGACAGCCTGTGCATGGAGTCTTCATTCATCTCCACTAATTTCCCTTGAGGAAGTTTTCATTCTCCCCTTGCGTAGCACAGATTCTTACATAATTTCTACATTTAAGTATTGGGAAAAAAATGAAAAAGCATCATTCGATCTCAAGAACAGGATTTCCTCACATTGGAAACCTGAAGTAACAAACACACTTTGGAGCAGAAATAAGCTTGGAGTTGAATGTAAGGACCACATACAACAATAGCTGTGATTCTGTGGGGTGTCGCTGAGCTCCTACAAGCATTTATTGACAGCTACTAGACTATAGACATCTCAGCTTTTCCCCCAGCCTGTGAGCATCCAAGCTAGGATTCAAGTCCTGCTCAGAATATATCATCTACAAATGTCCCATTGTGCACTTTGATGAGTTGGAGGTTTCAGATGACAGACACAAGGCTTCTGATTGAAATCCAGGGGCCAGGATTAGTACCCAACCCCCCAAAAAGACTCCTACAAAAAGCTGCAGAAGTGGTAACTTCATAAACAAGGTGCTACCATATAGCACAGAGAACTATATTCGATATCCTATGATAAAATCATATGGAAAAGAATATTTTACAAAAGAACATACATATTTTCCTACAACTGAATCACTTTGCTGTACAGCAGAAATTAACACAATATGGTAAATCAACTATAATTCAATTTTAAAAGTCATTTTAAAAAGCTGAAATCATTGTCTTAAAAATAGAAGAGGTAACTTCAGTCTCCACCAGACCTCAACATCAGCTCCTAAATCCTGTGTCCTCCAAATATTTTCTAAGTCAAAGGGGTAGAGAATGACCCATGGCCTCTGTCTCCATGAGTTCCCTCGTCTCTCCCTTGCTCCACAATGGGGATGAGTTTCTCAGGTTTACATGATAATAAAACACTCTTAACTGAAACTCGTGTGGCTCATTTACTCCTCCTGCAGCACGCATGACTGGCTTACTTCTCTGAGCCGCCACTCTGAGATGCTATGAAATACCAAAGGGAGGCTCTCATCGCTCACATCACTTAGGGCCCCGTGGGAAGAACAGGGAGCAGAAGAGTGGGGACAACAGAGAGGAGGTGTGCACGGGTGCAGGAAACCCGTGAGGATGTAGGAATAATGCCTTTTGGATGGTTCCTAAGCGTCTTGTCCAGACACTTGTGAGCAAATGATTGTCACTCATTCTGATGGATGGTTTCTTCTCTGCAGACACAGACCAGTAGCTCATTGTTTTTTTTTCTTTTTTTTTTTTTTTTTTAACTTTACAATATTGTATTGGTTTTGCCATACATCAACATGAATCCGCCATGGGCGTACACGTGTTCCCAATCCTGAACCCTCCTCCCATTGATACCAACCTATTTTCTTGATCTTCAGTCTTTATACCAAGGAAACCATCTGCTTTGGGCTGAGGATTACAAAGTCAGACTTCTCTCCCTCCTTGAAACTGCAAGGAGCAATTCCACCTGCGCTGGGGAGCAGTTATACGATAGAGTATGTTCCCCCATTCCAGGCTCGAGGGAGAATCCAGGAGGACAATGGAGGCACATCAAAGACCACCTCTAGCCCTCTTTCCTGGACTCACTGCTCCACGTTTCCATGAATCACGAGAAGGCCAGACTGGGCTAGAGGATGCTGTGGGGCAGGGCTTATGTCGACAAATGTAAACTGAGATTTTTACACTTCGTAAGATCCTGTCTGCAAATGTTCTATCCAAGTTTATGAACCCAGAGACAGCAACAGTATGCATAAAGAAAGCAGCATACAGCCAAAGCCTCTTCCTCCTTGGGACAGATTACTTAGTTGTCCCCCATTTCGGAAATACCCATTTGGAAAGGAAGGAAAAACTCAAAAGAAAAATTAGATAAATACCATTTTACATCTAGAGACAAAATCAATAACGATGGACATATCTTTCCAGCCTTTTCTCTAGGTGGTGTGTGTCTGCTGCTGCTGCTGCTGAGTCGCTTTCAGTCCGACTCTGTGCGACCCCATAGATGGCAGCCCACCTGGGATTCTCCAGATGAGTGTGCATTGTGTTAATTTAGTAAAACAACAGGTGAGGCCATCTCCCTTTTCGGACAAAGTCAAGCTGGAGTTCGCCCCCTGGATCAACGTCACACTGACTGCCAGGCCACCTGCTCAGGTTTTCACGGTCCCTTCTGGCTCAAAGCCCCTGTCACCACAAGCTCATCAACCATAGCTGGTTATTTTCTTCAAACATAAGACAGACACTGCCCTTTTCCTTGACTTCCTCAAAATTATTCAACAAGCCAATGGGGAGACAGCATGTTCCATCAAAGGCTCAGGTCTCGGACAGGTGTATCCTGAAGACACAGACTTAAAACTTCACATCAGCCAGCCGTTTGCTTGAAAGGCTTTGGCTCTCTGCCCACTGGGAATTTCCCCTGGATCATGTCTCTGGTTTCTTATCACTGTTGCTTCTCATATACTCAATAACTTCTTCTCTCCTCCAATCTTCAAACTCGTACGTTTGGACGTTCTCAGAAACTCAACTTGCCTTACCTTATTGTCCAGAGAAATCTCGCTCCCAAACCCGCCCAGCCCCCAGCCCACCCTGTGTTTCCATTCTGCAGAGCTCCCCTTTAACAGCTCGGAGCCCTGCCCTGCCCCCCGTAAGTGGAAGGCAGCGACACAAGAATTGGGACCACAGTAAGAGTTATGCCACTGAACTCCCTTCTCCGCTCACACTACAAACCTAACCCAGCAGACGCAGGAACAGTCAGCTTAATTTTTCACTTTATTTCCAGCCCATCACACACACACGCGCATGCACATGCACGCACAATTTGCACAATACCGTCTGGATTTTTTCTAATATTCTCAATATAGAAGAAGTATTTCCACACATCCCTAAATACTTTTTTTTAAGACATAATGTGTCATGGTTGCCCAGGATATGCTACATTCTATTTTGGGGCTTCCCTGGTGTTTCAGAAGTTAAAGCGTCTGCCTGCAATGCAGGAGACCTGGTTCGATCCCTGGGTCAGGAAGATCCCCTGGAGAAGGAAATGGCAACCCACTCCAGTATTCTTGCCTGGAGAATCTTATGGATGGAGGAGCCTGGTGGGCTACAGTTCACGGGGTCACAAAGAGTCGGACCCTTTATGGGTAACCTCTACCATGGATGTTCACTTAGCTCAAACAAAGGTAGAATGTTGCCCTTTCTATAGGTTCTTTATAGATGTAATTGATGCTTTGATGGATACTCATGCTTATGTATAAAAACTTGGCACACATGTGATTAATTTCAAAGCTTACATAACTAGAAACGGAGTTACTGGTCAATGGAAACTTAATGTTGACAGCATCAAGAAGTCAACTCATGCACAGATAGGTTCTGGATTGAACTTCCCTGCTGGTTCAGTTGATACAGAATCCACCTGCACTGCAGGAGATGTGGATTCGAATCTTCGATTAGAAGACCCCTTGGAGAAGGAAATGGCAACCCACTCGGTATTCTTGCCTGGGAAATCCCAAGGACAGAGGAGCCTGGCGGGCTACAGTCCTTGGGGTCGCAAAGAGCCGGACACGACTTAGTGGCTGAGCAGGCACGCAGGATCAATCTTTGGACTTCTTTTAACACAGAGCCACCTAGCAAGGTCTACCATTACTATTAGATAAAAATAGATGAGACGAAGATTCGGAACACATTCCCCAGTTCAGTAATATTTTACTCCAGGCTTAAGAAGACAGGTTGAAAATCATGTTAGCTAGTTATACAGAAATGAAACTTTGGAGTCTCAGAAAACAAAGCTCAAGTCATGGCCTTCATCAAAGACCAAACTCTCATTCTGCATTTTTGTGACTTCCAAATTATGGGTGAAAAGACCAAGGGAAATAGCAAAGACACAATCTCCATTGTCATGATCAAATAACACAGTATCTGGATTTGAACACAGGCTATTTTGATAATACTTCGAATGACCTTAGGTGGTTTTCAAAGATTTCCCCCCTTACCATTCGGACTTAATGCCGACCTGCATCTCAGGAGTGTCTACACTCAGGGCCCCTCAAACATGGGTGAGGCCACACCACGCTCGCATCTGTGATGAGCGGATTCACTCCCACCCCTCAGGTCCTGCTTCCCGGGCTTCCCAGTAATGCCCCACCTCACTCACCCCCTGCCCAGAGAGAAGTCTGGCCTTTGTCTTTAGATCCTGGGATACAATCTCCAAGCCCTCGGAAGGTCCTGCCCCATAGCAACGTCTTCGTTTACCTGGAGATCTTGGGCTGCCAGCCAGTCTAGGCTAACACCATTCGGGGTGGGCATCTGGGCTCTGGAGGGGATCGGAGGCCGAGGTCAGCACCGGGGTGGTCAACTGTGTCTACGTGACCAGTTCCCAACAAGAGCTCTGACACCAAGGCTCAGGTGAGCCTCCTGGCTGGCAACACTCCTTGTGCATTGTTGCTGGGAGCGGCTGGCATCGCCCACGACCCCACAGGGAAAGGGCGGCTGGCAGCCTCGCGTCTAGAATTCTCCGGGACTTACGCATGCGTCTTTCTTTCGCTGACTTTAGTCTACACCCTCCTGCTGTAATAAAGCACAGCCGTGAGTTTGAGGCTCTCTGAGTTCTAAAGTCTTTCTGATGACTTATGGAGACTTGAACCTGCCGCTGACGGCAGAAGGCAAGTGGTCTTCAGTTCCATTCAGCTCAGTCGCTCAGTCGCGCCCGAGTCTTTGCGCCCCCGTGGACGGCAGCACGCCAGGCCCGGCCTCTGAACGCTGCAGCCCAGTATGAGGTGTGTTTGCTCCTGCGTCACCATGAGAGGGACAGGTGGCCGCTCCTGGTGTGGGCACTGACACGTCCCACCTCCTTTCCCCCTGAGTCCCACAGCTTGCCTCGCAAACACTCCATTCTAGCAGGGGTGGTATGCCGAAACATCCCTAGAAGGGGAATCAGAATACAAAGGTTTGGGAAAAGCTAGCACACACAAGAGAACCTGTGATAAGGGTTTCCTTTCCCTCCAGCCTCCCTTTTAAACTAAGTGCTGTATACATGCTGTTGATATCAGTATAACATAGGTAACTCCCGAGAACCTACTGTATAGCACAGGGATTTCTACTCAGTGCTCTGTGGAGGCCTAAAAGCGAAGGAAATTCAAACAAGAGGGGATATCTGCGTATGTGTGGCTGATCCAGGGCTTCCTGGTGGCTCAGACGCTAAAGAATCTTGCCTGCAATGCAGGAGACCTGGGTTTCATCCCTGGGTAGGGAAAACTGCCTCGAGCAGAGAATGGTGGCTACCCACTCTAATATTCTTGCCTGGAGAATTCCGTGGACAGAGGAGCCTGGTGGGTCCATGGGGTCACAAAGAGTTGTAGACGACTGAGCAACTAACATTTCACATTTCATGCGGATTCACTTTGCTGTACGGCAGAAACTAACACAGCATTGTAAAGCAACTATACTCAAAAATTTTTTTTAATCAAAAACAAAAGATCCCACATGCCACGCTGCAGTCAGAAAAAAATTTTTTATTTAAAAAAGAAAAAAATAAGTAACAAAATACAAACTATATGCCAATTCAGTCAGGGCACATGTAGAACTCTCTCTGCAGGTGAGGTATCAATATTATGCCTGTGACCAGAATAATTTAAATAAGTACATTATAGAATGATGAGCTGAAATTCCTCCTTCTCACTAAAGTTAGTTCATACTTATTAAGTTATAAAAATGATTTGGGACATTATGGAAACAGTCTACTAAAATCTTATTTCTAATTATGAAGGATGATATTAAGGAATTTGAATCCAGTTACTTCCTCTTCCTGTCTCTGCCCCCAAGGGTAAGCATTTTTAAAAGCCTTGATAGAAATCATTACAGAATATAATCTAATTCTAATGACTGACCTTACTAATCAGAATTATGTAAAATCGGATGTTGAATAAAATAGCCAAATATCAAACTGACTGTTGTTTTGAATCTTACACTCTTGAGCTAATGAGGAAGTTTTATTTTTCTAATTTTCACCATGATTTAAAGCATTCTTCATACCCCTGGTACATCTTATAGCTAGCAACATACTAGCTATAGGATTAACCAACCTTCCTATATTTGGGGCGTCCAATATCTTAAGAGCTGTCAGAGAAAAATCAATGCTCTGAACCTTCTAACTGTAGCATGGGAACTCAGCTCTGAAAGTGCATAAAGCATTCATCTATATCGCTAGCTGCTCACGATTCAAGCAGCTAGAATCAAACGAGAATTACAGAAGAGGAACTACTTGGCTGCCCTGGCAAGGCCAGCCTAGAGGCTTTAAAATCAGGAACATTTTCCAGGAACTGGTAGAAAATAAATGTTTGTCTTTCACACTAAAGACTGCCTAGAAATCCAACGTCAAAGTGAAAATGAAAGTGTTAGTCACTCAGTCGTGTCCGACTCTTTGCGACTCCATGGACTGTAACCCATCAGACTCCTCTGTTGAGGAAATTCTCTAGGCAAGAACTCTGGAGCAGACTGCTATGCCCTCCTCCAGGGGATCTTCCCGGCCCAGGGATCAGACTCAAGCGAGTCTCCTGCGTTAGAGCAAAGATCAATGTCTCAAAAAAAAAAAAAAAAACCACTCTGAGAAATATGTGTATTTCATCACAGAAGCAGACCTGTCATCTCTCTCCAAATGGGTTATACAGTGTAAGATAGAATTTTTTCTTAAAGACACTAGAAAATAAGGGAAAACAAATATGCTTGAAGCAGAGGTATTAAAACAGCCCAAAGGGGTCATATGCAAACATCATGTCGAGGCACCGGGCTCCCTCCCCTAAGAAGACAGGGGCTGGCTGCAGAAGCTCCATCCTGGCCTTTCACCGCAGGCACTTCCTCCTGCAGGGACAGAGCACCGTTTCTGGGATGCAAAGCCTGCCTCCAGCCGCTCCTGCAATTCTCCAGCACCCGAGACCCAGACAAGCATCTCACTGCCAAGGCCAGAGCTTCCTGTTTCCAACTATGGTGCTGCCAACGTGCTGTCAGGGGCATTGAGGGCAACTTGAGCAGGAAAGTGCCAAACACACACTCTCAAAAATGTATTTGAGATGAATAGATTACTCGTAGAACTTGACGTGGAAGATTTCATCTGGCTTCTCTTTGGAAGAAGCCCGGAAAGTCCAAATGCGTGTGCACACTCGAAACCTGGGTCCACGGTGAAACATCTTCACTGACTAGGTTCTCAGATCCCACTGGTCCTTGAGCTCCAAACTCTCGAGTGATGAGTGAGTGACAGTCTCTCAGTCATGTCCGACTCTTAGCGACCCCATGGACTGTAGCCTGCCAGTCTCCTCTGTCCATGGCATTTTCCAGGCAAGACTTAAGAGGCTTCTACCTAAAATTGCACATACATACAAAGACCCAAAGGCTTATCCATAGGTCAGCAGCAACCTCATCAGGGGAAATTTTGCTAGCTATGCAGACTCTCAGCACATGTGCCAAACCCACTGAATCAGAATCTGCATTGTGACAGGGCCGCCAGGAGATCTGTTTGCGCACGGGAGTCTGAGAGGTGAAGATGTAATGGAAACACAGAGCTGCCCTACCACCCAGCGGCCCCACTCCTGAGCAAACATCCAGAGAAAACTATAACTCAGAAAGATACGTGCACCCCTATGCTGGTGGCAGCATTGTTGACAATAGCCAAGACGTGGAAGCAAGCTAAATGACCATCCATGGTCTAAATGACCCCAGAGGAATGGGCAAGGAAGACGTGGTACATGAACACAATGGGATGTTGCTGCTGCTGCTGCTAAGTCGCTTCAGCCGTGTCCAACTCTGTGCGACACCATAGATGGGGGCCCACTGCCTCTGGGATCCTCCAGGCAAGAACACTGGAGTGGGTTGCCATTTCCTTCTCCAATGCATGAAAGTGAAAAGCAAAAGTGAAGTCGCTCAGTCGTGTCCGACTCTTAGCGACCCCATGGACTGCATCCCACCAGGCTCCTCTACCCATGGGATTTTCCAGTCAAGAGTATTGGAGTGGGTGCCATTGCCTTCTCCACAATGGGATGTTACTCAGTCATAAAAAAGAACAGAATACATGCCATTTGCAGCAATATGGATGGACCCAAAGATCATCACACTGAGCGAAGCAGTCAGAAACAGAAAGACAAATGTGATATGGGAAAACTTATATGTGGAATCTAACAAAGAGAGAGAGATGAACTTATTTTCAAAACATAAACAGATTCTATGGCTACCAAAAGGGAAAGAGGGGAGAAGGATAAATTGGGAGTTTGGGATTAACAGATACACACTATGGTATGTAAAACAGATAACCAACAAGGACCTATTATATAGCCCAGGGAATTCTACTCGGTACTCTGTAACAGCCTGAAAGACAATAGACACGCATATATGCTTAACTGAATCAGTTTGCTGTGCGCCTGAAACTAACACAACATTGTAAATGAACTATAAGTAAGTACGTAAAGTCACTCAGTAGTGTCCGACTCTTTGTGACCCCATGGACTGCAGCCCACCAGGCTCCTCAGTCCATGAGATTCTCCAAGCAAGAATACTGGAGTGGGTTGCCATTTCCTTCTCCAGGGGATCTTCCTGACCCAGGGATCGAACCTGGGTCTCCCGCATTGGAGGCAGACGCTTTAACCTCTGAGCCACCAGGCAATTTCCAAATGAACTATACCCCAATACAAAATAAAAATTTAAGAAAAAATAAATTTTAAAAGACACAATGAAGAACACCCTGGTGGCTCAGAAGGTAAAGAATCTGCCTGTAATGTGACAGACACAAGTTTGGTCCCTGAGTCGGGAAGATCCGCGGCAGAAGGACAACCCACTGCAGCACTCTTGCCCGGGAAATCCCACGGACAGAGGAGCCTGTGGGCTACAGTCCCTCGGGTCGCAGCACACAGTGGAGACATTTTTGGTCCCTTGATGGGTTACTTTCTGTGACCCTTGGCCACAGACCCCATCATAGGCGAAAACAGGAAAGGTATAGATTGTTTAGCCCATTTCCAGATCAGCATACATATACATACTTAGCATATACGCCGTCATAACGGGTCCTGGACTTTACTAGGCACGTGAATAGTGACCCTATTGGTGGAAACTTGGAGAGTGTTTTTATGGACTCTGAGGACGTGGCTCTATTTTCAGTAGGCTGCTAATTTCACACCAGAACTCTATATTTAACCATCCCAGCTGAGTGAATGATCCCATCACGTGTGATACTCTGTCCCCTCTGAGATGACAGGTACAGAACGCTCTGGGTGTGCGGCCGATCGGGAGGGCTGGAATGGCAAAATCAATGGGCATTCTCCCCCACAGACATCTTCTAAAGCTGGGTCCTCCTCAGCCACCAGCAACGCCCTCCTGCTCCATCCGGCATCAAATCCTCTTCCCTGCAGATCAGCACGACCATCATGGATGAAGAGAGGATTCACAGGCCTCCTAATGAAAGGCCCTAGAAATTCATTTACAAAACGGAACTCTCTTTTCATCCCCTGTGCTTTTGGTCGACCAGTTATCCATCTGCCTATTAGCATCTTAGAACTAGTATTATGTGGCATGGAAATAAACTTCTACCTTTTTTTTTTTTAACATTTAAAAACAGCTGAAATCCAACTTAGATAATTTAAAGATTTCTGCACTCTTGATTCAGAAAGCATATCAAATGCAACTGTGGAAAACTTATATGTGAATTTGTGGCCTGTTATAAGAGGTATTTCATTGTTATAAATGCTATAATTATTAAACAAGAAAAATAGCAAAGATGATAAAGGATTCAACTCAAGAAGTTATATGAAAAGCAATAAAGCAAAATTAATGAAATATAGGGAATTAATAAAGTTAAAAGCAGAACAAACATAAATAATTAAAGAAATAGACTGCATAAATAAAAGAACATATTCATGAGGACAACGATGAATTTTTCAGTCAAATGTCATCTCATAAAGAAATTAGAGGAAATAAATTCACAAATTAAGTTGAAGAATATGATATAACCAGAGAAGTGGATATTGTCTTCAAAGTTTTAAAAAAGTAATATATATTACCAATTCTTACACAAAATAGTAAAAAATTGTACACAGATAAAATAGGTAATGAATAGCTGCAAAAGAAATGGAAAATGTTACCAAAGTAAGGTTCACTCAGATATGGCTTTGTAGATTAGTTATTTCAAAGTATGAAGGGACAGAAGATTCTCATAGCTATTTCTACCACTGAAAATGATGGGAAGCTTCACAGCTCATTTATGTAATGAGTGTAAGGCTGAGGCTGAAACCTAATAGAAAAGATGAAAACATGAAATTTAAAGCTGAAGTAAAATATGCAATAAAACAAATTTCACATGATTGTTTCACAGTTATGATTTGAACTTCTCTATAGAAACGTTATACTTCAGTAAAAAAATTAAAATAGAAAAATATAAATCTCACTGTTGATATAAATAGTAAGCTCTTAAATAATAGCTGGATTCAGTGGTTTATTAAAAAGGACCACCTCAGGAGCAAGTGGGACACTGTCTAAAATTTGTATCCTTGAATTAAGATTTCTTAGTAAAATATATAATAATTTATCACATCAAATAAAAACCATGTAGTAAAGAGTCATTTGTGAATATAAATATACACAAAATATTGAACTAGAAATACAAAGCACATTTAACATGGTTTTTTTTAAAAAAATCTAAGGTTAGCTTAGCTTACAAAAATATCAGAAACAGTCTCATTATAATAAGAAAAGAGACAAAGATTTGAACTATTGCCATTGCCTTTTCTTAAACCTTATTTTGAAAGATTCAGTCAATAACATAAATGTACCTAAGATATTTAACAACTGCAAAGGAGGAGATACAATTACTATTTATAGTTAACATCATTTGACTTGAAAAATGTAGATAATTCAATAGAAAATTTTACACAACTAATAAAATGCCCAGAGACAAAGTATATATGTAAAAACCAATAGCTGCAGTGGAAAAATTATTACTTCCACAGTCAGTTCAGTTCAGTCACTCAGTCATGTCCGACTCTTTGTGACCCCATGAATTGCAGCACACCAGGCCTCCCTGTCCATCACCAATGCCCAGAGTTCACCCAGACCCATGCCCATGGAGTCAGTGACGCAACCCAGCCATCTCATCCTCGGTCATCCCCTTCTCTTCCTGCCCCCAGTCCCTCCCAGCATCAGAGTCTTTTCCAATCAGTCAACTCTCCACATGAGGTGGCCAAAGTACTGGAGTTTCAGCTTCAGCATCATTCCTTCCAAAGAAATCCCAGGGCCAATCTCCTTCAGAATGGACAGGTTGGATCTCCTTGCAGTCCAAGGGAAAAATAAAGTCCGACACTGTTTCCACTGTTTCCTGTCTATTTCCCATGAAGTGATGGGACTGGAGAATTTTGAGCACTACTTTACTAGCATGTGAGATAAGTGCAATTGTGTGGTAGTTTGAGCATTCTTTGGCATTGCCTTTCTTTGGAATTGGAATGAAAACTGACCTTTTCCAGTCCTGTGGTCACTGCTAAGTTTTCCAAATTTGCTGGCATACTGAGTGCAGCACTTCCACAGCATCATCTTTTAAGATTTGAAACAGCCCAACGGGAATTCCATCACCTCCACTAGCTTTGTTCGTAGTGATGCTTCCTAAGGCTCATTTGACTTCACATTCCAAGATGTCTGGCTCTAGATTAGTGATCACATCATCATGATTATCTGGGTCGTGAAGATCTTTTTTGTACAGTTCTTCCGTGTATTCTTGCCACCTCTTCTTAATATCTTCTGCTTCTGTTAGGTCCATGCCATTTCTGTCCTTTATCGAGCCCATCTTTGCATGAAATGTTCCCTTGGTATCTCTGATTTTCTTGAAGAGATCTCTAGTCTTTCCCCTTCTGTTCTTTTCCTCTATTTCTTTGCATTGATGGCTGAGGAAGGCTTTCTTATCTCTACAGACGGCAGCCCACCAGGCTCCCCCGTTCCTGGGATTTTCCAGGCAAGAGTACTGGAGTGGGGTGCCATTGCCTTCTCCATATTTATGTATAGGTGTGTGTGTGCGTGTGTGTGTGTGTGTGTGTATATATATATATATAGAGAGAGAGAAACAGAAGGAATTTCCAGTAATGGGGAAACGTGCACACTTTAACAGTGATGTGGGGAGCAGAAGGGTCCAGAATCACAAGATTCACTGGGTCCCTCTGCTCCCCGCACACTGCAAGCTGTGCCCATCTCCACCACTGCTGAATATCCCCTCCTCTTTTCATTAGTCTCTGGGGTCTGGAGTAGACTCAGCTTGTCTATCAAGATTCAAACACCAGATCTCCGTTGATACCTCCCTGACGTCCCCACTCCAAGGAGGCACAGCTCCTCTCTCCGCTCCCTGTACCAGAACGCGGACCCCTCTCTGGGACGACTGTTTACCCGTCTCTCCCCTCCCCCACCACTCGGGGCTGCCCTGCCTTGCAGTTGGCGTAGTGACAATGGTATCTGACCTGCACTGTGCAGTAATACAGCAGCCGCTAGCCACATGCAATTATTTCCATCTTACACAGTGAGAATTAAAATGAAGATTCCTCAGTCACGGACACCACACTTTAAGAAATCTACTGCAACATGCTCCAGTGGCTAGAGTATCAGACAAGGCAGGCACAGAACAATTCTAAGTTTCAGCAAACCATGCTCTTCTAGAAAATACTGTGTCTGGTGCACAGGAAGGATGTGCTGACATCAGGAATAAAACAAAAGTGAAAGTCGCTCAGTCATGTTCTGACCTGCACTGTGCAGTAATACAGCAGCCGCTAGCCACATGCAATTATTTCCATCTTACACAGTGAGAATTAAAATGAAGATTCCTCAGTCACGGACACCACACTTTAAGAAATCTACTGCAACATGCTCCAGTGGCTAGAGTATCAGACAAGGCAGGCACAGAACAATTCTAAGTTTCAGCAAACCATGCTCTTCTAGAAAATACTGTGTCTGGTGCACAGGAAGGATGTGCTGACATCAGGAATAAAACAAAAGTGAAAGTCGCTCAGTCATGTCTAACTCTGCGACCTCATTGACTATACAGTCCATGGAATTTTCCAGGCCAGAATACTGGAGTGGGTAGCCTTTCCCTTCTCCAGAGGATCTTCCCAACCNTCCAGGGAACAGTGGTTTAAATCTTAAAGTAAATTAATTAATTCTCACCAGAGGAGCCTCCTCGCCTTCCTTTTTCCCTGTGGACGCTCTATTCCTGACCCTCTCTCACCACTTTCTGGATGTTTTTCTACTTTCCCAGGACTGGTTCTATCCTCTTTCTCCAAATCTTTCTGTTTTCACTACCCTGTCTGCATTTAATGAATGATACTCTTTTAATCTTGGTATTTGTTCTACTTTGTGACACAACATTTTATTCCCTGTTGTCCATTTTAAAATAATATTGGTTAGGCATTTAACGTGCCACATTTATAAACCAATTTTATCTCCTCTTACACCTGTCACATCAGTTGATTCTTTCCTTTCTCAGTTAATGCTCTTCAACAAAAACAATCCCTCCTCTCCACACCTTCTCCTCCAGACTCCTATGATGACGTCTGACATTCAGCTCTCCTGGTCCACGCGGCCGCAATCACCGTTTTCCAGGCCACTGTGTTTTCCGAGAAGTCCCAGAGAGGAACACGAGGGCCTGAGGGGAGGCTGTGACACAGTTGCTCCCTGGGTCACTGCCACTGCCTGGAGTGTCGCTGGGTCCCAGGATCCCATGGGAAAGAACTGAGGATGGAAGCCGGAAGCCAAGCCAAAGTGTGAGTGTCAGACCTGGAAATGAAGCGCCCCCAGTGAGAGCACTGGTGCCCAGAGCAAAGTTCCAGCGACCGGGAGGGAGCGCCAGGCTCTGCTGCCCTGGAGCAACACCCTCGCACACAGCCCTTCCTCACTTCCCCACACAGCACAACTCAGCCTCTGAGAGACATGCGTCTTCCCAGAAGCCGTCATTCCAAAGTCAGATTTGCCACTGTGTCAAGTGTCCAAGAATAATGCCACCACTCTTAACGTCATTCGCAGCTTATCTTAGTTTGTGATCACACAGCATCATAAAAGTACATCGGGACGAATTGAGAGAACAGCACTAACACAAATATATTACCATATGCAAAATAGAGAGCCAGTGGGAATTCGCTGCATGACGCGGGCGCTCAGCCCCGTCCTCTGTGACCACCTAGAGGGGTGGAATGCAGTGGGAGGGAGGGTCAGCCATATGTGTACCTGTGGCTGATTTGTGTTGATGTCTGGCAGAAACCAACACAATATTGTAAAGCAATTATCCTCCAATTGAAATAAATAATTTTTTCTTTGCTGCTGCTGCTAAGTTGCTTCAGTCGTGTCCAACTTTGCACAACCCCATAGACGGCAGCCCACCAGGCTCCCCCGTCCCTGGGATTCTCCAGGCAAGAACACTGGATGGGCTGCCATCTCCTTCTCCAATGCATGAAAGTGAAAAGTGAAAGTGAAGTCGCTCAGTCGTGTCCGACTTTTCGCGACCCCATGGACTATTTAGGACGCCAGGAAGTACTTTCGGCGCTGATGACTGCCTAGCCTGAGCCTTAGTCCCGCCTCCTAGTCTCTCACAGTGAGAGCCTGCTGCCTGGGCCCTAACCCTCAGGGACTGATTTGGAAGGGGCGTGGACTCCCCCTCCTGAGTTATTTCTCGAGTATTTGAAACCTTCTGCTCTGACTGTAAAACCAACATCTAACAGCACAATTAATTCTCTGCACTCAAGACCAGTGTTTTGTAAGGTCTGGCTCTAAAGAAAACACCATCGATCAATCAGTCAAAATGGTAAGTGCTGATATTTTAGCAAACGCAAAAGAACAAACTTTCCCTGTGCATTAAAAACCCAATTTACTTATAAAACTATGGTAAAGACTTCCCTGGCGGTACAGTGGTTGGGACTCTATGCTTCCACTGGGGCTGCAGATTTGATCCCAGGTTGGGGAACTAAGATCTCACATCTGTGGCACAGCCAAATTTAAAAAAAAAAAAAAAAAAAGATAAACAGGAGGGGAATCAACTGGAGGATTTTTAAAAATAATTAAAAAGCTATGATAGCCTGATATGAAAGGCCCCCCGTCCTTTATGAGTTTAATGATGACAGTGTATTTTTGACAGGGTGAGAGAAGATAATACATCCATGTGAGACAACTCGCTTTCTCCCTGGGAAATGTTCCAAGTGAGATGTCATAAGACAGATGTTTTCCTCCAGATGTTTTTGGAGATGGCCAATGTACATTTAGCCCTAGTGTTAAACTGCAGACGGGGATTTAAAAACATAAAATAGCTCTTTTATGACACATTTGAATTCATTTCTTTTAGCATTTAGAATAAAGGAAGAACAGATGGTGAAGACTTAGTTAAGTGAGAGCTATGAAAATGATCTTAAACAGAAAGAGGGTTTTCCAGAAGGGGGCTTCATGAGCCAGAAGAGTTTAAGCAAAGTTTTCAAATGGCCCATACAGTGAAGAAATCTTTATTATCACAATTAGTCCGTGGACTAACAGATATATAATAAATACATTCCAGATTCTCATATTGTGTTAGAAAACTAAATATGGTGAAATGTCACTGAGAGAGTAGCTGAAGAAATATTGATACAATTGCATATTATTTTCTTCAAAATTTGACTCACTTTATAATGGCTCAAAGTTTGAAATATCCAATTATTAGTCCTCATTTATATGTAATGTGTATGTGTTTTACAGTCATAGAAAAGTAACACATAAAATTAGTATAATAATGTCACTTATGACTTCTAGGTTTTTTAAAATTGTATCTTTATTTTATTTTCATTTTTTACTTTTTGGCTGTGCCACTCAGCTTGTGGGATCTTAGTTCTCCTGAACAGGGATCGAATTTGTACCCCCTGCGGTGAAAGTGTGGAGTCTTAACGACTGGACCACTAGGGAAATCCTGAATTCTAGGTTTTAAATTACCCATTTCTTTTCTTTATATGGCATTTTTTAATAGAAAACGGTAGCCAACTCACATAGTTTCCACTGAAACAATGATTTCTACCTCCAGATACAGCTTACTGATTTCTTAAAAACCTATTTAAAAAATCATCTTTGTGTGTATGTACATAGTGTAACCTACCTACAGTCACATATTACTGCAATCCATACGCACCAGGGTCTTGCTGAATGAGTAAGCCTGCAGCTGTTCAACTTCCAGGGCCGGTCCGTAATTTTGGATTCTGACAATAGCTCTCATCTTATTGATAACTCCCAGTGAGCAATGACTGTTAGAGATGGTGATGGAGCCAGAGTCTGATGAAAGGGCTGGGCTGGCCTTGTGATAATAGCTGAGGCATAAAGTTTAAACCTCTTCATTGCGGGGCTGACACCAATTACATCTCAAGACAAATAGCACCCTTCACTCAAACACCTGGTACCAAATGTGGCCACTTCAAATTTCTCCCTCCCGGGAGCCTGTAATCATTTGGGGACCATCCGGACAATAGGCATTAATTGCCGCCCTCGCGTTTGATAAGCTGGACCTCTCTGAAATGGAGCAAATTATTTTTTTAAATGCTTTGGTTTATGGAGCATGATTTTTAATAGCACTTCCCTTAACTCGTGATTTGCACAGATTTTTTTTTTTAATGATGCCACAAGCCAAGGTGGAGATGATGCACATGACGGATGGTTGATGCAAAATGCAGCGGGCTCTGTGATCACACCTGAACGTCCTGCATAGATCAAAATAGAGTGATTTTTCAAAGGTGATAAAATCACTCAAAACATGAGGAATTGCCATGTGGCACTAACATGGAGCATCTGAGCACTGAAAGATGACTCTGCACTAAAAGTATAGAGAAAGTGAAGTCACTCAGTCATGTCTGACTCTTTGCAACCCCATGGACTATAGCCCATCAGGCTCCTCTGTCCATGGGGCTTTTCAGGCAAGAGTGCTGGAGTGGACTGCCATTTACTTCTCCAGGGGATCTTCCCGACCCAGAAATCGAACCCAGGTCTCAGCATTGCAGGCAGATGCTTTACCGTCTGAGCCATCAGGGAGGGCTTTTAAAGTATAGAGAACCATTGTAATTCAGAATTCTGGAAGGAAAGACCGAGGTCACTTATCTCAAGTTGTATGTGAGATAAATAACAAACCTCTCGGATCAGACTGGTGGAGGTTGGACTCAGGTTCTGATGGCCCATGCTCAGGGTTCTCGTCTATGAGACAGACTCCTGACAGCACTGTTTTTGAATGAGTTAATAAGTGTGAAGACCCTGATGCCACATTTGGGCCATAGGAACATCCAACCTGTATTTTATTATTAGGATTACAGATAGAAATCTGGCTCAGGTAACAGCATGCCTTTAACTGAGTGAAGCATTATTTGTCTCTAACGAAGCACTGAGGATAGATTTCAAAGTCTTTGTTTATCAATCAAAGACCTCCTCTGCACCACACCCTGGACTAAGCACCTGTTTCTACTCTCAAATTCCTGACAGCACTGTTTTTGAATGAGTTAATAAGTGTGAAGACCCTGATGCCACATTTGGGCCATAGGAACATCCAACCTGTATTTTATTATTAGGATTACAGATAGAAATCTGGCTCAGGTAACAGCATGCCTTTAACTGAGTGAAGCATTATTTGTCTCTAACGAAGCACTGAGGATAGATTTCAAAGTCTTTGTTTATCAATCAAAGACCTCCTCTGCACCACACCCTGGACTAAGCACCTGTTTCTACTCTCAACACTTTTAGAGTCTAAATCCTTTTTAAGATGAGAAGTTCAGTGCCATGGACTGAAAACTGTGTCATTCCCCACAAANTGTCGGCGGGCGCGGGGCGCGACCCCCGTGCCCCCGAGGAGCCTGCGCGCGCCGCCCGGGCGGCCCCAAGACGCCGGAAAGGCGGGGTGGGCCCAGGGCGGTGCCGGGAGCCCTCGGCCGGGGGCCGCCGGCGGAGCGGACGCTCCGAGAGGTCTGCGCGCGTTCTGTGCCCGCGGTCCCGCCGGCGATCGGGCTGCTCTTAGGACCTTCCGCTCGGCCGCGTGTCGCTGCCGCCGCGCCTTTATTCTCTGGTTCTCCCGCGAGCGTTTCTTGAGCTGTTGCAGCCTGAACGCTTTGCCAGTGCTTGGCTGCGGGCTGGGAGCTACTGAGTCGTTTATACCTGTTGGCGCCCCGGGTTTACAGTGTTAGGGACCTGTGACCTGCAGAAAGTAGCTGTTTTAATTATCCTTTCCAGCCAGGATCGATGTCATTTTCGCCAGATGAAAACTAGACCGTCTCCCCTGCTCTCGGGAAGGGAAGCCGCACTTAGGAACCGGAGGAAGCAGTATTTATTTGCCGAAAAGGAAGAATGTGCCAAAATTTGAACCTTCCTTTGGGTTTCAATCCAGGGACTATATACAAAAGTTTAAGCAAGTTCTAGTACCACTGATATCTTGGATTTAAAACCAAGGTTAGGGATTCAAAACTGATCTGTTTGAAAAAAAAATTACTATACACTTCATAAATGGAAAAATTATAGATATGTTAAATAAATATGAATATTTATTGTCCATCACTATTGTGGACAGAGGATGTCGCCTGCCGTTCCAATAAACAATGCATGCTGTCTGCCAGCACCCCCAGCCCTACGTACATAGTGCCCCAGGAGGGGCATTTAGGATGGAGAAAAAAGCATAGTGGCCCAACTAAAGATGTGTATCTAAAGAGTAATTTCAATGAGCCCAGAGTGTTGCGTCTAACAATGTGTTTTCGTGTTTTGTTTTGTTTTGTTTTCAGCAAAAACTCCTGTATATCCTGACTCCTCCCTTAGCTCTTTGGAGCAGTTCTGCAGAGCTAGAGGCTGTATCCTGGGCTGTGGTCCCCAATAAGGTCCCTGAATAAAACGTAACTAGCAACTTCAGATTGTGTATTTTTCTCAGGCAATGCTATGGTTATGTGTGAAGCCTAATATAGGTACTTCCTAATTATAATAATTGAAAAACAATTGTAAAGTTAGTGGTGAATTACCAAGCTAGTTTTAGAGGAAAGCACCGAGAGGAGCAGGCCTTGCAACACCATGTAGAGCGCCAACCTTAGCAAATTTGTCAAGGTTGGGTTTCTTTTGTTTTGCTACGTTGCTCATCGGTACCATTCTACAAACGGCAACTTTAATATCTCCCCACTAAGCCCTAATTTTAAAAAATTATTTATTTTTGGTTGCGCTGGGTCTTCGTTGCTGCGCTGGGCTTTCTCTAGTTGCCAGGAGCGGGGGCTACTCTCTCCTTGTGGAGCACTGGTTCCAGGCTTGCAGACTCAGTTAGTTACAGTGCGTAGGCTTGGTTACTTCCTGGCATGTGGAATCTTCCTGGACCAGGGATTGACTCTGTGTGCCCTGCATTGGCAAGCGTACTTCTTTTTTTTTTTCCAATCAGTGGGCCACCAAGGAAGTCCTACCCCAAATATTAAAAACTTGATTTTGTTTCTTTGGCGTCCTCAGTGATGTCTTTAGGTAAGAGCCACTTCTTTCCTCTCAGCTCCTCCATACCTGAACTGTAGTAGTGCTTTAGAAAGCACTGTGGTCCCTAAAGCTGTTTCATGTCCTGTGATTATACACAGGAACAGCCTGCTTTTCTGTTCACTCTGTAGGCCGGGATGGATTGCTTGGTGATAGAATTCTTTGGCTTTGTAGAAAAAAAGAAGGTACTGAATTGATAATTTTTATTGTATAAAGTGAAGATCAAAAAAAATTGAGGGCTTGAAATTTTTTCATTATTTCATTGATTTTAATGGCAAAGTGAAGTGAAAGCCACTCGGTCGTGTCCAACTGTTTGCAACCCCATGGACTATACAGTCCATGGAATTCTCCAGGCCAGAATACTGGAGTGGGTAGCCGTTCCCTTCTCCACGGGATCTTCCCAACCCAGGGATGGAAGCCAGGTCTCCTGCATTGCAGGCGGATTCTTTACCAGCTGAGCACAAGGGAAGCGTATGGCAAAAATGACTGATTAATCGTTGAAGTGAAGTGAAGTGACATCGCTCAGTCGTGCCTGACTCTTTGCGACCCCGTGGACTGTAGTTTACAAGGCTCCTCTGTCCATGGAATTTTCCAGGCAAGAGTACTGGAGTGGGTTGCCATTTCCTTCTCCAGGGGATCTTCCCAACCCAGGAATTGAACCCAGGTCTCCCGCATTGCAGGCAGACGCTTTACCGTCTGAGCCACCATTAAACACTATGTTTTGGGTCTAGGATTACAAAACAGAAACCAAAACAAAACTGTTTACCTGTTCTTGAGTCTTCAGTTCTCTAGTGAAAGCTAGGGGCTAAATAAGGAAACGTGGGCTATAATTTAGATGCCAGTTAATTTAGAATGCCTCTGACTTTTTGCCAGTTTAACATAAGATTTCTGGCTATTTTCTAGCCAACTTACTAATTTTGAAAGGTCTCCAACTAAATACTGGGTTAACCAATAAGTTCGTTCAGGTTTTCCTAAAAGATGTAACAGAAAAAAACTGAACAAATTTCTTGGCCAATCCAGTGTTTGTCTTCAGTTCAGTTCAGTTCTATTGCTCAGTCATGTATGACTCTTTGCGACCACACGGATTGCAGCATGCCAGGCCTCCCTGTCTATCACCAACTCCTGGAGTTCACTCAAATTCTTGTCCACTGAGTCAGTGATGCCATCCAACCATATCATCCTCTGCATCCCCTTCTCCTCCCACCTTCAATCTTTCCCAGCATCAAGGTCTTTTCAAATGAGTCAGTTCTTCATGTCAGGGGCCAAAGTATTGGAGTTTCAGCTTCAGCATCAGTCCTTCCAATGAATATTCAAGACTCATTTCCTTTAGGATGGACTGGTTGGATCTCTTTGCAGTCCAAGGGACTCTCAAGAGTCTTCTCCAACACCACAGTTCAAAGGCATCAATTCTTTAGCACTCAGATTTCTTTATAGTCCAGCTCTCACATGCATACATGTCTACTAGAAAAGCCATAGCTTTGACTAGACAGACCTTTGTTGGTAATGTCTTTGCTTTTTAATATGCTGTCTAGGTTGGTTGTAACTTTTCTTCCAATGAGGAAGTGTCTTTTAATTTGCTGGCTGCAGTCACCATCTGTAGTGATTTTGGAGCCCCCAAAATAAAGTCTGTCACTGTTTCCGCTGTTTCCCCGTCTATTTGCCATGAAATGATGGGACCAGATGCCATGATCTTAGTTTTCTGAATGTTGAGCTTTAAGCCAACTTTTCCACTCTCCTCTTTCACTTTCATCAAGAGGCTCCTTAGTTCTTCTTCACTTTCTGCCATGAGGGTTGTGTCATCTGCGTATCTGAAGTTATTGATATTTCTCCCAACAATTTTGATTCCAGCTTGTGCTTCATCCAGCGCAATATTTCTAATGATGTACTCTGTGTGTAAGTTAAATAAGCAGGGTGACAGTATACAGCCTTGACCCATTCCTTTCCCAATTTGGATCCAGTCTGTTGTTCCATGTCCAGTCCTAACTGTTGCTTCCTGATCTCCATACAGATTTCTCAAGAGACAGGTCAGGTGGTCTGGCAGTCCCTTCTCTTTCAGAATATTCCACAGTTTATTGTGATCCACACAGTCAAAGGCTTTGGCATAGTCAATAAAGCAGAAGTAGATATTTTTCTGGAGCTCTCTTGCTTTTTCGAAGATCCAGTGGATGTTGGCAATTTGATCTCTGGTTGCACTGCCTTTTCTAAATCAGCTTAAACATCTGGAAGTTCACGGTTCATATACTGTGGAGGCCTGGCTTGGAGGATTTTGATCATTACTTTTCTAGCGTGTGAGGTGAGTGCAATTGTGCGGTAGTTTGAGCATTCTTTGGCATTGCCTTTTTGGGGATTGGAATGAAAACTGACCTTTTCCAGTCCTGTGGCCACTGCTGAGTTTTCCAACTTTCCTGGCGTATTGAGTGCAGCACTTTCACAGCATCATCTTTCAGGATTTGAACTAGCTCAGCTAGAATTCCATCACTTCTACTAGCTTTGTTCATAGTGATGCTTCCTAAGGTCCACTTGACCTTGAATTCCAGAATATCTGGCTCTAGGTGAGATCACCATTGTGATTATCTGGGTCATGAAGATCTTTTTTGTATAGTTTTTCCATATATTTTTGCCACCTTAATATCTTCTGCTTCTGTTAGGTCCATATCATTTCTGTCCTTTATTGAGCCTATATGCCTGAAATGTTCCCTTGGTATCTCTAATTTTCTGGCAGAGATATTTAGACTTTCCCATTCTATTGTTTTCTTCTATTTCTTTGCATTAATCACTGAGGAAGGCTTTCTTAATCTCTCCTTGCTATTTTTTGGAACTCTGCATTCAAATGGGTATATCTTTCCTTTTCTCCTTTGCCTTTAGCTTCTCTTCTATTCATAGTTATTTTTAAGGCCTTCTCAGACAACCATTTTGCCTTTTGCATTTCTTTTCCTTGGGGATGATCTTGATCCCCATCTCCTGCACAATGTCATGAACCTCCATCCATAGTTGTTCAGGCATTCTATGTCTGTTTTGGGGGGACACAATTCTACTCCTAACAGGTATTGAGATAATTTTTATTTTTATTCTTGTAGTTTTTCTGTAAGTTTGAAACTATTTCCAAATAAAACACTTTAAAAAAAATAAATTTCTACATGCCCTAGGGTGAATCACAAAACCTACTCCAGGAAGAGAAAAAGTATATCCCAAAAGAATTGCAGGATTCTCCCAACTCACATACACAAGAGCTTGGAATGGATAACAAGGGCATTGACCAAACAGGATAAATTACAAAACTAGGTGGAACAGATTTATCCATGTGGATGCACTTAACAAGAATTCTAGATTCAACATGTCCAGTAAGTCTAGGAGTGCTTAGTCATGTCTGACTCTTTCTGATCCCCTGGACCGATCCCCTCCAGGCTCCTCTGTCCATGGGATTCTCCAGACAAGAATATAAGAGTGGGTTGCCCTGCCCTCCTTCAGGGGGTCTTCTCAACCCAGGGATTGAACCTGGGTCTCCTGTGTTGCAGGCAGATTCTTTACTGTCTGAGTCACTAGGGAAGCCCAACCAGGGATCAAATCCACATCCCCTGCTTTGGAAGGCAGATTCCTAACCATTGGATCACCAAGGAAGTCCCCATTCTAACAATTTTTAAGTGTAGAGTTCATTAGTGTTAAGTATTTTCCACATTATATAGACAGGCCCCAAAAGTTTCTCATCTTGCAAACAAAGTCTATGTCCATTAAACAATTCCCTTTCCTCTTCTCCCAGCCCCTGCAGCCAACCTTCTACTTGCTGTTTTTATGAGTTTCACTACTCTAGGTTCCTCCCTTAAGGGAAATCACACCATATTTATCTTTTTGTGATTGGCTTATTTCAATTAGATTAATGTCCTGAAGATGTATTCATGTTGTATCATGTGTTATGATTTCCCTTGGTTTTGAAGGCTGAGTAATATTCACTCCTTATGGCAGAAAGTGAAGAGGAACTAAAAAGCCTCTTGATGAAAGTGAGAGAGGAGAGTGAAAAAATTGGCTTAAAGCCCAACATTCAGAAAATAAAGATCATGGCATCTGGTCCCATCACATGATGGCAAATAGATGGGGAAACAGTGGAAACAGTGTCAGACTTTATTTTGGGGGGCTCCAAAATCACTGCAGATGGTGATTGCAGCCATAAAATTAAAAGACGCTTACTCCTTGGAAGAAAAGTTATGAACAACCTAGATAGCATATTGAAAAGCAGAGACATTACTTTGCCAACAAGGTCCGTCTAGTCAAGGCTATGGTTTTTCCAGTGGCCATGTATGGATGTGAGAGTTGGACTGTGAAGAAAGCTGAGCGCCAAAGAATTGATGCTTTTGAAGTGTGGTGTTGGAGAAGACTCTTGAGAGTCCCTTGGACTGCAAGGAGATCCAACCAGTCCATTCTGAAGGAGATCAACCCTGGGATTTCTTTGGAAGGAATGATGCTGAAGCTGAAGCTCCAGTACTTTGGCCACCTCATGCGAAGAGTTGACTCATTGGAAAAGACTGTGATGCTGGGAGGGATTGGGGGCAGGAGGAGAAGGGGATGACCGAAGATGAGATGGCTGGATGGCATCATGGACTCAATGGACGTGAGTCTGAGTGAACCCCGGGAGTTGGTGATGGACAGGAAGGCCTGGTGTGCTGCGATTCATAGGGTCGCAAAGAGTCGGACATGACTGAGCGACTGAACTGAACTAAACTGAATATTCCCTCACCACATTTTGTTTTTTTTCACTCTCCTGTTGATGGATACAATGCTAATAGGAATCTATCTCTCAAGACCCAGCACCTATAAGATTTTGTCTTTGGTTTTCAGCAGTTTGACTATGATATGTGTAGGTGTGATTTTCTTTGTAGGTGTATTTTCTTTTCTGGTTGGGATTCACTGATTTTCCTGTCTGTGGGTTTCTTTTTTGATCAAATTTGGAATTTTGATTAAAATTTCTTCAAATATTATTCCAACTTCATTTTCTGTCTCCCTTTTTCTGGAATCCTGACCACACATGTATTAGATTCACAGGCCCATTGAGGCGTTATTCTTTGTTTCTCTCCTAATATGTTAATCTTTGTGTCTCAGTTTAAATGATTTATTTTGAGCTATCTTCAAGTTTACTAATCCTTTCTCTTCTGCTGTGTCCAATCTTCCTCTTCTATATATAGGATCATTTTCCTTATACATTCATACTTTGACAGACACTGATATTGTTTTCATGTTTTAGCCTTTGTAAATAATGCTGTAATGAAGCTGGAGTTGTTGATTCTTTTTGAGTTAGCGTTTTTGTTTCCTTAGGATAAATACCCAGAAGTGGGATTGCTGGATCATATGCTAATTCTATTTTTATTTTTTGAGGAAACTCCATGCTGTTTTCCACAGTGGCTGTACCAATCTACATTCCCACCAACAATGCACAGTGGTGCGCTCATCCCCACCAACACTTGTTAGCCCTTGTCTTTTTGAGAATAGCCAGTCTAATAGATGTGCAATGATGACTTATTGTGGTATTGATTTGTATTTCGCTGATGGTTAGTGATGTCGAGCAACTTTTCATGTACCTACTGGTCATCTGCATGTCTTCTTTGGAGAAATGTCTATACACTTCCTCTGCCCATTTTTAATCCTATTGAGTTGCTTGAGTTTCTTTATGTTGAATATTAACCCTTCATAAAAATAGTTGTAAATATTTTCTTCCTCTCAGTATGCTGCCTTTTCATTGCGTTGGTGATTTCTTTTTTTTTTTTTTTTGCTGTGTAGAAGCTTTTTAGTTTGATATAGTCCCACTTTTGTTGCCTTTGCTTTGGTGTCAAATCCAAAAAGTCATCACCAAGACCAAGGTCAAGGAGCTTACTGCCTATATTTTCTTCTATGGTCAAGCCTTTCATCTATCTTGAGCAAGTTTTGTGTAACTGTTTGGTATAAGACCGTGGTTCAGCTTTCTTCTTTGCACATGGCTTGTTTCCCCAGTATCATTTACTAAAGAGAGACTGTCCTTTCCTAACAGTAAACTTGTTGTAAATTAATTGAACATATATGCATGGGTTTATTTCTGAGCTCACTACTGTGTTCCATTGATCTATATATGTCTGTTTCTATGCCAATATCATAGTGTTTTGATTACTAGTGCTTTGTAATATAGTTTGAAATCAGAAAGTGTGATGCCTCCAGCTTTGTTCCTCTTTCTCAAAATTACTTGGGCTATTCAAAGTCCTTTGTGGTTCCATGCAAATTTTAGAATTTCGTGTTCTTTTTTTTTAAAAAAATTTTGTGTGTAGGTGTCTCTGTGTAGGGATCAGCTTGAAGCATATAAACTTAAAATTTTCTCAGATCTAAGGAAAGCCTGCACACTGGGCATGAGGGGTGACTTTCTAAATTTCCCCGTATGTGTAACTAATCCTTAAATAACCCAAAAGGGAGAAAATGGAAAAATCAAGGACATAAAATAGCCATTGTCTCTTTAAATCCCCCGGAAGGTGCTTCAGGTAGAGGAGCATGAAACAATGATGGTGGAGAAGGCAGCTGCCTGCCCGCCTCTGTGTCTGCCCCTCCATCACCAGAGGCGGCTGTTGGTGATCAGAACCCAGACCCGTTACTTGGAGGACTAAGTCCTTATCGTCACTCTGGCTCCGGCAAGCCCCTCTAAGAGCGCTGGTCCAGCTGGCGGCTGTGGGCTGGGGCGCGGGAGGATGCAGACCGCCTGTCGCACGAGGCTGAAACTGACCAAAATCAAGCACAATTCACCAGGCTCGTCTTCCCCCAGGAAGCTGCAAGCCTTTGAATAGACTCTGAAATTCTAAAATAATTACAGAAGACAGGCTTGGCCAGTTCCACACTGTGCAGGTGGGGAGACAGATTCCTAGCACTTCCTACACTGCCATCTTCCCTGCCCTCCCATGCTTATTTCGTCTTACATTCTTTACAGCGCATTTTAAATTCCCAATGTCAACCCTCTCATTTAACAGTTAGAAGAACTGACTTTAGGGACTTCCCTGGTAGTCCAGTGGCTAAGACTTCATGCTCCCAATGAAGGGAACCCGGGTTCCAACCCTGGTCAGGGAACTTGATCCCATATGCCGCAGATAAGAGTTTGCATGCTGCAATGAAGGCCTGGCACAGCCAAAAAAAAAAAAAAGAAAAGAAAAGAAAAAAAAAAAACTAACTTCAAGTTGCCAAGTGGAATTTAAAATTATTGAGAATGATAGCTGGAAATTAATTTATACACAGATTTTAAGGTCTTCTTCACGACATACTCCAGATTATGCAAAGGCATACTCGGCACTTAGGTCAAAAGAAAGCACGTTTGTGTGTTGAGTAAAAAGTAGAGCATAGCAAAGCAGCAGAGAAAGGATTGGGATCCCGGGCTTAGGGACTATCCTAAAACCATCTCGTTGTCCATCATGAAGACACTAAGAAGGTAGCATACATTTAGATTAAAAAATCTCATACTGCTGTGCGTTAACATCTTTTATGGGCTTCCCTGGTGGCTCAATGGTAAAGAATCCACCCGCCAATGCAGGAGACATGAGTTTGTTCCCTGGGTCAGGAAAATCCCCTGGAGAAGGAAATGACAACCGATTCCAATATTCTTGCCTGGGAAATCCCACAGACAGAGGAGCCTGGTGGGCTATAGTCCACACAATCACAAAAGAGTCAGACATGACTTAGTGACTAAAGAACAACATCTTTTGCAGGCCTCAGGCAGAGTCCCAGGGATGAAATAATTCTTACCCTTAGTCATGTTCCTCTCATATTGGGCATTCTCTTAAGGCTGCATCCTACTTTTAAATGTTTTCCTTGACTCACTACATAATTTATACATCATCATGAATTTTGTTATTTTCATAAGGGTTTGATTTATTTCTCCAATTAGATGGCAGGGTTTTTGAGGTCAGGCATTATGCTTTAATTCTTTTTAATGCTACACAGTACTGGGAACAGTTGTTATTCAATTACTATTTTATAATTAATTTTTCAGAGCATGAGCCATCTAAGGCCTTTTCATATGTGATTTTGGGATGCAAATAATTTTATTTTGGAAGTTGCTACATTAATAGGAGTTCTGATGGGAGTGAAAGCAGAAATTCTTGATAGAGGACTGTGACTTCCTAATTTTCGCTTAAAATTCTCTTGTAACTTTTTTTTTCTGCTGAATCCTATTTGGAGTATTAATAATTCATTGATGTGTATATAGATGGATAGCTTGATATATTAAATTTGGTTGTAGGCATTAAACAAAATAAATGAAACCATGGCAAATTGGAAGAGAATGCAATTATTCAAGTTTAGCTGTACAACACCTTGGAATGGTTAAGAATCACTACTATAAATCACCAAATAGCCCATAAATTTAACAATTAACTTTCAAAATTTATTCCCTAGGTAATATCTTTTGTAAGAGCCATTGTTTTTATTCATCAGAATTGTGAAACATTAAGTGTTCTGAAAATAGTATATAATTGTTATAGGAAATCATAAAAGGGCAGAAAAGCACAAGGAAGAAAATGTAAACCACTTGTAATTCCAACACTCAGAAATAACTGATATTACCCAGATCTATGCAGTCATTCACTTTTTCCACTTGCGTTTTATTATTTTAAAGAAAAAGATAAATAATCCAATAGAAAAAAATGGGCAAGTGGTTAGAACAGACCCATCATACAGGGCTATGTGTAAATGGCCAATAAATCCATGAGAAATAAGAAAAATGCAAAGTACAATCAGGTGATACTGCTCTGTAACCATATAACTATGAAAATGAAGAAGGACTGGTGATATCCAGTGTTATTAAGGACGTGAAACAATGGAAACTTTTGCACGACTGATGTGTCAACTGGTTGCAGGAAATTAGGAAAACTGACATTTTCTACTAAAATTTCATGGCAAATAGATGGGGAAGCAATGGAAACAGTGACAGACTTTATTTTGGGGGGTTCTAAAATCACTGATATGGTGACTGTAGCCATGAAATTAAAAGATGCTTGCTCCTTGGAAGAAAAGCTATGACCAATCTAGACAGCATATTAAAAAGCAGAGACATTGCTTTGCCAACAAAGGTCCATCTAGTCAAAGCTATGGTTTTTTCAGTAGTCACATATGGATGTGAGAGCTGGACTATAAACAAAGCTGAGCACCAAAGAATTGATGCTTTTGAACTGTGGTGTTGGAGAAGATTCTTGCCAGTCCTTTGGGCTGCAAAAAGATCCAACCAGTCCATCCTAAAGGAAATCAGTCCTGAATATTCACTGGCAGGACTGATGCTGAAGCTGAAACTCCAATACTTTGGCCACCTGATGCGAAAAACTGACTCATGGGAAGAGACTCTGATGCTGGGAAAGATTGAAGGTGGGAGGAGAGGGGATGACAGAGGATGAGATGGTTGGATGGCATCACTGACTCGATGGACATGAGTTTGAGTAAATCCCGGGAGTTGGTGATGGACAGGGAAGCCTGGCATACTGCAGTCCATGGGGTCGCAGAGTCAGACACAACTGAGCTGAACTGAACTAAAACCAAAGATTCACGTTTCATTGACTTAGCAATCCCACTCCTAAATATTTGCTCAACAGAATGTGTGCCCCTATGGAATAAAAGGTGTGTAGAAGCATGTTCATAGGAGTATTATCCATAATAGCCCTAGATGTCCTTCAAGAGCAGAATGAATAAAAATGTCATGGCCTATTCATGCAGAAACTTAGAAAGGCTTTCTCCATCCAATACACAGCAATGAAAAACAGTTATTTCATGCAATGTGGGAAGTGGAAGAGGCCAGATGTAAAGTGGAGTTCCATTTACGTAAAGTTTGAAAACAGATAAAATTAAAACAAAATGTTTATAGATATATACACAAGTGGTAAATCTACAAAGGAAAGTAAAGGAGTAATTACACTCATGTGTCCATTCAGGGAGAAGGGAGGGGTGAAAGCTGGGAGGTCGCGGGAGGACTCTGGGATGCTTGAACCTTTTTATGTATTGGGTTGGCTAAAAAGTTTGTTCAGATTTTTCTGCAAGATGTTACAGAAAGCACAAAAGAAATTTTAGGCCAACTTAACATTTCTGGTAATGATTATACAGTGGAAGTGAGAAATAGATTTAAGGGACTAGATCTGATAGATAGAGTGCCTGAAGAACTACGGACAGAGGTTCGTGACATTGCACAGGAGACAGGGATCAAGACCATCTCCATGGAAAAGAAATACAAAAAGCAAAATGGCTGTCTGGGTAGGGCTTACAAATAGCTGTGAAAAGAAGAGAAGCAAAAAGCAAAGGAGAAAAGGAAAGATATAAGCATCTGAATGCAGAGTTCCAAAGAATAGCAAGGAGAGATAAGAAAGTCTTCCTCAGTGATCAATGCAAAGAAATAGAGGAAAACAACAGAATGGGAAAGACTAGAGATCTCTTCAAGAAAATTAGAGATACCAAGGGAACATTTCATGTAAAGATAGGCTCGATAAAGGACAGAAATGGTATGGACCTANCAGCAGCAGCAGCAGCAGCAGCCCATAGTGTTCTGCCTCTGCCCCAGAGAGAGGAGGGCTCCCCATGTATCTGCATGCCCATGGCTTGGTGGGAGGGGTCACCCCAGGTGAGTGCTGGGGACTCAGGCCTGGAGCATCCAGCAGGGCTTTAGAGGCCTGGCTCTCATGACTTCTTTCCCCTCCTCAGCTTTATCTGGTCAGTTTCAACCGTCCTGCATGAGCATGCAAAGGAGGACAGTGGGGGCTGAGTTCTTGACCTTGAAGCAATGAGAGGGACTTGCCCTCGTTCCTGGTTTGATCTGTGTCTTGCCAAATTGTCTGCTTTCTCCCTTTGACCTGGATCTTCTAACACCACCCAGGAAATATTAATGCCAGTAACATCCACCACTCTGTTAGGCATATGGCAGCTCAGGGGCTGATATGGAAACAGCCTCTTTCTGTCATTCACACCCATTTGTTACAGCATCTGTAAAAGTTGTGACTTTAGAGGACAGATGGGAGAGGTTTCTATTTAAAGAAAGATACAACCCTCAGGCTCACTAGAGAAAAACCCCAATTTAGCGTGTGAACAACTCCCACGGCCTCAAGTGTGCAGTGAGCATAGATGATCGTGAGGAGTGTGAGAAAAGTTCCCAAACCAGGAGAACAGGCGTGTCGTCAGGTGAGCCCAGTGTGGCGGAAGCTGGGGCAGAGGTGGTGATGGGCAAGAAGGAGTAATGAGGGGTTATTTACTTCTCCTAATTTTTTTAAATTTCAAGCTTTTATAGACTATATTTGAACATGTTGATAGCTACAAAACAGATAAATAAAATTTTCTCACTACCTTCTTCACAATAACTCAATTTCTCTCTGTGTTCTTAAACTTTGTTCAGATTTGAAAATTGAATGCAATGTGTGTTGATTCTTATTTCTTAACGGTGACTGTGCATTGAGGAGAAAGGGTAGAGTGGACCGTGTAAAGCGCAGGGCGCTGGACAGCAAACTACAGACTAGGGCGCTCCAAGCCCGCACTCCCCCACGGTGACATCAGCAAAACCACCAGGGTCTGTCAGCGCAGGGCACCCGAGAAGTAGCAACAAGGATCTCTTCTGCTCCCACCATTGCCAGCCCTAGCAGGGGTCCAGATTACCTCCTGGGGTGTGTGTGTGCCTCTCTGTTTGTACGTGTGTGTGTGTGCCTGCGTGTACGTGTGTACCTCGCATTTCTTCCTGCCACAGAAGTGAATCTGGATGCTTCAAGTACGCAATGGCCATGCCATGCAAGCAGCACAGTGAACAGGGTATTGTCTTCGGGAGTTGAGTGGGCACAGAGTTTGTATAATGGGTCCAGGTGCAAACCTCCAGTTGCTCCCGTGGTTCACACCTGTTTTGTGAGGGGAATGGTCTTCCCTTGGAATACCAGCTCAAAGCTTATGGAGAGAATGACTACACAGGTGTATGTTAGAGCCAGCAGCTCTGGGCATGGATGATTGGGCAAGCCAAGGGAATTGCTCGAGGCTCCTGACATGAAGGAAGAGACTGTGGACATAGGGATCCCAGGCCTGCAGAGTCAGAGTTCTGATTGCCTGCAGGGGCTCTGGGTGTTAGTGGAGCAGAGAGGTGGAGGGGCTGAGATGTCAGCTGCCTGTCCCAAGATCATAGTAGGAGGGAGCAGAAAAGCACAGAGTGTGGCCCATCTTTGTTTCTGCATGTCTTTCTGTCCAGACACCAAGCTACAGGGAAGACTTGATTCTTGCTTTTTAAAACCGCTTTAGCTATTCTAACTCTTTACTTTTCCACTGCGTTTTTTAAAAAGGTAAATGCATATATATATGCACCACTGGAAGTGCTAAAACTTTCTATTTTCATTTAAGAGTTCCCCATAGATATCTTTCCAATAGTTGTAGATCTAACGCATTTAAATAACAGCAATAAACCAAAAAGCAAATTGATAGTCTTTTGCTATGTGAAAGCACTGAAGATTTACTTAACTGGTTCCTTGCCATGTTTTCTAAATATTCTGTTATCAAGTAATGCTGATAGCAATACTGCTGTCATACGTGTAGTTGCACAGATGTCCCCGCACACCCGTTTCTTGTCATCTGACTTTGCTTGGTAAAGACTAAAAGACCAATCATGTAGACAAATTTTCAATCCTTTCCTTTACGGCTTCTGAGCCTTGTTTTTTTTTATGCTTCAGTAACACCTCAGCTCTGAAATTACAGAATAAAATGTCTTCCGTGCTTTCTTTCTGTTTTACTTTCACTGTTTCAGCTTCCAGTTCACACAGCCCAGCCCCCTGCAGAATCTCCCTTGCTCAGGTTGGCCTGGGCCCTGCAATCCCGCGGGCAGGGCCTCTCCGCCGCGGCCTCCCGCTCTCCGTCCGCCCTGGGCCGCTCCGCGCCGTGCTGTCCCGAGCGGGGAGCCCCCTCCGAGGCAAAGGCCCCCAGCAAGCTCTTGTTTTCATTTAACAGTTTGCCATAGATATCTTTCCAACACCTAGAGATCTAACTCATTTAAATAACAGCAATAAACCAAAAAGCAAATTGATAATCTTGTGTTAAGTGAAAGCACTGAAGATTTACTTAACTGGTCCCTTGCCATGTTTTCTAAATATTCTGTTATTAAGTAATGCTGATATCAACATTGTTGTTATACGTGTAGTTGCACAAATGTTCCCATATACCCGTTTCTTGTCATCTGACTTTCCTTGGTAAACACTAAAAGATCAATTATGTAGTCAGATTTTCAGTCGTTTCCTTTACGGCTACTGAGCCTTGTTTTTTATGCTTCAGCAGCGTCTTAACTCCGAAATTACTGAATAAAATGTCTTCCGTGCTTTCTTTCTGTTTTACTTTCACTGTTTCAGCTTCCAGTTCACACAGCCCAGTCCCCTGCAGAATCTCCCTTGCTCAGGTTGGCTTGGGCCCTGCAATGTCGCGGGGAGGTCCTCTCCGCTGCGGCTTCCCGCTCTCCGCCTGCCCTGGGCCGCCTGGGCCGCCCCGCGCCGTGCTGTCCCGAGCGGGGAGCCCCCTCCGAGGCAGAGGCCCTCGGCGAGCTCGGGCGTTCGGGCGTTCGGCGCCACTGCGGCCTGCAGGCGACGGCGCCTGAACCGTTTGTCGTGCGCCCCCGGCGGCCGCTTTCAGAGCGTTCTTTTCCTTCGGCGACCTTCACAAGGGCTGCGATTTAGCCAGTAAACGCGGAAGAGACCTCCAGAGGCCGGCAGTACTGGCGGCGATAATCCCGGCGCTGCGGAGACTTGGGCACGGCTGTTCCTGCTGAAGATTGGATCTGCAGGGGGCTGGGAGGTGGCCTGGCGCCGCGGAAACGGTTGGGTGGCTGCTCGCTCGGGTCGACCAGCATCTCCCCGCTGCCATCCATCCACGGGGCCTCGGAGCGAGCGGGGGAACGTGTTCCCCGCCGGAGCACTTGTGCCTCGTCGCCCGGGCTTTTGGGTCACCGTTTAGGGCGTTCGTTTTCGCGTCCCCCCTCTCCATGCTCCGGGACTTAGCCAGCCCGCCCGAGCCCTGCTCGGAAGGCTCGTTGGCGAGCGCGCCGGTGCCTTGTTTCTGGGCTTGGACGCGTCCTGCTCCCGCTTGACTTGAACGGGCAGGGCCGTTTCTCTAGGAGCTGGAAGGCGATCGGGACGTTTTCTCTGCCCGCGGGTACCCCTGGCTATAGTTCGCGGCTGAGTGATCGTGGCCCGCGCGTTGTCCTGGTCCACATTGTTTTCCCGCCTCGGCTGGCTGTTGCCATGTATCTACGCCGGCCATCTTTGGATCCCGGCCCTCCTCCCCTGTAGAGGGGACGGGCTGAACGCGCAAAATAAGGCGGCGCTGGGCTGCGCGCCTGGCCTTCCCAGCGGCGGGTTCTCGCTGCCTGGGGCTCAGGTCCGCACCAGGGACGGGAGGCGGGTATTTGCTCCCCGACGGCCACTGTCGGTTCTGCAGGCTCTGCGATCGTCCGAGGAGGGCTGCGTCTTCGCGGGGACCGCCTGTGGTCTCTTTTCCCCTTGCAGCCCTGTACCCCGCCTCACGGGTCCCCTCCACGCGGGTGATAAGAGAACGTGGCGAGCAAGAAGGAGGCCAATGCGCGGCTCCAGTTCTGCCTGGGCTCCCCGGTCAGAAGCGCCAAACAAGTGAGACAGAAAGCGTCTGGGGCCGTCCGTTGGAGGGTCTTGGGGAGACGCGAGCTGGGGGCGCGGTCTTTAGTCTCAGAAAGGCCTCTGAACACGCGTGAACGGGAGGATGCGGGAGAAATGCAACCTGCGGCGGACTCAGAGGGAATGAGTGCGGAGTGGTGACGCTGTGCCTTCTCCGCCTTGCAATCCGGATTTGTCCCGGTGGCGTTTGGGCTGTAGCTGGGTGATCAATGCCGACAGGTCCAGGTGGCCAGACAGCTTTGGTACTTTAAAATTTGCTACAATGTAGGGAGAAGGCGCAATGGCAACCCATCCCAATATTCTTGCCTGGAAAATCCCAGGGGCGGAGGAGCCTGGTGTAGGCCTCAGTCCATGGTTAGTGGAGCAGAGAGGTGGAGGGGCTGAGATGTCAGCTGCCTGTCCCAAGATCATAGTAGGAGGGAGCAGAAAAGCACAGAGTGTGGCCCATCTTTGTTTCTGCATGTCTTTCTGTCCAGACACCAAGCTACAGGGAAGACTTGATTCTTGCTTTTTAAAACCGCTTTAGCTATTCTAACTCTTTACTTTTCCACTGCGTTTTTTAAAAAGGTAAATGCATATATATATGCACCACTGGAAGTGCTAAAACTTTCTATTTTCATTTAAGAGTTCCCCATAGATATCTTTCCAATAGTTGTAGATCTAACTCATTTAAATAACAGCAATAAACCAAAAAGCAAATTGGTAGTCTTTTGCTATGTGAGAGCACTGAAGATTCACTTAGCTGGTCCCTTGCCATGTTTTCTAAACATTCTGTTATAAGTAATGCTGATAGCAATACTGCTGTCATACGTGTAGTTGCCACATGTCCCCGCACACCCGTTTCTTGTCACCTGACTTTGCTTGGTGAAGACTAAAAGACCAATCATGTAGGCAAATTTTCAATCCTTTCCTTTACGGCTTCTGAGCCTTGTTTTTTTTATGCTTCAGTAACACCTCAGCTCTGAAATTACAGAATAAAATGTCCTCCGTGCTTGCTTGCTTTCTGTTTTTCTTTCACTGTTTCAGCTTCCAGTCCACACAGCCCAGTCCCCTGCAGAATCTCCCTTGCTCAGGTTGGCCTGGGCCCTGCAATCCCGGGGGCAGGGCCTCTCCGCCGCGGCCTCCCGCTCTCCGCCCGCCCTGGGCCGCCTGGGCCGCTCCGCGCCGTGCTGTCCGGAGCGGGGAGCCCCCTCCGAGGCAAAGGCCCCCAGCAAGCTTGGGCGTTCGGGCGGTAGGCGCCACTGCGGCCTGCCGGCGACGGCGCCTCGTCCCGGGGACGCGCGAACAGGTTGTCGTGCGCCCCCAGCGGCCGCTTTCAGAGCGTTCCTTTCCTTTGGCGACCTTCACAAGGACTGTGATTCAGCCAGCCAACGCGGAAGAGAGCTCCAGACGCCGGCAGCACTGGCGACGATTACCCCGGTGCTGCGGAGGCCTGGGCACGTCTGCTCCTGCTGAGGATTGGATCTGCAGTGGTTTGGGAGGTGGCCTGGCGCCACAGTGGGGGAGTTGGTTGGCTGTTCGCTCGGGTCGACCAGCATCTCCTCGCTCCCATCCATCCGTGGGGCCTCGGAGCGTGCAGAGAGAGGGTCTTCAATGCCAGAGAGCTTGTGGCTCGGCGCCCACGCTCTTGAGTCGCCGTTTAAGGCGTTCGTTTTCTCTCCGCGGTACCCTCGCTCCAGGCTCCGGGTCTCGGCCAGCCCGCCCGAGTCCATGCACGGAGAGCTCGTTGGCGTGCGCGCGGAGCCCCTTCTCCGGGCCTGGATGCGTCCTGCTCCCGCTTGACTTGAATGGGTAGGCTTGCGTGCGAGGCCGGGCCGTGTCTCTAGGAGCTGGAGGGCAGTCGGGACGTTTCCTCTGCCCGCTGGTACCGCCTGGCTATAGCTCGAGGCTGAAACTGACCGTGCCCCGCGCGGTGTTCTGGGCCACATTTTCCGGTTTTCCCGTCTTGGCTGAGAGTTGCCGTGTCTCCGTTGGCGTACCGCGCTGGGTTCCGCCGGCCGTCCACGTATCCCGGCACTCCACCCCTGGAGTGGGCACGGGCCGAATGCGCGGAGCAAACGGCGCCGCGGTGCCCGTGCCGCAGGTTTTCGTCCCCTGGGGCTCAGGTCCGCAGCAGAGTCGGGAGGCGGGGAAGCTGCTCCCCGTCGCCCACTGTCGTTTCTCCAGGCTTTCGGATCGTACGAAGCCGGGCTGCCTTCGTGGGGACCGTCTGTGGTTCCTTGCGTCCCTGGATCCCACACTCACGTGTCCCCTCACCGCGGGTGATGACAGGGAACGTGGCGAGCGAGTAAGAAGGGTCGCACAATGCGCGTCTCCAGTCTTGCCTGGGCTCCGGGGTCAGAAGCGCCAAACGAAGCGTCCGGGGCAGTCCAGTGGAGGGTCCTGGGGAGACGCGAGCTGGGGGCGCGGTCTTAGAAGAGCCTCTGAACACACGTGAACGGGAGGATGCGGAGAGAGAAATGCAACTCCGGCGGACTCGGTGGGAACGATGTGCCTTCTCCGCCCTGCGATTCGGATTTGTTCCGGTGGCGTTTATGCTGTTTGGTTGTAGCTGGGTGACCACCGTCGACCAGATGGCCAGACAACTTTGGTGCTTTAAAATGTATAATATGGGATTTGGTGGTGAAGAGGTAATAGTAACCCATTTCAACATTCTTGCCTGGAAAATCCCAGAGGCGGAGAAGCCTGGTAGGCTGCAGTCCATGGAGTCGGACAGGACTAACTTCACTTTCACTTTTCACTGATGCATTGAAGAAGGAAATGGCAACCCACTCCAGTGTTCCTGCCTGGAGAATCCCAAGGACAGGAGAGCATGGTGGGCTGCCGTCTCTGGGTCGGACACGACTGAAGCGACTTAGGAGCAGCAACAGATTTTAATAGATCAAAGTGAAACCTATAATAATGAAAATTACTATTATTGTTACTCCACGTTACTATAATTATTACCGTTGTCTGTAATTAATAAAGTTTACCCACAGAACAGCTGCTCAGTTGAAGATGACCAAAGAGGAGTTGCAGTATGTCTAAATATTTGTTTAAAAGCAGAGGAAACTCTACAACCCACGAGGCCTTTCCCCCTGCACCGCAGCAACCATTCTGGAAATCCAGACCCCGAAACTCTGCTGCAATAGGCCTCAAGGTCCGGTCTGGGTCAGTGACTGTTTCCTCCTGTATCCTTTCCAATTAGAAACAAATNAGTATGTCTAAATATTTGTTTAAAAGCAGAGGAAACTACAACCCACGAGGCCTTTCCCCCTGCACCGCAGCAACCATTCTGGAAATCCAGACCCCGAAACTCTGCTGCAATAGGCCTCAAGGTCCGGTCTGGGTCAGTGACTGTTTCCTCCTGTATCCTTTCCAATTAGAAACAAATCGGGGGGAACCTGTTCCTCTAAGCAATCCCGTGGGCGCCTCTCTTCCCCGCAGCTTGCCCCCAGCTTGCCTACATCACAAGCTCTGAGCAGGACCTGCCTTCCTGGTTTGCTACCATTCCTATGTGTACCTCTAGGCTCAGCCTGATGGAACTGGTGCTGCCGGACCCCTTGCAACGCAAATAGTAGCTGCGAAATGCACTTCCTGATCTGTGTTTTAAGATCTTTATAAACATGATAATGGAAGCATACTATGGAGGCAAGAACATGTGTAACATTGTTAAGGATTTCCTTACTATTTACAGGGCTGCTTATAACTTTTCCATCCTAAAACTAAAGCTATTCAAGGAGGGGAGAGAGGCTCAAGAAGCAAGTGATATACAAATGTATATACATGCATATAAATAATTATGGCTAATTTTCATTGTTGTATGACAGAAACCGACACAAAAAGGTAAAACAATTTTCCACCAATTAAAATTTTTAAAAGAAAGAATGCTAAAGCTATGCGAATGCCTTTTGTATGCAGAGACATAGTTCCACGATGCTTTTTTCACTTTTTCAGTAGAATTCTAACATCCTAAAACTAAAGCTATTCAAGGAGGGGAGAGAGGCTCAAGAAGCAAGTGATATACAAATGTATATACATGCATATAAATAATTATGGCTAATTTTCATTGTTGTATGACAGAAACCGACACAAAAAGGTAAAACAATTTTCCACCAATTAAAATTTTTAAAAGAAAGAATGCTAAAGCTATGCGAATGCCTTTTGTATGCAGAGACATAGTTCCACGATGCTTTTTTCACTTTTTCAGTAGAATTCTAAAATTGGCATGACAAGGGTTATCGACATCTTTTAAAAATTGCTTTCTAGAAACATCCATTTATGTATGTGAGTACTGCTCACTAGCCTTCATTCAATTGCCATACTTTGAAAAAAATTTAATGTGGAATTGTTTTCTTTTTGCTTTGAGACCAATATTTTGTTTTTGTTTTTTATTCATTATGGAAATCTCACCTGTGTGTCCAATTGATATTCGATAAAGACGCAAAGGGATCATTCAACAGCTGTGGAGCTTTTTCTCTGAGTAGCTCCCTCCTTTCTGATGCCCTGCAACACAGATCATAGCCTCCGTGGCCTCCCAGCTCACCCGTGTTCTCAATTCAGATTTCTGCCAGAATGTTCATGGGCTCCTATGCCTGCAGTTGCAGCGTGAAAACCGCCTGAAGGCAGAGAGGTGCGGAGTCATCAGGTTGGTGTGTGTGCTCACCTTCCGGCGAGGAACCTAGCCCTGGAGCCCCAGCACTGCCTGCTGTTCAGG
>SJXQ01006939.1:28053-189250 GCA_006408695.1 Aepyceros melampus | reverse complement strand
GGCCTTTTGGACTCTGTGGGAGAGGGAGAGGGTGGGATGGGTTGGCAGAGTGGCAGTGTAACATGTATGAAATCATAAGTGAAACGAATCACCAGTCTAGGTTTGATGCAGGATGCAGGATGCTTGGGTCTGATGCACGGGGATAATCCAGAGAGAAGGTGTGGGTCGGGAGGGGGGAGGTGGGAGTCGGGATTGGGAGTTCATGTACACTCGTGGCTGATTCATGTCAATGTATAGCAAAACAAATACAGTATTGTAAAGCAAAACAAACTAAAAAATAAAAATCAATTTAAAAAAAATTAAAAAGAAACAGTAGTAACAACAAATGCTAGTAAATGTAGAGAAATTGAGCCATTCATACATTGCTGGTGGAAATGTAATGCTACGTCCTCTCTGAAAAAGTCAGCAGTGTCTTATAAAACTACTGTATTCACCATACTATGAAGCAATTGCACTGTTGGGAATTAATCCCAGAAAAATGAAAATGTATATACAAAAACCTATATATAAATGTTCACTTTAGCTTTACTGGTAACAGCCCCAAACTGGAAACAATCCAAACATCCCTCAATTAAACAAATTGAGACATTTCTATCTACCATGAAATACCACTCAGCTATAAAAAGGAACAAACTATTGATATATACAACTACTTGGATGGATCTCAACAAAATTGTGCTAAGTAAAATGAATAGCTAATCTTAAAAGATTACATACATACTGTATGATTCCACTTTTATAACATTCTTGAAAGACCAAATTATCTGTTCAGGAGGCAGGGGAAAAAAAAAGAAAAATCGAAGAAGAAGCCAATGTGGTAAAACAGGAAGCTCATATTTTCAGAGACCACAGTGAATAGTGAATATCTATAAGTGTATGCCTGTCTGTAACTAGGATAGTCTCATCAAAGAAGATTTAATTCTAATAACTTCTAATTGTAGGGTTTCTCTGGTGGCTCAGTAAAGAGTTCACCTGCAATGCAGGAGACCTGGGTTTGATCCCTGGGTTGAGAAGAGCCCCTGGAGAAGGAAGTGGCAACATACTGCAGTCTTCTTGCCTGGAGAATCCCGTGGACAGTGGAAACTGCCATGGGTCACAAGAGTCAGACATGACTTAATGACTAGACCACCAACAACAACTTCTAAATCATAAATATCATAAAACACAAATCATATCATGTCACTTTAATGTTTCCCACTTCTTATAATAGCCTAAAAATAGTCCCAATATGATTTGGTCTTCACCTTATAGCCCCATCCCCTAAATCTATTTACTTCTCTAACTGAATATTCACTACGCTACTCTCCACTCCCTCTGAATACTTCCTTCTTGTTGTTCAGCTACTCTGCTAGACACATTCCATCTTAGTCCCTTTGTTCCATGCTTCTTTTTTCTGGAATGTTTTTTCTCCAGATAGCTTCCTGGTTTCACCTTCATTTCTTTCAACTTTCTACTTGAAATTCACCTTTTAAGGAAGATTTTCCTGGCCACTTCTACTTAATATTGCAAACTGACCACTCAACAATTTCCAAATATCTGTTACATTTTCCTATAATACATATAATATACCTTTTCTTAAGGGCTTGCCTGGTGGCTCAGTGGTAAATAATCTGCCTGCCAAAGCAGAAGACATAAGAGACTCTTTCAGTCCCTGAGTTGGGAAGATTCCCTGGAGGAGGAAATGGCAACTCACTCCAGTATTCTTGCCTGAAGAATCTCATGGACAGAAGAGTCTGGCAAACTACAGTCCATAGAGTTGTAAAGAGTCAAATATGATTGATGCAACTTAGTAAACACACATTTTGCATGCTCACTTGCTTCATTCGTGTCTGACTCTTTGCGACCCTACGGATTGTAGCTTGCCAGGCTTCTCTGTCCATGAGATTCTTCAGGCAAGAATACTAGAGTGGGTTGCCAAGCCTTCTCCAGGGGTCTTTCTGACCTAGGAATGGAACCTGTGCCTTCTGTATCTCCTGCATTGCAGGCGGATTCTTTATCACTGGCCACCGAAGAAGTACAATATACTATTTTATTCACCCATTTATTATATTGTTTCCTTTTTAAATTATTTTTTGTTTTATTCTCTGATAATCCCAACCATCTAAGACAATATCTAGCCTATAGCAGATCTCAGTAAATTCTTGTTGAATATGAATGAATATGAACACCTATTGTGTTTCAAGTGTATATTAGATTTCTTCACATATATTTTCTTGTGTAATCTTCACTATAACTAACAAATATATTTCTATTTATTAAAGTTTATAAGAGACTCATTATTTAAATAGAGTGAACTAAACACTAGAGTTAATCAGAGGCTCTAAAAATTTGTACTCTTCCCAATTTTGCCTCCAGAATTTTGACGACTATTTAGAGACAGAGGTCTATATGTATCAGAAATCTTCATGTGAACTTGCTTTAATCTTTGTTTAGACTATTTCATTGGTTTTCTAAATAGTATTATTGGAAGTTACTGAACATGATTGTGGTTGGCTATATTTAGTAAGACAGTACAAGAAAGGATAAGCTCAGAGAAGACTGGATTCATTTGCAAGTAGAAACAATAGAGAATAGCATCCATGAATTCAAAAATTTGGAATATAGAAAGAGGACACTGTTTTATTTTGTTTTTAAAGAAGACAAACTTGAGAAATTCTTTGAGTAATGAAGTTCAAGTGAAACCACTTGAGATAAGGATAAAAATAGATTAAGAATTTGATCGTTATGTTCATTGATTAAAAAAAAAAGAGTCTGTTAGTGCATTAAACTATTATGCTCAAACTTCAGCTTGACCAGAACTATCTGGAAGACTCATTAAAACACCAGTTGTTGGACTCCACCAGAGTTTCTAATTCAGTAGACCAGGGTAGTGTCTGATCATTTGTATTTCTAACAAGTTCCCATGTAATGCTGATGGTGTTAACCTTGGAAATATACTTTGAGATCAACTGTGTTAATGTTCATTTCATGGAGTCACAAAGAGTTATACACAACTGAGTGACTAAAACTTTCATTTTCAACACTAAATATATGAACGAGATGCTAAGCACCATGAGTAGAAAAAAGGGACTTTCCTGGTGACTCAGACAGTAAAGAATCTGCCTGCAATGTCAGAGATCTGAGTTTGATCCCTGGATTGGGAAGATCCCCTTGAGACAGGAATGGCTACCTACTCCAGTATTCTGGCCTGGAGAATTTCATGGACAGAGGAACCTGGGGGGCTACAATCCATGGAGTCTCAAAGAGTTGGACATAACTGAGCGACCCACTTTCACTACAATAAGACTGAGGAATTAGATTAAAAAGACTAAATGTGAGATTTCCCCATTAATATTGATAGGCCAAGTCCTGCAAATAGACCAACATACAAAGTCAGACAGATATGAAATGAAAGACGGACAGATAAGAAAGTCCAGCATATCTAAAAAGTATGTCCAGAAAGAGCTATGGCTGTGTCTGTTGACATATAAGACTGATGAAAATCAGATAGATGTGAAGCCTTCAAATAATTTAAAAGAATTTTAAAGGAAAAGAAACCAGAGTGGTGAAATTTTAAAAATGGCAAGTCTATGCAAGATTTAATATTACCTTTACAACCTCATTCATGTATGGAAGGAAAAAACCTGCCTACCCCCCAGGGAGGGAATATTTTTCATGCCCTCTTCAGATGTAGACAAGAAGAATTATGAAAAAGGAGTGTCTCTCAGAGTTTAGAACTGTGGGTCAGCATGAAAAATGGGCTGTAACTACTATGTCACATTACCAAATAGGATCCTTAAAATGTCAGTCAAGGGCTATTTCAAAGTTACTAGTGACTACCAGATACCTTTCATTCTCATCAATTGCAAATGGAGGTTATTACAATTCTGGTACTAATGGTCTATCATTGTATATTAGTTGTGCCTAGGATATATCACATGTTTCCTTAATTCAGGCTTCTAGATTAAACTTGCATTCAAACTGGATGTAGTATTTTTCCTTCAGTAAAAATCCTGAGCAATTTCACTTGCCTAAAAAAGAATTAGCCAAATATTTGATAATCAGAGGGCTCTTTGACATATTTACCAAATACCTTAAGACTTCTTTTCCAGATAGAATTTGACTTCTCTACCTATGATCCAAACTTAAGTATAGCCATGTAACTTTCTTTGGCCTAGGGAAGGGGAGCAGATGTAATGTGTGTCACTTCTGGATGGATGTTTTAAGAGCACATTGAAGTCCAAAATATGATAATAGAAGAGTATTTCAATGCCTTATTTTTAGCAATAAATAGATTGTCCCCAAATAGAAAATCAATATGTAAATGTTGACTTGAACTAAACTTTAAATCAAAGGGACCTAACACTATATATATATATATATATATATAGAGAGAGAGAGAGAGAGAGAGAGAGAACATTATTATATATTTATATATATATAGAGAGAGAACATTCAATTTAGCAGTAACAGAATGTAATGTTCAAGAGGACATGGAACATTCTGCAGGATAGATCATCTATGAGATGACAAAGCAAGTTTTAGCAAACTGAAGAAGATTCAAACCATGCCAATCTTCTTTTGTGACCATGAAACTAGAAACCATAAAAAATAAAAGATTACAACACGTGAAAATTAAACAACACATTACCAAACAACTAATGGATCAAATAAATAATCAAAAGCAAAAAAAATCTTGAAGCAAATGAAAATGGGAACACAAAATTCTTAAATTTATGGGAGACAGTAAAGCAATTCTAACAGCAAGGTTTATAGAAATAAAATCTTACATTAAGAAAAAAAAAGAAATGTCTAAAATAAACAACATAACTCTACACTCAAGGAACTAGAAGAAGACCAAATTAAGCCCATAGTTGGCAGACAAAAACAACACATTACCAAACAACTAATGGATCAAATAAATAATCAAAAGCAAAAAAAATCTTGAAGCAAATGAAAATGGGAACACAAAATTCTTAAATTTATGGGAGACAGTAAAGCAATTCTAACAGCAAGGTTTATAGAAATAAAATCTTACATTAAGAAAAAAAAAGAAATATCTAAAATAAACAACATAACTCTACACTCAAGGAACTAGAAGAAGATCAAATTAAGCCCATAGTTGGCAGACAGAACAAAACAAAGATCATGGCACAAATAAATGAAATAGAGAATAGAAAAAAAAATAGAAATGTTTGATAAAATTGAGTTGATTTTTTTAAAAGGTTAAACAAAAATCCAAATCATAAGCTAGATTTACCAGGAAAAAAAAAGAGAGGGGATTCAAATAAATGAAATTAGAATGTCAATGTATAGCAAAATGAATACAGTATTGTAAAGCAAAACAAACTAAAAAATAAAAATTAATTAAAAAAATAAAAAAATTTAAAAAAAGAAATGAAAAAGGAGATACCATACAAATATAAGGAATCATAAGAGACTACTATGAATTATTATATGCCAACAAAGTGAATAAATCTAGAACTGGAAAATTCCTAGAAATGTACAACCTACCAGCACTGAATCAAAAAGAAATAGAAAACCTGAACTGACCAACAATGAGTAAGAGAATTGAATCAGTAATGCAAACCCTCCCAAGAATGAAAAGTCCAGAACCAGATGGCTTAAGAAGCATTGATTCCAGTCTTATTCAAACTCTTCCAAAAACTTGAAAAAGAAATACTCCTACACAGGAGTTACAGGCCAATGTTACCCTGATACCAAAGTTAGGTGAGGATACTACAAGAAAAGAAAACTACAGGTCAATATCCATGAAGAATATACTTGCAAAAATTCTCAGCAAAATACTAAAAAAACTGAATTCAATAGCACATTAAAATAATCATACACATTGATCAAGTGAAGTTTATACCTGAAATGTGAATATATTTCAACATGTGCAAATCAGTAAATATGATATTTTTACCAAAAGGTGTAGGGTCCAGCTGCTTGCCGCTCAGAAACCAACAAACAGGCCAGACTGATGGAAAGAAAAGTTTGCTCATTAGTGATATTGGCCTGTAGTTTTCTTTTTTTGTATTGTCTCTGTCTGGTTTTGGTATCAGGGTGATGGTGGCCTCATAGAATGAGTTTGGAAGTGTTCCTTCCTCTGCAATTTTTTGAAAGAGTTTTAGAAGGATAGGCATTAGCTCTCTCTAAATGTTTGATAGAATACTCCTGTGAAGCCATCTGGTCCTGGGCTTTTGTTTTTTGGGAGAGTTTTGATCACAGCTTCAATTTCAGTGCTTGTAATTGGGTTGTTCATAATTTCTATTTCTTCCTGGTTCAGTGTTAGAAGATTGAGCTTTTCTAAGAATCTGTCCATTTCTCCAAGGTTATCCTATAGTGAGTGAGTGAATGTCACTCAGTCATGCCCAACTCTCTGTGATCCCATGGTCTGTAGCCTGCCAGGCTTCTCTGTCCATGGAATTCTCCAGGTAAGAATACTGGAGTTTGGTGCCATTATAATCCTTTGTATTTCTGCATTGTCTGTGGTAACTTCTCATTTTCCATTTCTAATTTTGTTGATTTCATTCTTCTCTCTTTTTCTCTTGATGAGTCTGACTAAAAGCTTGTCAATTTTGTTTATCTCCTCAAAGAATCAGCGTTTAGTTTTATTAACCTTTACTATTGTTTTTTTCATTTATTTCTGCTTGGATCTTTATGATTTCTTTCCTTCTACTAATTTTGGTTGTTTTTTTTTTTTTTTTGATGACCATAGATGCAAAAATCCTCAACAAAATTTTAGCAAACAGAATTCAGCAACACATCAAAAGGCTCATAACCATCATCAAGTTGAGCTTATTCCAGGAATGGAAGAATTCTTCAATATATGCAAATCAATCAATGTGATACAGCATATTAACAAATTGAAAGATACAAACCACATGATCATCTCAATAGATGCAGAAAAAGCCTTTGACAAAATTCAGCACCCATTTATGATTAAAACTCTTCAAAAAATGGGCATAGAAGGAAACTACCTCAACATAGTAAAGGTTATATATGATAAGCCCACAGCAAGCATTATTCTCAATGGTCAAAAACTGAAAGCACTCCCTCTAAGATCAGGAACAAGATAAGGGTGTCCACTTTCACCACTGTTATTCAACATAGTTCTGGAAGTCTTAGCCACAGCATTCAGAGAAGAGAAAGAAATAAAAGGAATTCAGATCAGAAAAGAAGAAGTAAAGCTCTCGCAGTTTGATGATAACATGATACAGTACATAGAAAACCATAAAGATAGTATCAGAAAATTACTAGAGCTAACCAGTGAACTTAGCAAGGTTGCAGGATACAAAATCAATACACAATAATCACTTGCATTTCTATATACCAACAATGAAAAATCAGAAAGCAAAATTAAGGAATCAAACCCATTCACCATTGCAACAAAAAGTATTAAATATCTAGGAATAAATTTACCTAAGCAGACAAAAGAACTGTACACAGAAAATTATGACACTGATGAAAGAAATCAAAGATTACATAAACAGATGGAGAGATATTTCATGTTCCTGCATACAAAGAAACAATATTGTGAAAATGACTACCAAATGCAATCTACAGATTCAATGTGATCCCTAACAAATTACCAATGGCATCCTTCACTGAACTAGAACAAAAAATTTCACAATTCATATGGAAACACAAAAGACCCTGAATAGCCTAAGCGGTCTTGAGAAAGAAGAATGGAGCTGGAGGAATCAATCTTCCTGACTTCAGATTATACTACAAACCTACAGTCATCAAGACAGTATGGTACTGGCACAAAAACAGAAATATAGACCAATGGAACAAGATAGAAAGCCCAGAAACAAACCCATGCACCTTCAGGTAACTTATTTTTGACAAAGGAGGCAAGAATATACAATGGGGCAAAGACAGCCTATTCAATAAATGGTGCCAGAACAAAAGACCCTGAATAGCCTAAGCGGTCTTGAGAAAGAAGAATGGAGCTGGAGGAATCAATCTTCCTGACTTCAGATTATACTACAAACCTACAGTCATCAAGACAGTATGGTACTGGCACAAAAACAGAAATATAGACCAATGGAACAAGATAGAAAGCCCAGAAACAAACCCATGCACCTTCAGGTAACTTATTTTTGACAAAGGAGGCAAGAATATACAATGGGGCAAAGACAGCCTATTCAATAAATGGTGCCAGGAAAACTGGACAGCTACTTGTAAAAGAATGAAATTAGAACTCTTCCTAACACCACACACAAAGATAAACTCAAAATGGTTTAAAGACCTAAATGTAAGACCAGAAACTATAAAACTCTTAGAGGAAAACATAGGCAGAACACTCAGTGACATAAATCAAAGCAAGATCCTCTATGACCCACCTCCTAGAGTAATGGAAATAAAAACAAAAGTAAACAAGTGGGACCTGATTAAACTTAAAAGCTTTTGCACAGCTCCTCCATCCATGGGATTTCCCAGGCAAGAATACTGGAGTGGGTTGCCATTTCCTTCTCCAGGGGATCTTCCCGACCCAGGGATTGAACCCGGATCTCTTGCATTGTGGGCAGATGCTTTAACCTCTGAGCCACAAGGGAAGCCCCAAAAGAAACTATAAGCAAGGTGAAGAGACACCCTTCAGAATGGGAGAAAATAATACCAAATGAAACAGGTGGCAAAGGATTAATTTCCAAAATATACAAGCAGTTCATACAACTCAATGCTAGAAAAACAAACAAACAATTCAATCGAAAAGTGAGGAAAAGATCTAAACAGACATACAGGGGATCTTCCCGACCCAGGGATTGAACCCGGATCTCTTGCATTGTGGGCAGATGCTTTAACCTCTGAGCCACAAGGGAAGCCCCAAAAGAAACTATAAGCAAGGTGAAGAGACACCCTTCAGAATGGGAGAAAATAATACCAAATGAAACAGGTGGCAAAGGATTAATTTCCAAAATATACAAGCAGTTCATACAACTCAATGCTAGAAAAACAAACAAACAATTCAATCGAAAAGTGAGGGAAAGATCTAAACAGACATTGTTCCAAAGAAGACCTACAGATGGTTAACAAACACATGAGAAGATGCTCAACATCACTCATTATTAAAGAAATCTAAATCAAAATCACAATGAGATATTACCTCACACCAGTCAGAATGGCCATCATCAAAAAGTCTATGAACAATAAATGCTGAAGAAGGTGTGGAGAAAAGGGAATGCTCTTGCATTGTTGGTGGGAATGTAAATTGATCCAGTCACTATGGATGATGGTATGGAGATTCCTTAAAAAACTAGAAATAAAACCACCATATGACCCAGCAATCCCCCTCCTATGCATAAACCCTGAGGAAACCAGGGTTGAAAAAGACACGTGTATCCAATTGTTCATTGCAGCACTATTTACAATAGCTAGAACATGGAAGCAACCTAGGTGTCCATCGACAGATGATTGGATAAAGAAGTAGTGGTACATATACACAATGGAATATTACTCAGCCATAAAAAGGAGCACAGTTGAGTCAGTTCTGACGAGGTGGGTGAACCTCGAACCTGTTATACAGAGTGAAGTGAATCAGAAGGAGAAAGATAAATATCATATTCTAACGCACACATACAAAGTCTAGAAAATGGTACTGAAGAACTTATTTACAGGGCAGCAATAGAGAAACAGACATAGAGAATAGAATTATGACATGGGGAGAGGGAAGGAGAGGGTGTAGAGTAACATGGAAACTTACATTACCATATATAAAATAGATAGCCAATGGGAATTTGCTGTATGTCTCAGGAAACTCAAACAGGGGCTCTGTATCAACCTAGAGGGGTGGGATGGGGAGAGAGGTGGGAGGGAGGTTCAAAAGGGAGGGGACATATATAAACCTATGGCTGACTCATGTTGAAGTTTGATAGAAAACAACAAAATTCTATAAAGCAATTATCCTTCAATAAAATAAGAAATAAAAAACAAAAAAGAAAGGAAAGTTCACTTTAATTCAGATGCAAGAAACTGGGGGGAGGATGGACATCTGTTCAAAGGCCAACTCCCCCCACCTGCAACCAGTGGAAGAAGAGCTTTTATGGACAGAGAGAGGGAGGCCCTTGCAGAAACAGTACAGGCAAGCTCTGACAGTCATCTTCAAGCTGGTCATCGGTGGTGTGACCAGCATCACCTTGGTTGCTTTAGGTACAGTTCATCTTCAGTTCCGGAGTTGCCTTGCTTGCATTTCTTGGAGGCCGGTTCCCATAACTGTGGCGGCTTCCATCACAGCTACAGTCTGGTCATGAGGTAACCTCTTCATCTGGGGAGGGGTTCAGTTTCTATAAGACAATTCGCAGGATATGGCTCAGAATAACATCTGCAGCCCTTGAGGGGAAACTAAAGGTCCTTGACTACACTTAATGAGGACGTTATTATTATTTGGTCTCCTTTGACTGTTTCCCTTTGTTTCTGCATGTTATCATTTCTCTGATTAAACTTATTCTTTGACTAAAGTTCTCCACAGACAAAAGGCAAGCAAAGGACATATGGTCCCGCTCTGTTTCAATCTCTCCTTTTCTGTGATATTTCTCAATATTGTGGAGTATCAATAAAGGGGATATTACCTTGTCATAGTACCTGGTATATATATATATGGTACCTAGTAATCATGACTGGGGGCTTCCCAGGTGGCACTAGCGGTAAAAGAACCCACCTACCTTGAGGTTAGACAAGACCTCATGTCTAATTCATGTCTCAGGTTAGACATGAGAAATGCAGGTTCAGTCCCTGGGTTGAGAAGATCCCCTGGAAGAGGCAACCCACTCCAGTATTCTTGCCTGGAGAAAATACCATGGACAGAGGAGCGTGGTGGGCTGCATGCAGTCCATGGTGTTGCACAGAGTCAGACACAACTGAAGCGACTTAGCATGCATGTAATCAAGACTGAGTGACTAACACAAACATTTGAAAATTACTAGACATATTACAACAAGGATAATAATCAAAATGCATCTTTGTATTATCCTCTGTCTTAATGAGTAAGGAAGATGTACCATGTATGTATATTAGGCCACAAATAGGCTGTTTTGGTTAGCGTAAAGTTCAAATTAAATCATAATAGGCAAAAATGATTTCCCCAAACCTCAATATATGAAATTTTCTTCCATCAATTTCCCTTTTTAATTTTAACTCCTTTCATAGAAAGCATTGATAATCAAGATATTTTCCCAATGTTGCCAGAGTGACTCGATGGTCTGCTCTGGGTCCATCCATATCCTTCAGTGCCAGGTCTCCTTTTTGTTTCTTTGCCTAGTTATCAGTGTTTGGGGAAAACTAATCATGCATCATGAAAAGACACAGAGGTATGTTAATAGGGAAACACATTATAGACCATACATTTTATCATTTATACCCAATTGTCACACAAACATTTCACATGTGCTTTAACTAGTAAACTCAAAGCCAGCAGTGCTACCCATCATGAGAATTTTTACTCTGTGAGAGTAAAATTGTCTCTGGACAATTTTTCCATAATCATAATCCTGATGATATACAAAATTCTCTTCTCAAAATTCCTTTTTCACAAACCCTTTATCACTTTCTGGATCCAAACAAATTTGTCCTGTATTTCTCCATCCAGAAGCAAATAACTGTAGGACACAATTATTATCATCATTTTTCCTCAACAAAATTGTTTCCATTCTTTCTACCACCTCTTCACCAACAACCCATATTCTACTTGCTTTACAAACTGAATGCTTCCCTTAGCATTTTTATGCAATACAATTTTTAACTCTTGCAAATCTTAACAAAACCAAGAACAAATGACTGAAGCATTAAGCCAGCATTTTCTGATTTGCAAACTTATTTGAAAACTTAAGCCATAACCTCTAAAAATGTACATTTTTTCATAGCATAATTTGTCTTTAATGATACAGTATGTGTGTTTAATAAACCCAACTTGGGCTTACAAGTTGGTCTTACAAGAAGGCAAATTAGGTAAATTTAGATTTGTTCAAATTGTAAGCACTTATTATTTTTTTTTACAGCAATTAAGTAGAACTCCTTTACAAATTAACCTCAGTAATGTTATCCAAAGACAAAAGCACATACTGAGACATAAAACCAGACAAACAGAGATTTCAACTTTTTACATTTCATGATTTAAACATTGCAATTAAATTTATCAGTTTATAAATAATAGAATAGTCAAATTTACCCACTCAATTTTAAAAGGCTTCTCTCCTTTTATTCCCCTTTGCTTTGAAGTTTTACTAATTATCCCAAGGCTGAAGTTTCAGGGAAAGTGGACTATGTATTTCAAGAACATGACAAGAGTTAACTTCAAGCTTTCTCCTGGGTTTATTTTTGCTTTCTCAGGGAAATGGCAACCCACTCCAGTATTCCTGCTTGGAGAATCTCATGGACTGAGGAGCCTGGTGGGCTGCAGTCCATGGGGTCACAAAGAGTCGGACACGACTGAGTGACTTTACTTACTTACTTACTTACAGGGCGTGCTGCGATTCATGGGGTCGCAAACAGTCGGACACGACTGCGCGACTGAACTGAACTGAACAGGGTTTGAAAAAGTGTTTCATTAAGCTAGTTTTTTCTAGCTGCATATAAAAAAAGAACTGGTTTTTGGAATTTCAAGATAGCTTCATCTTAACCAATTTCTCCATGTGAAAATGTTAATTGCTCAGTCGTGTCCAACTCTTTGTGACTCCATGGATTGTAGCCCACTAGGTCCTCTGTCCATGGAATTCTCTGGGCGAGATACTGGAGTGGGTTGCCATTTCCTTCTCCAGGGGATCTTCCCAACCCAGGGATTGAACCTGGGTTTCCTGCATTGCAGGCAGAATCTTTACCTTCTGAGCCACCAGGGAAGCCCCATACTGTTGCCATACATTGTTCAAAAAAATCATCTTTCTTTTACTTTAGTCATAATTTCATAGCTAAATTTTTTCTTAATGAATTGAACCTAAATTTCTCATTTTGCCTAAGGTGACAAGAATTCTAGTCACACAAATGGAATACACATTCACAAACCAAGCAACAGATTTGTCACAAACCCTCTCCGAGGGTGACTGATGCTGTGCTGGGCTTTGCTGAATCACTTTAGTCATGTCCAACTCTTTGTGATCTTAAGGACTGTTGCCTGCCAGACTCCTCTGTCCACGGTATTCTCTAGACAAGAATGCTGGAGTGGGTTGCCATGCCATCCTCCAGGTGATCTTCCCAACCAAGGGATCAAACCCACATCTCTTATGTATCCTGCATTGGCAGGTGGGTTCTTTACCACTTGTGCCACCTGGGAAGCCCCGAGTGTAACATGTACAGAGGCCCAAACAAATACTTTCTCAGCACAAATGGGCCTCAATGATAATCAGACATCAGAACCAACTGGCAAAATGCCCAAGTGACACTCAGTACTCAAGAGGAGACAGATGTCAGAGTCAATTGGCAAGAACGCCCAAATAGCACTTCCTGCTCACAAATGGTCCTCAATGGCAGACAGACATCAGAATCAATTGGCAAAGTAACTAAACAGAAGTCAAGGCTCACAGATGATCCTCAACATCAGACACACATCAAAACAAATTGGCAAAACGTTCAAAATGTCCCAGACAGTTCTCAACATCAAACATACATCAGAATCAATTGGCAGGAATGCTCAGATAGTACTAGTGCTCACAAATGGGAAAGTTGCCTGTGTGCGTGCCCCTGGATTTATCCAGTCTCCGAGTTCATCAGCTCATCCCCAGTTCAAGTTTCCATTCCACCAAGGAAAAGTGTAAGTGGCAGTCAGTGCTGAGCATGAGAGAAACAGGGAGGATTTTTGAAACATGGTTTTTGCAGCATTTTAGAAAGCAGAGATGTTACTTTGCCAACAAAGGTCCATCTAGTCAAAGCTATGGTTTTTCCAGTGGTCATGTATGGATGTGAGAGCTGAAGTATAAAGAAAGCTGAGCACTGAAGAATTCATGCTTTTGAACAGTGGTGTTGGAGAAGACTCTTGAGAGTCCCTTGAACAGCAAGAAGATCCAACTAGTCCATCCGAAAGGAAATAAGTCCTGAATATTCATTGGAAGGACTAATGCTGAAGCTGAAACTCCAATACTTTGGCCACCTGATGGGAAGAACTGACTCATTGGAAAAGACCCTGATGCTGGGAAAGATTGAAGGCAGGAGGAGAAGGGGACAATAGAGGATGAGATGGTTGGATGGCATCCCTGACTCTATGGACATGGGTTTGAGTAAGCTCTGAGAGTTGCTGATGGACAGGGAGGCCTGGCGTGCTGTAGTCCATGAGGTCACAAAGAGTCAGACTTGACTGAGCAATTGAACTGAACTGAATTGATGAACATCTCCAAATTCCCTACTTGGGGCCAGTTAGCCACAAGCAGCAGGCTTAGACACTATCATGACCACAGCTTTCCCAGAGAAAACCCAAGAGAGCCAGGTGCCATGGAGGCACAGTTGCCAGCAGTAGCCAGCCCCTCATTGGGCATCAAAATCTGTTACCAAAACGTTTGTGGGGTGTGGCTGCTCACTGTTCAAAAGGCAACAAGCGCAGTCTGGTGGAAAGGAAAGTTGGCTTTATTTCAGATACCAACAACTTGGGGAGAGGGAAGTCAACATTTAGACAGGTGTCACCCCGCTCCCCCATCCCCCCAAGCTGCGGACATCTGAAATACAGCACACTTTCCTTTTCAACAATCTGACCTGTTTATTGCTTTTTAAGTGGCAAACAACCAGAATCCACACAACTTTCAGTAGCAATATGTCAGATTAATATAATGAAAGATAAAAATCACTCAACATCTCAACAGACAAAAAAAGCTTTTGACAATATTTATCATTTTATGATAAAAATATCAACACATTGGCCAGAGAAAGAAAAGGTCACATATAATAAGCTCACAGCTAACAATGTGAAAAAAGCTGAATACTTTTCCTCTACAGTCAGGAACAAGAATTCCCACTCTTAACACTCCTATTGAACTTAGTATTAGACATGTTGGCCAGAGCAACTAGGTAAAAAAAAAGAAATAAAAGGCATCTAAATCAGAAAGAAAGAAATAATATAGTCTCGGTTAGAAGGTGGCTCAGTAGTAAAGAATTTCTACTCCCAGGTGGCTCAACAGTAAAGAATTCACCTGTCAATGCGTGAGCCACAGAAGGCACAGTTTGATGCTTGAGTCAGGAAGTTCCCTTGAAGGAGAACCAACTCCAGTATCTTTGCCAGTATAATCCCATGGACAGAGGAACCTGGTGGGCTACAGTCCATGAGGTTGCAAAGAGTCAGATATGACTGAAGTGACTAAGCATGCATGCACAGTTTGAGGATGACATGATCTTCATAGAAAATCATAAACACTTCACTATAAAACTTTTGAATTAATAAGAAAATTCAGTAAATTTCAAGATACAAAATCAACATACAAAAGTCAGAGGTGTTTCTATACATAAACAATGAATTGTCTGAAAAGAAATAAAGAAACATCTCATTTACAATAACATTAAAAAATGAAGTAAAATGAAATAGGAACAAATTGAACCAAGGACAGATGTACACATTGAAAACTATGAGATACTGATGAAAAAAGTTGAAGACACAAATAAATAAAAACATAACCCATGTTCATGGATTGGAAGAGTCAATATTATTAAAATGCTTATATTACCCAAAGCTGTATATAGATTGAATGTAATCCTTACCAAAATTTCAGCAGCATTTTTCACAGAAACAGGCAAAAAACAATTTTATAATCCATATGAAGACAGGAAAGACCTAAATGTCCAAAGCAATCTTGAGAAAGAACAAAGCTAGAGATGTCACCTTCCTGATTTCAAATTATATTAGGTATAGCTATCCCAGGGACGGGGGAGCCTGGTGGGCTGCTGTCTATGGGTCGCACAGAGTCGGACACGACTGAAGTGACTTAGCAGCAGCAGCAGCAGCATAATAATCAAAACACCGGCATGAGAACAGACACACAGATCAATGTAACAGAATTGAAAAGCTAGAAATAAGCCTATACTACTGGTTAACTAGTAATATGGTCAACTAATACTTTACAAAAGAGCCAAGAACACACCTTGTGGACAAGATAGGCTCTCCAATAAATGATATTCAGAAAATCATATTTTAGAATGAAACTAAATGTGTAAGTTACATCACATATAAAAATTAACTTATAGTAGACTAAAGACTTAAATGTCAGACCAGAAACCATTAAACTCCTGGAAAAAGATAGGGGGGAAATTGGTTACATTCATCTTTGCAATAGAACATCAACGCATAGGCAAAAAGAGAAAAAATCAATAAGCTGGATTACCTCAAACTAAAAAGTTCTACAGAACCAAAAAAGAAAAGAAAACATGATAGATAAAGGCAACCTACAGAATGATACAAATTATTTTCAAACTATATAATAATCTTACAAACAGTTAATATCCAAAATGCATAAGAATCTTAAACAACTCACCAGCAAACAAACCAACCCAAATGCCACATAATCTGATTAAAAATACTAAAAAATCCAAGCTGTACAGATGTTTTTCAAAAGGAAGCATACAAATGGCCAAGAAGTTCATTAAAAACTACTCTACATCACATAATCAGAAACATGCAAATCAAAACAATAATAAGATGATCTTACACTTGTTCAGTTCAGTTCAGTTCAGTTGCTCAGTCATGTCCAATTCCTTGTGACCCCATGAATTGCAGCACGCCAGGCCTCCCTGTCCATCACCAACTCCTGGAGTTCACTCAGACTCACGTCCATTGAGTCAATGATGCCATCCAGCCATCTCATCCTCGGTCGTCCCCTTCTCCTTCTGCCCCCAATCCCTCCCAGCTCAAGATCTTTTCCAATGAGTCAACTCTTCACATGAGGTGACCAAAGTACTGGAATTTCAGCTTTAGCATCATTCCTTCCAAATCCCAGGGTTGATCTCTTTCAGAATGGACTGGTTGGATCTCGTTGCAGTCCAAGGGACTCAACTCAAGAGTCTTCTCCAACACCACAGTTCAAAAGCATCAATTCTTTGGCACTCAGCCTTCTTCACAGTCCAACTCTCACATCCATACATGACCACAGGAAAAACCATAGCCTTGACTAGATGGACCTTAGTCGGCAAAGTAATGTCTCTGCTTTTGAATATACTATCTAGGTTGGTCATAACTTTTCTTCCAAGGAGTAAGCGTCTTTTAGGATGGCTATATCTAAAGGATAAGATATCACTGTGGGTGAGGAAGTAGAGAAAAGAGAATCCTTTACACTATTGATAGGCATGTAAATAAATATAGCCACTATAAAGAAAAGCATGAGTTTTCTTTAAAAATTGAAAGTAGAACTACCAGAATATTCAGCAATTCCACTTCTGGGTATGTACCGAAAGGAAATAGAATCTCTGTCTCAGACATGAAGATCGACTCCCTTATGCTCATTGCAGCCTTATTTACAACTGGGGCTTCCCTGATAGCTCAGTTTACACACAAATTCGTGAAGCGATCCATATTTTTTTAGGGTCTTCCCTGGTTGCTCAGTCGGTAAAGTCTGCCCACAATGTGGGAGACCCAGGTTCAATCCCTGGGTCAGGAAAATCCCCTGGAGAAGGAAATGGCAACCCACTCCAGGATTCCTGCCTGGAGAATTCCATGGACAGAGGAGCCTAGGGGTCTACAGTCTATGGGGTTGTAAAGAGTCAGACATGACTGAGTGACAAACGCTCTTTCACATTTTCCGTTTACAATAGCCAAGACATGGAAATAACTTTTGTATCTACCAGGGATGACAGAGAAAATGCTATACAAATATACAATGCAATATTATTTAGCCATGAGAAAGAAGGAAATCCTGCCATTTGTGACAACATGATGAAACTTTAGGGCATTATACAAGTGAAATAAGTCTTTATGCTAAGAGAAAGACAAAAATTGTGAAATTGACTTACATGTGGACTCCAAATAGTGAAACTTTTAGAACAAAGAGTGGAAGAGTGAGTCTGAGGGTTGGAGAGTGGGGGAAATGAGACATGGGTTAAAGGGTAAAATTGTTGGTGATAAGATAAATAAGTTCTGTGGATCTAATGTAGGGCATAGTGACTATAGCTAACAATACTGTAATGTATACATGATAGTGGCTATGAGAGTAGATTTTATATGTTCTTATCACATGGACAAAAGGATGATAATTTTTTAATGATATGAGTTCAGTTCAGTTCAATCATTAAGTCGTGTCTGACTCTTTGTGACCCCATGAATCGCAGCACATCAGGCCTCCCTGTCCATCACCAACTCCTGGAGCTCACTCAGACTTATGTCCAACGAGTTCGTGATGCCATCCAGCCATCTCATCCTCTGTCGTCCCCTTCTCCTCCTGCCCCCAATCCCTCCCAGCATCAGAGTCTTTTCCAATGAGTCAACTCTTCGCATAAGGTGGCCAAAGTACTGGAGCTTCAGTTTCAGCATCATTCCTTCCAAAGAAATCCCAGGGTTGATCTCCTTCAGAATGGACTGGTTGGATCTCCTTGCAGTCCAAGGGACTCTCAAGAGTCTTCTCCAACACCACAGTTCAAAAGCATCAATTCTTCGGCGCTCAGCCTTCTTCACAGTCCAACTCTCACATCCATACATGACCACAGGAAAAACCATAGCCTTGACTAGACAGACCTTAGTTGGCAAAAGTAATGTCTCTGCTTTTGAATATGCTATCTAGGTTGGTCATAACTTTTCTTGCAAGGAGTAAGTGTTTTTTAATTTCATGGCTGCAATCACCATCTGCAGTGATTTTGGAGCCCAAAAAACAAAGTCTGACACTGTTTTCACTGTTTGCCCATCTATTTCCCATGAAGTGATGGGGCCAGATGCCATGATCTTCGTTTTCTGAATGTTGAGCTTTAAGCCAACTTTTTCACTCTCCTCTTTCACTTTCAACAAGAGGCTTTTTAGCTCCTCCTCACTTTCTGCCATAAGGGTGGTGTCATCTGCATATCTGAGACACTGTTTCCCCATCTATTTCCCATGAAGTGATGGGGCCAGATGCCATGATCTTTGTTTTCTGAATATTGAGCTTTAAGCCAACTTTTTCACTCTCCTCTTTCACTTTCATCAAGAGGCTTTTGAGTTCCTCTTCACTTTCTGCCATAAGGGTGGTGTCATCTGCATATCTGAGGTTATTGATATGAGAGGATGGATATAGTAACTAATCTTATTGTGGTAATCATTTCACTATAATATACACTTGAATCAAATCATCACATGGTACACCTTAAATTTCTGAAATGTTAAATGTCAAATATATATCAACAAAGCCTGAAAAAAAGTTTCAAATAAGTTCAATAAAAGAAATAATTGCTTAACATTTGGGAGCATTAGCCACCTCCCTCTCTCCTTCTAGCTGTTCCCTACGTCACCTTGTATCTTGACAACCACACACTGTTAAATCTTACTGAAGTTTCTAAGATGAATGAAGATTTAGGGAATATTTACAAACTTTAAACATGAATATGGTCATTAGGTGGCTCAGATGGTAAAGAATCCGCCTGCAGTGCAGGAGACCTGGTTTCGATCCATGGGTTGGGAAAATCCCCTGGAGAAGGGCATGGCAACCTACTCCAGTATTCTTGTCTGGACAGTCCTCATGGACAGAGGTGCCTGGTACCTGGGCTACAGTCCGTGGGGTCACAAAGAGTCGGATATGACTGAGCAATTAAGTACACACATAGGCATAGGATTGTCCTTACACATCTTTAACAAGTGTTCATCCAACATCTATTTAGGAAAACTTAAAAGGCGAAGATGTGAACATACTTACTAGCAGGCAGGAGCTACTTGTGTTGGATATTATTCATTCATTTATTTAATAAAAAATGTTTAACACCTATCTGTACTAAATGAAGATGAGTAAGACATTTCCCTCATCAAATATTCAGTCAAGCTAAGTAATTAAAAACTAATTTGTAATTAAAAGTTACATTTTAATTAATTACTAAGTAATTCAAAGTTAAATTTCATAATAAAAGCCATATAAAAGATTATGTGGGATACTAAATACAAACCTTTATTAGTAGGATCTCTTGTAGATGCAGATGATAGCAAAGATTCTTCCTTTTAATTAAAAAAAGAAATAAGAATAAATAAAATAATTGTGCCAAATACATTCTCATCAACCTTACTTGACATCAACCTTCCTCAACAGATTAACATTAAAAAATGTGTCAATCAGACAGAGGCTTGATGAGACTTTTCATCTGCTTCTGAGACCAAATGTTGTCAGGGTCTTTTACAGGTACCATTCAAAGGAGCAAATTTGATTACTGGATTTTTCTGGAGGGCATATATCTTTACCATTACAATAGATACATCAGACTATCTCAGCCTCCTGAGATTAAACATTCAAACCCTATAATTAACTCCCTTTGCTGATTTAATGTTCAACCAGTAACCTCTGATAATTTGGCTTTTTGAGTGGCTTGCTCATGGGGATTAAAAGTAAAACTCAGTTTGGTGCTATTATCTATTCTCTTGAGCAGTTTTAGCTTTCCTTGTAATTTGCGAGTCTGGTATTCTGATTGATGCATCAGTCTTCTGAGAGCTTTGTTATCAAAAGCCACTGTCCCACAGGGGGACCATCTCTGGAACACTGTGACAGGAGCAGATTTTGAATATGCAAACCTAAGTTCCAAACCTTGTGCAGTAGGGAATCCCTTGCAGCAGTATAAGGAACACTGTGGAGGTAAGGGTTCCACCACGAGAGATTGCTGAGAGGGACCTGGAAACAAGCCTCTTGCTCATTTGACAACAGTAGCAGGCCTGTAGCCTTCCAGGGATGTGAATGTGGAGTCCTGCCAGAGTCTTTAGGGCACTCTTTCTGTGTATTATACTATTCAACATTGTGGACAATATAAATGATTACTGGAATGTTTTTGATTCTTGAAATTTTCTGATTTCCTAATATCCTTTAGTGACTTTCCTTTTCCTTATTAGACTTTCCAACAACTTTAAATAGCTAATTTTTTACTTGAAATGGCTCCTGTTGATTCTCTACTTTTTTAAATTGAAATAACATTGTTTTATAACATGAGTTCCATGGATACATTACATTTCAATTTCTGTATACACTACAGTATTTTCCTCTGTCACAGAGAATGGCCCAATACTGTTCACCCTTTCCCCAACCCCTTTCTCTGGTAACCACTACTCTGTACCTGTTTATTTTTGTTTGGTTCAGTTTGTTCTTTTAGTGTTTATTTTTTACATTCTACTTATGGGTGAAATAGTTTTTGTTTTTCATTTCTTTAAATTTAAATTTAATTGGAGGATAATTGCTTTACAATGTTGTGTTGGCTTTTGCTATACGACAACTTGACTAAGTTCTAAGCATACATATATCCCTTCCCTCTTAAGCCTCCCTCCTCTCCCCCAATCCCACCCCTCTGGGTTGTCACAGGCTGAGTTCCAGCTGTACATTACACATGGTAACGTATATATTTCCATGCTACTCTCAATTTACCTTATCTCTCCTTCCCCTGCTGTGTCCACAAGTCCTTTCTCTACATCTATGTCTCTATTCCTGCTCTGCAAATAGGCTTATCAGTACCATTTTTCTAGATGGGTGGAATTTTGAAAGAGAAAAAAAGAAGAACCAGTACATAGTTAGCTTGCAAATTTCTTGGATTTTCTGCATGAATACAGTGGGGAAGCCAGCAGGAAACAAGTTGTTTCTCCCAAATACTAGAAAAGCTCAAGAGCTAGAGGGTCCAGTTATTTCTCATATGATGAGATGTGATGAGATCATAAATAGGAGAATAGATTGAAATTTTGCGTAAGGAGTTGTTAGAAAGCAGATCCCCTCTGGCACATGAGTGAAGAAGAGAATTTATCTCCTCCAAGATCTCTGACTACTCCTTACCCCTGTGAAAGAAACTGGAGACTCCCTATCAAGAAAAATTACCCACCAATACATTTAGTAGTATAAATGCCAGTTCTCTACCCATTTATTCACTGGGAGGCCTGTGAATCAAGAAGCTCTGTCAAAGTGTAGAGATCTTTCAATAAACTTAAAAAAAAAAAAAAAAACCCTCATTCTTAATTTCCGATAGGTATATTGCCTAAGGGCTTCCCTGGTAGCTCATTTGGTAATGAGTCTGCCTGCAATGCAGGAAACCCTGGTTTGATTCCTTAGTTGGGAAGATCCCCCAAAGAAGGGAATGGCTATCCACCCCAGTATTCTGGCATGGAGAATTCCATAGACTGTATGGTCCATGGGGTTGCAAAGAGTCGGACTTGACTGAGCAACTTTCACTTTCACTCACTTTATATTGCCTAAATATCTTAGGAAAATCTCTAACCTAAAAGACAGGCTGTAGCAAAAAAGAAAATGATAAGAAACATAAAATATACACAGTAGAAGATAATTTCAAAAATTATTCTGCATATTTTCAGAAATATATGTATGTGTGAATTATATACATATATATATAAAGTAAAAAGAAAATATTGATTTTTATAAAGAGGAACACAGCATAAAAAGGGAGCTTTTGAATTAAGAATTAAGCTCTTGAATAGAGGACTGGAAGATAAACTTGAAGGAAACTACCAAAAATCAGAAAAAATATTAAAAGACATAGAAGTTATTTGAGAAAATTAGACTCAGTTCAAGATGTCCACCATCTAAGTCATGTAAGAATTCCAGAAGAGAGTAGAAAATTTCCTGTAACTGGAAAGTGTTTTTCCAAATGAAAAGACCACAAAATACCCAACATAATAAATGACAACAACACAAAGATTCTCAACAGGTATACCATGTGAAATTTTAGAATGCAAAGGACAAACAGAATATGCTAAAGATCCCTAAGACCAAAAAACAAAAAGTTATACACAATGTATATGAAATTATAATACCATTTGTTTTTTCACCAATATTGGAAGTTGAAGGACACTTAGCATTGTCTTCAAACTTCTAAGGAAAAATTATTTTAGAATCCCTGAAATTCTATACCCAGCCAAGCTATTAATAAAGTAAATGAGTAGAATTACAGCATTGTCAGATTTAAACATTTTTATCTCCTATATGTTCTTTGATATGAAATCGCTAAACATTGTACTTCATTAACACAAACAGCAAACTAAATAAAAGAGTGGGAAAAAATAATGGAAGTAACAGAAAAAAGAATTTCCCAGATAGTAATAATGAAAAGTTCCAAGACAACAGCCGTGAATAATTCCTAACCAGTGAGTAACAATTAAGATAGGAAGATAGTAGACTATAGAAGTAATGCTTGTGAGAAAAAAAAATAAATCTGAAACATTTTCTTATACAGAGAACATTTTTGTTAATATTAGAGAATTTGAAATATTAGGCTCATGAAAAGTTAATAAAGCAAACAAAATAATTATTAGCTTCAAGAAAAATATAAGAAAAAAATATTTGGTGGATGGAAGGGTATTTCTGATTGTTGAAGAAAATATAAAATAAACTTTAACATGATAAATTAATAGAATACACTCAAGAAGCAACAGCAATAACAAAAAGTCAAGATATCAAGATATAGTAAGTTAGGTAGGTTACACAGAGGTAACCATGGGGAAAAATGGCTGAAAGTTGTTGCCTCATGGAAGCTGAAATAAAAGAGTGGGTATAGAAAATCTCTCATTTAATTTTTTAATTCATTTATCATTGTTTGAAATTTCAAGTTATGCACAGGTTTTGAATTGATAGAAACAAATAATTAAAAGAAACAGCAGAGAAAAAGGAGGAAAAGATTATTTGTAATTTCCCTCTCATTGATAATCACTAAGATATTTTGATATGAATTTTTTAATCAATTTTGTTCTATGTATAAATGTTAATATGCATTTTGACCAACCGATAATATGATGCAATATTTTCCCAATTATGAAAATATGAACATGTTCCATACCAAACTTCTTCCACATTTGCAGAGAGTACACAACATATCATTTTAGGAATATATCACAATTTATTTAATCATCTTCTATATTGGGAAATTGGGTATCAGTATACTTTATATGTTAAAAGACTAAGATTCCTCCCTCTTTTTCTGACCAATTTATCTCTCCCTTGCAGGTGATATCATCCCTGTTGAAATTATGTGAGCAAAACATTCATTCGATTTTTTAGTATACATTGTCAAATTTTCTCCTCCAAGTAATTATCAATTTCAAGATTTGTCAAAAATGGAAATAAATTTCTCCACTTCACAAGCAACCATAGGGTTTATAAAATAATTACATAAATTTTTCTAAATAAAACTTTATCAATGGAAATCTTAAAATTATTTATTTGCTTGAAAATATTCCTTAATATAAAATGCTAGGATTGAAAATATTTACTTGTTGCAGACTTTGTCCAATCATTATGAGACAATGGCTCATTTCAAAACTTTCAAGCAATTTACATTTAAAAAGTGTACTTCTAAATGTCATCATGATCTTCACTATAATTTAGACTGTTTTAAGTCAATTTGTTATTGATTGAACCAGAAGGTCAATTATATCCTGCAGTTCTTCTTCAGTTCTGGAATTATTGACTTGGTAAAGTCAATTCGTAATTAGACAACTTTTAAAAAGTGCTTTCTCTTCATAACTATCATGGTAGTTTTTGAAATGTTGTGAGTTCTCCCAGACTTCATGGTTATTCAGGTTTTACACTTTTTATCTATGGTGATTTTTGTGTTATTGGTGTATATCTTGTGTTTGACAAAGGACTTGCAAGAATTGCATAGAACACTCCAACTTTGCACTGGGTTTGCTAGTTCAGTATTAGGTAAGAGCCATATAAAACTGTCCTTTTTAAAGTAAAAATGATTAAACATCACAAATCCATATAATTCAATTTAATAAATTCATGTCCCTTTATACACCTTAGAAAAGAAATGAGTATTTATGAAGTATTACGATTGCCTAGGCACTGCCACATAGATTTTGAAAGCTTTGTTGAGATTTATACTGTTTATAAGGAAGGTGAAGTCGCTCAGTCGTGTCCGACTCTTTGCGACCCTGTGGACTGTAATGTACTAGGCTTCTCTGTCTATGGGATTCTCCAGGCAAGAATACTGGAGTGGATTGCCATTTCCTTCTCCAGGGGATCTTCCCGACCCAGGGATCGAACCTGGGTCTCCCTCATTGGAGGCAGACGCTTTAAGCTCTGAGCCACCAGGGAAGCCCTCTTATAAGGAAGCAATAGCCAAACCAGTCTAACCATAGCAGGTTTATAGTTTAGTCACTCAGTTGAGTTGGACTCTTTGTGACCTCATGGACTACAGCATGCCAGGCTTCCCTGTCCTCCACTATCTCCAAGAGTTTACTCAATCTTATGTCCATTGAGTCAGTGATGCCATCCAAAAATCTCATCCTCTATCACCCCCTTCTCCTCCTGCCCACAATCTTTACCAGCATCAGGGTCTTTTCCAATGAATTGGCTCTTCAAATCAGGTGGCCAAAGTATTGGAACTTCAGCGTCAGCATCAGTCCTTCCAATGACTATTCAGGGTTGATTTCATTTAGAACCGACTGGTTTGATCGCCTTGCAGTTCAAGGAACTAAAGAGGGTTTGATAACTTATTAATTTACAGATTGATACAAATATGGAAAAGCCTCCCTCCTTCAAATTAAGAAAGCAGTCAAACCCAAACATTGTGTCATGAAGAAAGGGAACCTGAATTGCATTCTAGGCTTTTCCATTTCCTGTCTGTGTGAGTGTGAGCTAGGCACCATTGCTTTGTCATTCTTCAGATCTCAGTAACAGTTTAGGTATTAGCTCCCCTGGGAGGCCTTCTCTGTGCAGCACTAAAATTAAAGTCTCCATATCACCTTCTGCTTTCCCTTTGGTAAAAGCATTTTTGCACTAAAAATCATTTATTTAATGTCAGTGTTTCTCACTAAAGAAGCATGAGGGCCAGGAGATGGTTTTCCTGTTTATTCCTTTATCCCTGGTGGTTGTTGTTGCTGTTTGTGGGCTCCATGGATTGCAGCCCTCCAGGCGCCTCTGTCCATGGAATTCTCCAAGCAAGAATACAGGAGTGGGTTGCCATTCCCTTCACGAGCAGACTTTCCCAATCCAGGGATCGAATCCAAGTCTCCTACATTGCAGACAGATTCTTTACCATCTGAGCCACCAGGGAAGCCCTTTCACCTGGGAAGCCCATCCGTGGTACCTGACACAACACCTAACACACAGTAAGTGACCCATGTGCATTTGTTCAATGAATACGTGAGTGAAATGAGCTTAATGCTGCAAAGTCTCACTTTCATGACTTATAAAGGAATAAACAAGATAAAGGGCAAATAGCAACTTCCAGGGTTGCTATGGTGTTGAGATAAGATTATTGAGTAGATTCAGGTGAGGACAGAGGATACATATATCACCTCTCCACTGTGAGACCTCTCTCAAATCTAAGAGGATTAGTGTGCATGAAAGTGTGTTGCAAGCTGAGTATTCTCTATAGGCAGAGTTTACTGTTAACTTTCATATAAGTAAAGATTTTATTATATCCACATATAAAGATATCCTTAAGGTGTCTTTCCAGTGGGCTAGTAAAGAAGGCTGAGCACCGAAGAATTGCTGCTTTTGAACTGTGGTGGTGGAGAAGACTCTTGAGAGTCCCTTGGACTGCAAGGAGATCCAACCAGTCCATTCTGAAGGAGATCAACCCTGGGATTTCTTTGGAAGGAATGATGCTAAAGCTGAAACTCTAGTACTTTGGCCACCTCATGTGACGAGTTGACTCATTGGAAAAGACTCTGATGCTGGGAGGGATTGGGGGCAGGAGGAGAAGGGGATGACCGAGGATGGGATGGCTGGATGGCATCACTGACTCCATGGGCATGGGTCTGGGTGAACTCCGGGAGTTGGTGATGGAAGGGAGGCCTGGCGTGCTGCGATTCATGGGGTCGCAAAGAGCTGGACATGACTGAGCGACTGAACTGAACTGAACTGAGACTTCTCATGGTTACATACACATATTTGCTTTTTCCCAATTCATTACATGCACCATTTCACCCCAGCCTCCTAACCTCTACCCACTTTGGCAATTTGTTATCACTCACTGAGAACACATCCAAATCATAAGGACCCTATATGAACTAGAATTCATAGAGAAAAACAGAAGCCATTTTAGGTATTCCAGGAGTGACTTAATATAGAATTGGAGGCTTATTCTGTAAGTATAAAACTTATCCTGTAACATTGGAAGAGTTGAGAACAAAGACCAGAAGGGTAGCTACCAAAGATATTAGTTGCCCACAGCCCTAAAGTGGGCAATTCTTAAAAACTAACCCACAAGTCTTTGCAAATGTCAAGTGTCTCCAAGAAGCAACCACCAAGGGTCCCAGTGGTGTGCAACACCCATGATAGGCAGGATCTTAGTGAACACACTGTTAAAAAACTCATGCAGCTGCTCACAAATCTGCCTAATTTCTCTGGGAGATAATGGCTTCTCCTAATACCACTTTAAATCCCTTGAAGACAAAAATAAAACTGCGTCAAGTGGATCAATTAGGGAAGAGTGCAGCAGTCACTCTCTATCTCTTATTTCCCATTGCTGCATATTTTGGCGGTGGGAGAAATGGTTCCATACATAGGTCACTGACTATAAACAGCTTATTAGATAACACAACAGTAACTACAAGGTGTTTGCCACAGCCCCCGAGCTGTAACTGTGTCTTCAGCAGTTGCTTTGGGGTAAGAGGGTACATAAGTTCTGTGACTCTTGTAGGCATGATCCAATACCTCTTTTCATCTCTTCCATCAACTTTTTTGGAATGCTATAACATAGTGAGTAAAATATGAAACGTTTTGTATCTCTCCTCAGGAGCATATGAGTTTGCTTCTGTCTCTTCTCCAGAGGTTTTGAGGATGGAAGGATGTCCTTCGACATCCCCAGGGTCTTAAGACTGTTTCTTTGGAGTGAAGAGTCAGGGAAGCAGATGTCCTACGTGTCTCTAAAGATGTTTCCTATGTGTCTTAGCTGGTAACTTCTCACACATTGGCATCTTGAAAGTGGGGCCTCTTTCTTGTATTCAGAGTAGTGATTTTTATGTTTTATTCACTGCTGTATTTCTAGACCCTAGGAATCTACCTGGCTGGTACACGGTGATACTTGGTGATGATTGGATTGGATGGACACATATTAAGTAAGAAAGAAAGTCATAACTCAAATGAAACAATTTAAATTTTAAAAAGTGCCTTCAACATGAAAATGTTTAGACGACCTGGCAATTTTCTCTCTTTTAGAAACATGTTTCTAAAAACATCTTAGGATCTTTCCTCACAGTATGAATGCTCTTACCAGCCTGTCCAAATACATTAATCCTTTAGGGACACACTTAAACTGAAAGCATTAGCTGATGCCTCAGATCATGTGTTATCACTGCTATTTTCATCAGAAACACAAATTTGAGGCTTATTCATGGGACAGGACTTGGATATCTGGTCTTATGCAGATCTGAATTTAAATCCCAGATCTTCTACGTGACAGTTATGAGACTGTGAATAAATCAAACTTTTTTACCTATTTTCCCATTTGTATGGTTAGGGTAACTATATCTACTAGAGTAACTATGATAGTTGCCTTAGAAATTGTGCATATGAATACAGACATGTGTGCATGTCTCATGTAGTATTGAGTATAGACACACTATATGATCTCACATAGTATTTATCATAAACAGGGCTTCCCAGGTGGAGCAGTGGTAAAGAACCTGCCGGCCAATTCAGAATACAGAAAAGATGACGCAGGTTCCATCACTGTGTTGGGAAGATCCCCTGGAGTAGAAAATGGCAACCCACTCCAGAATTCTTGCTTGAAAAACTCCATGGGCAGAGGAGCCTGGTGTGCTACAGTCCGTGGGGCTGGAAAGGGTAGGACATGACTGAACAACTGAACACACACACAAATAATAAATCTAGTTTTAATCTCACTTTTATTTTTCATGGTTTCCTGTGATCATATCCTATCTCTGTAACAAAATTGTAAACTCTATAGGATGAAAAGACTGATTTCAAGATTTGAGTCCCTTTAGCAGGAAGGGTCATGAAGAATTGGTTATGACTGAGCGACTTCACTTTCACTTTTCACTTTCATGCACTGGAGAAGGAAATGGCAACCCACTCCAGTGTTCTTGCCTGGAGAATCCCAGGGACGGCGGAGCCTGGTGGGCTGCTGTCTATGGGGTTGCACAGACTCAGACACTACTGAAGCGACTTAGCAGCAGCAGTAGAAAGAAAGAGTGCACTAGGTCCATAAACCCTTCTCAAGTGAATCATTTTGAATGTAGAACCATCAACATGGAGGACAAAAGAATTTCCTTTCGTTTTTCCTCCATTTCTATTACATAGAGTTTCCTTCCACTTTGCATTTTTTATTACATCACCCATTACCTGGATTAGAATCTGACTGAGAAACATTTGTTTTATCTTAGCAGAAATGGAACTAGCCTCCAGGGAATCAAATTCCTTCCATTCCACACACATTTACTTGGGTTTTTTATGCATAAGACACAATGCAGGACTCAAGCATGATCCAGACATATTCCCTAAATGTAAAAGCCTTGGACATTGGGAATCATCAGAAGCTTGGGTCTGAGACAAGCTGACCTTGCCTGGAAAAACAGAAATCAAAATTGTAACAAAGAGCTGATACTGGATATCCCACTAACACATTTCATTGTTCTTTGTTCTTGCCCTTTGAAAATAATGACAATATCTTACATTGGCATGGCGATTGTAATAACTGAAGGTGTGCTTGCTTGTTTTACCTCATTTTATCTTTGCTTCTTTCCTGTTCGGTGGGACAAATACCTTTTCTTAACAACTGGAGAAACCAAGGCTCAGAGGGGTTTCATTTCTTTAAATGAATTGAGCAGATTATTAAGAAATTACTTCAAACCCTGAATTATAAACAAAAGACAGGGGAGGGTGCAAAAATAATTTCCACAACCTGCACATGGCTACTTATCACAGCTTTATTCAAGACTGCCAAATCCTGGAAGCAACCAAGATGCTCTTCAGGAGGTGAATGGATTAAACAATCTATAGCACATCCAGAAAATAACATATTTTTAAGCACTAAAAAAGTGAGCCACCAAACCATGGAAAGCATGGAGCACCCTAATTTCATATCCTTAAGTGAAAGAAGCCCGCCTGAAATGACCACATGCTGTATGGCATTATGGAAAAGCAAAATTACGGAGAAATAAAGAGGCCAGAGATGCAGAGAACACAGTGGGGCTGGGGGTGGTTGCTTCTCATTCCTGCACCTGGCTCAGGACTGCCGTTGGCTGATGGGTCTACTTAGCCCAGAGACATTTAAGACGGTTCATTCTGCTTCTTCCAGAGAATCAGTCAATTCTCCAAGGATCCCTGATTTCTCATAACAGAGAATTGTGTTTAAAAACCAAAGTCTGAGTCTTGCAAGTTCTCATTTCTACCAGGGAGTGACTGCTTCTAGGCTTTCAGTGGACAGATCTAGGAACCATGTGTATGGATAATAACTCATGTGTGCATATATATATATATATACACACACACACATATATATTCTTTTGTAACCCTGTTTACCTTATACGCATTTTAAAAAACATACCTTTGAGCTTTATTAATAACCGCAACCCAGTCTGCCATATGATTCATTCTTACAGTCAACTCTATCCTGATTTGCAATTTGTTTCTCAGACAGCAATATGACTCATTATCTACAGTATATTTACTTGTATGTTCAACCCTAGTATACATACAAAGCAATTTCAGAATTGCTGAACCCATACCACTCTGAGAAAGGAATTTACCAACTAGCGTACAGCATTTGTAGACAGTTATTTTCATCTTTTGGAAAAGGCAATGGCATCCCACTCCAGTACTCTTGCCTTCAGTCAATTCAGTTCAGTTGCTCAGTCGTGTCTGACTCTTTGCGACCCCATGAATCGCAGCACGCCAGGCCTCCCTGTCCATCACCATCTCCCGGAGCTCACTCAGATTCACGTCCATCGAGTCTGTGATGCCATCCAGTCATCTCCTCCTCGGTCGTCCCCTTCTCCTTCTGCCCCCAATCCCTCCCAGCATCAGAGTCTTTTCCAGTGAGTCAACTCTTCACATGAGGTGGTCAAAGTACTGGAGCTTCAGCTTCAGCATCCTTCCTTCCAAAGAAATCCCAGGGCTGATCTCCTTCAGAATGGACTGGTTGGATCTCCTTACAGTCCAAGGGACTCTCAAGAGTCTTCTCCAACACCACAGTTCAAAAGCATCAATTCTTTGGCGCTCAGCCTTCTTCACAGTCCAACTCTCACATCCACACATGACCACAGGAAAAACCATAGCCTTGACTAGACGGACCTTAGTCGGCAAAGTAATGTCTCTGCTTTTGAAGATACTATCTAGGTTGGTCATAACTTTTCTTCCAAGGAGTAAGCGTCTTTTAATTTCATGGCTGCAGTCACCATCTGCAGTGATTTGGGAGCCCAGAAAAATAAAGTCTGACACTGTCTCTAATGTTTCCCCATCTATTTCCCATGAAGTGGTGGGACCAGATGCCATGATCTTCGTTTTCTGAATGTTGAGCTNCTTAGTCGGCAAAGTAATGTCTCTGCTTTTGAATATACTATCTAGGTTGGTCATAACTTTTCTTCCAAGGAGTAAGCGTCTTTTAATTTCATGGCTGCAGTCACCATCTGCAGTGATTTTGGAGCCCAAAAATATAAAGTCTGACACTGTTTCTACTGATTCCCCATCTATTTCCCATGAAGTGATGGGACCAGATGCCATGATCTTCGTTTTCTGAATGTTGAGCTTTAAGCCAACTTTTTCACTCTCCTCTTTCACTTTCATCAAGAGGCTTTTTAGCTCCTCTTCACTTTCTGCCATAAGGGTGGTGTCATCTGCATATCTGAGATTATTGATATTTCTCCCGGCAATCTTGATTCCAGCTTGTGTTTCTTCCAGTCCAGCGTTTCTCATGATGTACTCTGCATAGAAGTTAAATAAGCGGGGTGACAATATACAGCCTTGACGTACTCCTTTTCCTATTTGGAACCAATGCTCAATAAATCTGAGCAATGGTGATGATGAGGAGGATAATAATGACTGTGATGGAAAATTCATAGTGTTCTGTGAAAACTTTGAGGAAGAAACCGCTGAGTGGATGTTGGACTAGATCTAGAGGGATTCTTTAACAAAAAAGTGATGGTGGAGTGGCAAACTAGAACTGAATAGTCAGGGGAAGGCTGCTTTGAGAGGAGACCTTCAGGCTGAGACCCAAATGGCAAGGAGGAAGGAGCCGCGGGAGGATCTTGGAGAGAAGCCTCCCAAGCAGACAGAACAGGAGGTGCAGTGGCCTTAGGAGGAATCCCATTTTGTTTGTTCCAGGAACAGCAAAGAGGCCAGTGTGGCCACAGCAGAGTGAGCAATAAGGGAGGTGGTTGGAGAGGAGGTCAGATCATACAGAGCCCTTTAAGTGATGGCAAGGATTTTGGATCTTATTTGTAGGTGTTGGAAGGTTTTGAGACGGGGCTGATCTGCTTTTGAAAGGGTCACTCTATGAGAAACTATGGAGGTTCTTCAAAAATTTAAACATAGAACCATCACTGTAGTCACCAACTTGTATTTAACTCTTTGTGACCTCATGGACTGCAGCATTCCAGGCTTCAATGTCCCTCAGCATTTCCAAGAGTTTGCCCAAGTTCACATCCTTTGAATCAATGATGTCATCCAACCATCTCATCCTTTGTCCCCCTCTTCTCCTTTTACCTTCAATCTTTCCTAGCATCAGAGTCTTTTCCAATGAGTCAGCAGTTCACATCATGTGGCCAAAGTACTGGAGCTTCTACTTCAGCATCAGTTCTTCCAAAGAGTAATCAGGATTGACTTCCTTTAAAATTGACTGGTTTGATCTGCTTCCTTTCCAAAGGACTCTCAAGAGTCTTCTCCAGCACCACAGTTTGAAAGCGTCAATTCCTCAGTGCTCAGCCTTCTTTACAGTTCTAACTCTCACATCCATACATGACTAGTGGAAAGAATATGGCCTTGACTATATGGACTTTTGTCAGCAAAGTGATGTCTTTGCTGTCTAACATACTGTCTAGGTTTTATAGCTTTTCTGCCTGGACGCAATTGTCTTCTAATTTCATGGCTGCAGTCATCATCCACAGTAATTTTAGAGCCCAAGAAGAGGAAATCTGTCACTGCTTCCACCTTTTCCCCTTCTTTTTCTCATGAAGTGATGGGACCAGATACCATGATCTTAGCCTTATTTTTAATTTTGAGTTTTTAAGCCAACTTTTTCACGTTCCTCCTTCACCCCCATCAAGAGGCTCTTTAATTCCTCTTTGCTTTCTGACATTAGAGTGGTATCATCTACATATCTGAGGTTGTTGATATTTCTCCCAGCAATCCTGATTCCAGCTTGTAACTCAACCAGCCTGGCATTTCGCTTGATGTGCTCTGTGTATAAGTTAAATAAACAAGGTGATAATAAACAGCCTTATTATAATCCTTTCTCAATCCTGAACCAGTCAGTTTTTCCATACAGAGTTCTAATTCTTGCTTCTTGACCTGCGTACAGGTTTCTCAGGAGACAGGTAAGATGGTCTGGTATTCCCATCTCTTTGAAATTTTCCACAGTTTGTTATGATCCACACAGTCAAAGGTTTTTGTGTAGTCAATGAAACAGAGGTAGATGTTTTTTCTGGAATTCCCTTGCTTTCTCTATGATCCAAGGAATGTTGGCAATTTGATCTCTGATTCCTCTTCCTTTTCTAAACCCAGCTTAAACATCTGGAAGTTCTTGGTTCATGTAATGCTGAAGCCTAGCTTGGAGGATTTTGAACATAACTTTACTAGCGTGGGAGTTGAGTGCAATTGTCTGGTGGTTTGAACATTCTTTAGTACCGCCCTTCTTGGGAATTGGTATGAGGATTGACCTTTTCCAGTGTGGCCACCACTGGGTTTTCCAAATTTGCTGATGTATTGAGTGCAGCTCTTTAATAGCATCATTATTTAGAATCTTAAATTGTTCTGAAATTCCATCACATCCACTAGCTTTACTGGCAGCAATGCTTCCTAAGACCCACTTGACTTCACACTCCAGGATGTCTGGCTCTAGGTGAGTGATCACACCATCATGGTTATCTGGGTCATCTGCTAAGAGAGTAGACTGTACAAATTCTCATCACAAGAAAACAAATTTGTTACTATATGTGGTGATGGATGGGAACTAGACTTATTGTGGTGGTCATTTCTCAGCATGTACATATTTCAAATTATTCTCTTGAACATCTTAAATTAATACAATGCTATAGATCAGTTACATCTCAATTAAAAAATCAATGAATCAATAAATAAGAGAGTCACTTTAACCACTATATGAAGAATGAGCTGTAGGTACAAAGTTGAACATGTGAACAGAACAGACCATGAAAAGAGGGCATTCCAGGGGGAGTAAGTGGCAGCCAGGGACACTGAGTTGGGAATGAATGTAGTTTTGTTGACAGGTTCCTAGTGTGCTTGGAGGAAGATGTGTGTGCAAATGTGACTGGGGCCCAGATTTTGAAGGTCTGAAGGACATTCCAGGGTGTTCAGATTTTATCATGGAACAAGTTTCCAGAAAGATGTTTAAGCAGGGGAAAGATAGAAATTTCAGTAAGATCCAATCAGTAAAACATGAACGTTTCTAGGTATCACAAACAGAAGTAATTTAATACAGGGAAGTGCTGAGAAATGAACCAAGGGATGATAAAGCAGCTCACAATTTATTAACACCAGAAGCCAGCACCACTCTCTGGGCTGGGGAACATGGCAAGGAGGACGTACCAGAATCCAGAAGCTGGGGTTGTTCAGTGGGAAGCAGATCCACAGCAGGGGCTATCTCGCCAAGTTCAAGCCACAGGAGAGATGCAGAAGCTGCCAAAGCCAACTGCATGAGGCAGAGGCTGGGAGAAAAGTGCCCTGACGTCTTGTTTTCCCACCCTAGATCTCCCACCAATGCTTCCCATTGGCTAAACCTGATCAGAAGTCAGATAGCAGGAAGGCTGAGAAACACAGCTTGTAGAAGGGCGAGAACAGATCCGTTGGCAAATAGGACATGATTGGCCTCATGACCAATTCTATTTCCTGGAGAGACTGCAGTAGCAGCTGTGCTAAGGAAGGGCAGACACCAGCATCTGTGTTAAGCTAGGGAGGCCAGATAGGAAACGACCACAGGATCCTAAAGAGTCCGTGATGAGAATCTGAACTCGGGCAAAGGTGGTAGAGGTGGAGAGAAGGGGTGGGTTCAAAGGCCGTGCCAAGATCTGCATGACCACTGGAATGCAGAGAGTGAGGAGGAAGAGAGGATATTGGAGGTTTTGAGTTTGGGCAACTGTGCCAAATCCGGTCAGGGAGGGGAAGGAGTGAGAGTGAGGAACTCCATTTCTTTCTTAAAAAAAAAAAATTTTTTTTTTTGATGTGCACCATTTTAAAAGTCTTTCTTGAATTTGTTACAATATTGCTTCTGTTTTATTTATTTAATTATTTGATGCAAGGCATGTGAGATCTTAGCTCCCACACCAGGGATCGAACCCACGCCCCCTGCATTGAAAGTGAAGTCTTAACCACTGGCCTGCCAGGGAAGTACCCAAGGAGTTCCAATGCAATGTCCTGAGTTTGAGGTACCCCCAGTTACCCACATGGGGACCTCGTATGCCCCCTCAGTCCTTGGTTTCATTCTCTGTTTATGAATGATGAATAATAATAGATAATGGTTATCAATGCTTACTATGCACCAGGTGCAGCTCTAAGTATTTCATGTGTGATAATTAATTTATACTTATGATGCCCTCACGTGGAAGATATTGTTACTCCTATTTTACTGATAAGGAAACTGAGGGGCAGAAAGAGAGGGCCTGACTAAACTCATTGAGTTTGTAGGGGTTCTGATATAAATCCAGCCTGCCTCAATGTCCTGTTCGGAGAATTAATGGAGGTAATATACAATTCAGGCTCTGACATAAAGTAATTATATTTTGTTTTAATATTATTGTCAAAGATATATTTGCTTTTGTGAGCAATGTTGACTCACACTGTGTTTAAGGTAATGTTAATGTATCACTGAGAGAGGAAAGAGTTATGAGAGCTGAAATCACAGGGTATTTGAAGACTGAGAGATTTGAATTAAAAATATGGTCCCCTACCTTGGCATCTTGGTGACCTGGGATAAATGATCTTACACTTTCTGAGCCTCAGCGTATTTATTTGTAATATGGGCACAATAATGTCTCACTTGGATGTTGAGGGGATTAAGCAAGGTGAAGTATGTGGTGCCTAGCACACAGTAGGTAGTTCATCGCTATTGGGTCTCCTTACCTGGGGAATCTCTTGGACCAGTAGAGTAAGAGGAACATGGACTCTAATTGTGATTCACTAGGATTTATATTTTTGTGAGTACTTTCTACTCACAACTTTGGTTCCTTACCACCAAGGGAGTTGGAATAGACCTCCAAGGCTCCAGGCCCAAAAACCTGGCAACCCATGATCTCACATCTCCAACTTACTTTATAGTTGATTTGCAATATTGTATTGGTTTCAGGTGTATAGCATAGTAATTCAGTATTTTTTATAGATTGTGTGTGTGTGTGAGTCATTTCAGTTGTGTCTGACTTTCTGTTACCCCATGAACTTTAGCCCACCAGACTCCTCTGTCCTGGGATTCTCCAGGTAAGAATAGTAGAGTGGATTGCCATGCTCTCCTCCAGGGGATCTTCCCAACCCAGGGATAGAACCTGTGTCTTCTCCATCTCCTGCATTGCAGGTAGATTCTTTACCACTGAGCCACCAGGGAAGCCCCTTTCACAGATTATACTCCATTGAAAGTTATTACAGGATAATAGCTATAATTCCCTGTTCTATACAATATATCCTTGTTGCTTATCTGATTTATACATAGTTGCTTGTATCTCTTAATCTCTTACTCCTAATTTGCCCCTGACCTCTTCTCTCCTCCCTTTGATAACCACTAGTTTCTTTTATCTTTGAATCTGTTTTGCAGAAACATTTATTTGCATTATTTTTTAGATTCCGCATGTAAGTGATAACATCCAGTATTTGTCTGGCTGGAACCACTAAGCATAACATCTCATGGTCCATCCATGTTGCTGCAAATGGCAGAACTTCATTTTTTTATGGCTAAGTAATATTCATAGGCTTATGAATATATCCCAAATCTTCTTCATCCTTTCCTCTGTTGATCAGCATTTGAGTTGCTTCCATATCTTGGTTACTGTAAATAGTGCTGCTATGAGCGCTGGTCACACCCCCAACTTTTCATGCTTTCAAATGGAGACATAACATCAATCTCCAAGGCAGGCTGAGTACTGGGGGCCAGGCTGAGAACATGTTGTCCTTGGGGACAGCCGTTTGTCCTTAGAGGACAGGGATTTGACATCCTGAGGACATTCTTGCTTTTTTAATCAAACCAAACAAAGAAGGCTTTGGGGGGCAGGATCAGCACTGGGGTAACGTCTTTAAGAGTTTGAAGCATCTTACAGATGGACCTTCTATTAATAAAATGTCATCTTATTACTCTAAATTTAAGCATGGGTAAATGAGTCAGATTGCTCTTATCTTCATTTATTTGTTTGCCAATAAACTTTCTGAGTGCCTATTATGTGCCAGGCGTGGTGAAAGCTGCTGGTGATACAGCAGTGAATAGAAGTCCTCTTGGGGCTACATTCTACCTGGGATAAACAGATAAAAAAGTAGGTCAATAAACAAGTAAACACATAAGGGAATTTAATGGAAAATAGGATAGAGAGGGGGCTAGTGTGCTCAAGCGAGTGGTCAGGGAGGCCTCTCTGAGAACACAGTATCTGAGATGAAACCCGCAGGGTAAGGAGAAAGAAAGTGAAAGTGAAGTCGCTCAGTTGTGTCCGACTCTTGGCAACCCCATGGACTGTAGCCTACCAGGCTCCTCCATCCATGGGATTTTACCATGCAGGGTAAGGAGAGGCAGGTGCGAGGAGAAGAGAGTTCCAGGCAGAGGGAATTGCAGGTGCAAAGGCCTTAAGTGAGGAGAGCTGGAGCCAATCAGATGGGAGAGTGAGGAGCAGCCAGTGTCCATTGACAGCTCTTCCTCCGGGGGCGCGGATGCGGTTGGACCACTCTCAGCGTGGGAGGGACAGTCCGGGTTGAGACTTAATTTACATTTCAAGAGGGCTAGAAACCTTTGAAAGCTATTTTCTCGGCTGACTTCGGAGAATTAATTAGTTAATATCTGCATGACACTCAAAAATCTTGGAGGAACAGGAATATATTATTGTTATTTCCCCATTGAGGCTTTCTAAATGGAGGTCTGAGTACCTGGGATTTTTGCCCAGAGGAGGCTGAATGAGAAATGGCCCGCGGTCCCCTGCAAAAGAAACATTTCTTTCTCCTGCCCTGCTGGGAAATCTGACTTCCATTTTTATAAGGCCAAAGAGGGACTTGGAAACAGGGCCAGTTCTGACTCTGTAATTAATTTCAAAGAAAGTCTTTTACCTTCACTGCCTATAAAAAGATTAAAAAATAACTTTTGTTTAGGCAATGCCTTTCTCTAGAGAACTCACTCAACTCCACAGTGAAGAGTTTGATCTTCTTGCCTTGCTGTGAAGTAGGCAAGAAACCCACTCCCTTTCATTTTTATTTTTTCAAACATGCAAGAAATTACACCAAAGATTTCCTGGCAACCTTGGGGAATCCAGTTGTCAGAAGTGCACCCTTCACTCTATGCCAGATCCTTAACCTTGACTCCACTTTCTTTCTTTTGATAATTTGGATGTTTGCTGAGGATTTTCATCCAGGTAATTTCTCTTTCTCTCTCTGTTTTTTCCTAATAACAGCCAGACACTCTACACGCATCATGTTATTTACTTGAAAATGTACAAATGTGACTGTTTTTCCATGAATGTCATAGATGAGGAAACTGAGACTCGAAGAAGCCAACCCACTTCCTGAGATCACATTGCTTATAAGAGGAAAGGCTGGGATCTGGACCCAGGCAATTTGACATCATAGTACACATGGTGAAACATTACCATCTACTGTCTCCTTTGGAAGAAAAGCTATGACAATCCTAGATAGTGCATTAAAAAGCAGAGACATTACTTTGCCAACAAAGGTCCATCCAGTCAAGGCTATGGTTTTTCCAGTAGTCATGTATGGATGTGAGAGTTGGACCATGAAGGAAACTGAGCCCTGAAGAATTAATGTTTTTGGACTGTGGTGTTGGAGAAGACCCTTGAGTCCCTTGGACTGCAAGGAGATCCAACCAGTCAGTCCTAAAGGAAATCAGTCCTGAGTATTCATTGGAAGGACTGATGCTAAAGCTGAAGCTCCAATACTTTGGCCACCTGATGCAAAGAACTGACTCACTGGTAAAGACTCTGAGGCTGGGCAAGATTGAAGGCAGGAGGAGAAGGGGACGACAGAGAATGAGATGGATGGTATTACCGACTTGATGGACATGAGTTTGAGCAAGCTCCGGGAGTTGGTGATGGACAGGGAAGCCTAGTGTGCTGCAGTCCATGGGGTTGCAAAGAGTCGGACAAGACTGAGTGACTCAACTACCACCTTTGAGTTAAAACCCTAAGAATGACTGGGATGCCTTTGAAGATTCTTTGTGCAGTACCACATTAAGGGTATTGAAGGTATACTTTTTCTTTATTTTTTGGGAGGCAATACTGTGTTTTTCTTTTTTTGTGTGTGAAGAGATGGAGGTGGGAGGTGGGTGGGTGAAAGTGGAGAGAAATGCCTTTTATGGATCGTCTGCTAAACCTTGTGAAGCTGTAGCTGAGTCTCGGTGCCAGACAACTGCGCCTGCTGACTTAATGGCTCTGAAGGATGACAAGGCTTAAAAAATCGACTGTCACTGCAGAACTTGGAACAGATTGAAATAGAGCGCTTGAGTCATCTGTTAAAGATGCCACCCTGGGCCCCTGTCGTGCAATGCCCGGTTAGAGCCAAGAACACATTAAAAACTAACTACTTTGATTGTGATGCCTAAGGGTCCTTGTCCCATGCGAGGGGACTGCAGGACGGACACTGCTGCTTGGCAGACACCCCGATTTTGGTGGCCGCTGGTCAGAGATGAGTGCAGCTAGGTTACAGATAAGGCCTCCAGTTCAGCGACTAGTAAACAGTGAGGTTCCCAGAAGACCTCGGGGCAAGAAGGTGCATCCTGTCTTGCCTGCAGAGGCCCTGTCGACTCTGCTTCAGTGACCCTTCATGTCACAGCGTGCCATGCAGCCAAGTGCCATCCATGTGCATTGCCTGTGCGTGTACAATGCACCCACAGCCCCACTCATCCTCAGTGTCCTGCCAGACAGTCTCCAACCCAGGAGATTCTTGTTTGGAACTCATCTCTAAATATTATGGAAATGATTAAGAGCATTGGGTTTAGTACTGGAGAAACTCTAAATAGAAAGTCTTCATCATTCCAAATGTGTGTAAAACAAGCCCACATACACTGAGGAATGCCTGTGGCCAATTAGGATGTCAGAGAGAGCCAGTAGCACTTAGACACTGTAGTCGGGTGCCTTAAGTGCTATGGTGTCATGGGTACGACGTGTATCTTGTTTCTCAAGGTGGAGGAGGGCCTTTTGAAAAGTCAGGTGGGTTTACAGGTCAGATGGCAGGGAGGGTGAAAGCTGAATATACTGATATTGATGATGGAGCAGGACAACTGGCTTGTTATCCTGGCTTCACTGCATACCACTCTGCGACCTTGGACAAGTTACTTGATCCCTCTGTGCCTTAGTTTACCAGCTTGAAAATGGAGATTAATAATAACATCTAATTTTGAGGTTTCATGAAGATTAGGCCATTAGAAGTGCAATTCTCTGGCACTGTGTCCTTGCTCGAAGAATTTTAGCTAAAAAAGAAAACCGATAAAAAAGTATCCAGATTCTCATTTTTTGCCCTGAAAGAGAAGTGGAAAGAGGGAAGGTGCTGGGTGGGGCTAGGGTGGGAAGTCCCATGAAGTCCTGCAGCCTGGGTCATGGTGACTGTCTTGCAGGAAGTATCATGACTGCCCCATGGGTAGTATTGATCAGAAGGAAAATCCATAATATTGGAAGAGGGAAATCTATTAGGGCAAAAAATACATACATAAAACCATTTAGTTTTACAGGTGTGGTATAATAAATCCCCAGCTCCTGGGGTAGCTCAGATGCTAAAGAGTCTGCCAACAATGCAGGACACCCAGGTTCAATCCCTGGGTCGGGAAGCTCCCCTGGAGAAGGGAATGGCAACCACTCCATGGACAGAGGAGCCTGGAGGGGTGCAGTCCATGAGGTCACAAAGAATCGGACATGACTGAGTGACTAAAACAATTTCCTAGCACAGAACTCCCCAAAACCCTTGGAATATCCTGAGTGGTAAGAGTGTCTTTTGTTATTCATAAGTGTCCCCTTTAGATGACCCCTGAGTTTTCCTGATGGAGTGATGTAGAGTGGAGCTGGTCACCAACAAAACCAAGTGATCTGAAAGCTGGCACTTTGAGCTACATCCGCTGACCTCGAGGAAGAGGAGTGTGTGTGTCTGTTGGGGAGGGGCTGGAAGGAGACTTGACGGGCATCTGCTTGCTGCAAGGGTGGTGTGCCTGATCCCCATGGGGACAGAAAGTCCTGTGCTTGACCCTTCTGGACCTCATCTCACGTACCTCTTCATCTAGCTGCTCATTGGAATCCTTTACAATATCTTTATATTAATAATAAACCGGAAATAGTAAGTGAAATGTTTCCCTGGGTTCTATGAACCATGATAGCAATTTACTGAACCAAAGAGGGAGGCTTGGGAACCCCTGGTTTGTAGTCTGCTAAGTCACTTCAGTCGTGTCCGACTCTGTGTGACCCCATAAATGGCAGCCCACCAGGGATTCTCCAGGCAAGAACGCTGGAGTGGGTTGCCCTTTCCTTCTTCAATGCATGAAAGTGACAAGTGAAAGGGAAGTTGCTCAGTCATGTCCGACTCTTTGCGACCCCATGGACCGAAGCCTACCAGGCTCCTCTGTCCATGGGATTTTCCAGGCAAGAGTACTGGAGTGGGATGCCATTGCCTTCTCCGGGTTTGTAGCCAGCTTGAACAAAAATATAGGCAACGTGGGGACCCCACTACTTGTGAATGGAATCTGAAGTGGTGGCAGTCTTGCGTGACTAAGACCTTGACCTGTGGGGTCTGCACTAACTCTGGGTGGTTAGTGTCAGAACTGAATTCCAGTGAGGGAAGTTCATTGTCCCCCCGGATTTCATTGAGAAGTATCTCACCCAACTCAAATCTGTGAACATTGCTTCTGTGTAGCAAAAGAGTCAACAAAATACTTAACCTACAAGCTAGGGAGTGGTTTCTGGAAGCTCTAACCTGGTGGAGTCATTTGCAGACTAAAGGATAAAGCAGGCAGTAGCATTCAATAGAACATCTTGGAGGGTAGCCTTACTGGTATCAAGTTTTGAACCCCAAAGTCTGGTAATTGGGGAGAAATAAATAGACAACACTATACACACACACACACACACACACACACATAAATATGTGATTAGATATTTTGATCAATACATCTGTAAACCAAGTATGTCTGGTATTTTGCTGAAACTTTCTGGGACCCTTTGGGAGGGAGGTAACACTTTATTATACCACCACCAGACCTTTAAGCAAGTGCATAGGCAAGAAACAAAAATTGTTGCAAGTAGCAATAAAGCCTAAAAGTTTAAGCCTTAATAAAGTCTTAAACACCTTAAGACTTAAGGCACCCACCTTAAGCAGCAAGTTGAGGACAAAGAAAACTTGGTCTATGCAACAAACAGATCTAGCCTGAACCTCAGTTATAACAACAGGTAATATTGAGAGCCAGGCACTATATACACTTTTAACATATGAGCCCTGTGAGCCTCATAACAACCCGATGACACAGGTGTAATGTTTTCCCCACTGTATTAGTGAGGAAACCGAAGCACAAGAGCTGATAGGTAGTCGAGTCAGACAGAATAAGCCTGAAGACTGAGGACGGATGGCATTGCAGCCCTTACTGTTTCCTTTATGGAAACTAAAACCAGAACTGCAGGTGTAAATCATTCATGCTTTGTTGATTCAAGTTATTCTTCCATTTGCAGTGAAATGTATATAGTTCCCATTCCTTGGTGGGGGCTATATAATTCTAAATAAATCTTTTTGTGGTCTTCATAAAGTCTTGAGCTGAAAAATCCAGCTCAAATCTAGGTGCAGTAATTGGAGAAAACCTTGGCAGGGAGGATTCTGTCCTGCTACTGCAGTGAAAATTCTGTTGCCCAGGCTGTATATCTAAACAGCCTATTTCATAGGCCCACTGAGGTGTCTCAGGTCCATGAGATGAGCATGCCCAAAGCCAGACTGATACTTAATTCTGAGTCTCCTTCTGCAGTTTGTGGCACCAGCATTCTTCTGGTCGCCCAGACCATGCACCTAGGCTCCATTTCCTCCCTTTTAGTCCCCGCCCTCATGTCCAACTGGCCATCAAAAGCATCAGGTGCGATTTCTTATAGAGTCCCCAGACCTGGTGCTGGCTTCGTCCCTGCCTCTACCACCCTAGTGAGGCCCTCAGATGATTCTGTGATTACTGTAGCAGCCAATTTCCAACTAGTGACCTGGCTCAGTTTTTGTCATCTTGCTTTTGTTTCCTTTCTTTTAAAAAAATTTTATGTGTTTGTGACGCTGCTGGGTTTTAACTGATGTGCCGGCTTTCTCTAGTTGCAGAGATCAGGGGCTCCTCTCTGGCTGCGGTGCACGGGCTTCTCATTGCAGCGGCTTCTCTTGTTGCAGAGCACGGGCTCCGGGTGGGTGCATTTCAGTACTGGGGCACACGGGCTCGACAGCTGTGACTCCTGGGCTCTGGACAGGCTCAGTAGCGGTGGTGGTGCATGAGCTTAGTTGCTCTGCGGCGTGTGGGATCATCCCAGAATAGGGATCAAATGCACGTTTCCTGCATTGGCAGGCGGATTCTTTACCACTGAGCCACCAAGAAAGCTCCTGTTTCCTTTCATTTTAATTGTATCTTTTCCCTTTACAGATAGTTTTGATTTCTCTCATCTTTTGTGAAAACCTAAAAGGCAGGCACCTTGATTTAAATTCTATTAGTAGCAACCTTAGAGATTTTAAAGAAAATTCTTTTTTTTTAATTGCAGTATAGTCAATTTACAATGTTGTGTTAGTTTCTGGTGTACAGCCTAGTGATTCATATGTGTGTGTGTGTGTGTGTGTGTGTGTACATATGGCACACATATATGTTCTAAAAGAAATTCTTAAATCTATATTTGTTAATAAAAGATCAAAATCCATTACAGAAGTGCAATTTTTGGGGGGCTTCTTTTTGTGGAAGATGAGAATTTTTGAGGATTTTTTCCTTGTGAATTTAGCCCTGTTACGGTTGTAATTATAATAAAACCTACTCGAGTATGATCAACCTGGTAGCCATACTACAACAATGCTTTAGAGTTATTATTTCTATTCTATTTAACTGGCTTCAACAGAAAAGCACATGTTTGCTAGCCACATTTCCTTATTGTTGAGTATTTACCTCTGACTGCTAATTCATTTTTTGGCATGAGTCTTCAAATGGTTTATTCAGGATGGGTCTTTGCATGTTCAAGAAAATCTTTTTGGTGATTTCCTCCAGGTGACAGCTTGGTTGGATGTAGGCTATTAGTACTTTGTAAATGATGTTCCATTGTTTGCTACCATTTAGTATTGTAAAGTGCAGGTCTGAAGCCAACATATTTCCCTCAGATACTTATAGGAATTAAAAAAAAGCTTGCCTCAGTATTTCTACCTGTGGATCTTACTTGTCTAAATAAAAGTTAAATCTCTATTCTTAAATGTCTTTATTTAGATCCAGAATTTTCCTTCTATTATTTGATAGTGTGTCTGCTCCTTGGATTCTACTTTTGTTTCCTCTTACGATTTTTTATCATGTTACCATTTCCTCTGAGTTTAGTGGGTGAGGGAGGCAAGTTTTTCTTCCACTTTGCGAGTCTTTCTTCCACATGGCCTTATCTCCTATGTGCGGCTTCTAATTTAGTTATTGTGCTTTCCATCTTTGCTAAGTCACTTCAGTCGTGTCTGACTCTGTGCAACCCCATAGACGACAGCCCACCAAGCTCCCCTGTCCCTGGGATTCTCCAGGCAAGAACACTGGAGTGGGCTGCCATTTCCTTCTCCAGTGCATGAAAGTGAAAGTGAAGTCTCTCAGTCGCGTCCGACTCTCAGCGACCCCATGGACTGCAGCCTACCAGGCTCCTCCGTCCATGGGATTCTCCAGGCAGACCACTGGAGTGGGGTGCCATTGCCCTATCTTAAGATAATCCTTAATCCAAAATTAATTCCTCATTGTGACCACTTGTTCCCATTTTATAGACTAAAAAGACTTTTGGGATCTTGTTGAGATCACAGGTCAGGTATGTAAGAAACATTTTCTCCCTGTCTTCCTTCCTCTCCTCTTTCTCCTTTTCCTCTTCTTTCTTTTTCTTCCTTTTTTTTGGTCTGGGTATAAATGATTTTCTCTGACTCTGGAGCAAGGCTCCTTCCTTTGAACTGCATATGATTTGCATACGCCTCATGTTGCTTGTCATATTTGCCTGAATTTTTACAAAGAAGGACCTACAGGTCCACACTTTAGAAGAAAAAGTAAAAACAAGCTAAAAGATTATCAGTCATGGCCAAGTTTAGGGACCAGAAGCACGTGTGTATGTGTGTGTATGGCTCAGGATAATGGAAGAAGCAAAGTTTCTGGTAGCCTCCTCAGGAGGCTTTATCACAGAGCCTAGAAACAAAACCTAGGGATTCTGGCACACCCAGGACTCAGCTGTACACTGTGTAAGGGAAAGTAGAGGTTTATTTCTCCAACATATGATCTCACCAAACATCTATCTACAAGTGGATGGTTTTACTCTATCCATCGCAGTTGAGAGTTGGTTTGGCTAAGACATTTTGAGTTTTTAAATACACCCTCCCATTCCTACCTTAACTGGGAAGATTGGTTCTAAGCTTGGTCTTCCCTTAATTTATAGTTGGAAAATAGGTTCAGTTACACTGCTCTGGGTACTGGGTTGTAATGCTGAGGAAAACAGACATAGTCTTTGCTCTCATGGGATTTGTAAACTATAGGGCTATAGCATAGTTATCGGATATTAATCCAACAATCATACGAATAGGTGCGAGGGACAGGTAATCACAAACTGAGATTGTGTAACTGGGAATGGGGAGGGAGGTCAAGGTTGGCTTCCTGGAGGAAGTGGTATTTGAGCTGTGATGCAGAAGATGGATGGGGATGAAGAAAACCAAAGTGGGAGCAATTGGAAGAGCAGGCCAGGCAGAGGGAGCCTGTGCAAAGTTTTGTGTGGAAGGAATATGAATAAAAACTGCTTCTGTGGTTGGAGTGTGAGCAGGAGGGCTGGGGGCTGGGGGCTGGGGAATGGTACCAGAGGGGATCAGAGTTGTTAGGGTCAGAGTTAAGGGCAAGGAGAGCCCTGGGAGAATTTCTTTGGTGAATAGAGCTAGAAGGGGTAATGACAAGATCAGATTTGCCTATTGGAAAAGGAACTCTGAAAGTAGAGAATCTCCAGGCTGGAGGAGGGCTAGTGGGAGAGGGTAGATTAAAGATCCACCAGGACCTGAGAGATAATCTCATTGTTTGCTCGTAGGTGTGCCCATGGAGGATGTGCCTGCTGTTGAAGGGTTTTTGTTTTTCCTGTATGAAAACCAGCTACTGGTGTCAGATGGTTTGTCCCAGTGTGTGGGGGGACAGGTGGGGAAATCAGTTCCTTTTCTGGGGCTTACTGATCCAATTCTCCTTCATAAGGTGTGGAAGATGACCTCCCCTGATAGAATCTATGGAAGTGAGTCCACTGGGTTGGTCTTAATGAAGCTCATCTTGGAGGCTGTTCAGGGCTTCCCCAGCCCTCCAGGAAGGGAACAGGAGTCCATGCCTCTCAGCCTATGGTGCCTGGAGCCCCCACCCCTCTGGCTTAGGGGACACGGGGTCAGGGGGAGGTTCGACCAGGTTCTTCCCTTCACTGCTCCAAAAGAACACCTCTCCAAGGAGGGTAATCCCATGTCAAGCCTCAAATAATTCTTTACATCTGATCCTGTCCATGCTCTACTAGGCAGGCATTTTTGAAGCTCCTGGCATGTCAATTGCACCCTGCCTGTATCCTCTCTTAGGCACTGGTGAGTGGAGATGCTGGAAAGCTGTACTCAGCATTGAGAATTTTGAACACAAAATTATTTCTCTTGAAACACTTGTCTAAATAACATTTCCTAAAGAGTAAACCAGTTTGCATGCGTGCATTCTCAGTCATGTCCAGCTCTTTGCAACCCCATAAGCTGTCAGGCTCCTCTGTCCATGGGATTCTCCAGGCAAGAATGCTGGAGTTGCCATTTCCTTCTCCAGGTGATCTTCCCGACTCATGGATAGAACCCTTGTCTTCTGCATTGGTAGGCAGGTTCCTCCACTGAGCCACCTGGGAAGTCACTTTACACAGCTGAAAACAGAAACGAGCATGCTGGCTCTGCTCCTTCACTGGGTGCTTTTTTAAAAAAAAAATGTCTGCTACGTTTTTGGAGGAAAATGTATGGATTTGCTATTCTTTGTGAGCTTACTTATGAATTGCATTTCCTCTTTCTCTGATGTCTGTTCAGGTCACAAAGGGTTAATTTAAAGTGGCCGTATCTCCCTCCCCGCCTCACTCCGCACCCCCCTCCCCCTGCAGGGGAGCCCTCCCTTGGAGATACAACTAATTATACTGGCTCTGGGAGATCTCTGAGCTCATTTCAAGGTAGATCAGAGATGATTTCTGAAAACGTATTCATCGCTGCGTGGCTGTCGTGGGAGAAGTGAGGGAGGGGACGGAGCTTCCTCAGGACTAATTGGTTGTTTGTGTGCAAGAGAAAAATAGCTCTTGAAATCAGTTCTAGGTTTTCATTATTTATTCTATAGCCAAGATTTGTTATCATTAGAAAATTCAATAAATGAATGAACGATGCAAATCAGTGAAATGATTAGTAGTTCATTTCTGGATGAAAATATTTTCAAAGTTGAAGTTAATATGACTAACTAAGGGGTCAGGGAGCTGACAGAGGGAGGCCAGGCAGGGCCAGGAAGCGGAAGACAGGATTGGGGCCAAAGAGAATAAGAAAACCAGGTCCCTGTGGCCGGGGATGGCTGCTGCTCACCTCTGGCTGACTTCTACCACGTGGGAATATGGGCTTAGTGTGGCCCATCTTCCAGCTTTTCCCAAAGAGGCTGAACATCTGGATTTTTACAAGGAATTAGTTGGCAGCTAAATTTGCAATACCTCTGCAAGTGACACGGGGCATAAATGCTGCAGCCCACCTGCTTGCCACCTTGGGTCTACACTGGAAGGTAAAGAAATCCTTTATCTTGGTGTTTTACGTCTCTGCTGGAAGTGAAGTGAAGTGAAGTCGCTCAGTCGTGTCAGACTCTTTGCGACCCGTGGACTGCAGCCCACCAAGCTCCTCCGTCCATGGGATTCTCCAGGCAAGAATACTGGAGTGGGTTGCCATTTCCTTCTCCAGTGGATCTTCCCGACCCAGGGATCGAACCCAGGTCTTCCACATTGCAGCAGATGCTTTAACCTCTGCGCCACCAGGAAGTCTCTACTAGAGACCCTCCACAAAAATAGAGAAGATTAAATATCAGGTCCCAAAACCCTGGGGCTTTGTTTCTCCTTTCTTATTAAGAGGAGACTGGTATTTTCAGAACTCAGCTCCTAAAGGAAATATAATGCATGTCCAACCCACTGATCCAAGCAGAGAATGACTGCCAGGGAAACCACCAAAGGGGGCCATCAGGGCTGACAGTCAGTTCCAGCCTATCACTTTCTTAGCCCTGTATGGAGTCCAGTGGGCTGCCATGTATGGCTGTGTAGGTGGGGTACTGTTCAACTTTGAAGATCTCATTCTCACTGCAGACTATGCGAATGGTACCCACCACTCTGGGGCTGTGCAGTGTTATCACTCAAGCCCTGTCCGAGGCCACATGTTGTAGAATGGACAGTATGTTACATTGTCTGCACTTCTCTGTATCCTCCTTGAGTCTGTAGAGTGTTGAGACTATAACTTAATTATTTGTACAGCAGCCTGCACAGTGGTCTTAGTAGTGTGGCTATCACTATTTAAAAAAATTATAATAGTGATAACTAAGAAAAGAGACAAAATTAACTTCTACACAGTAGAGTAAGCATAGGCTGGAGAAATATGTGAACCTAAATGCAGAGTGAAGGGAGAAATAAGTTAGTCCCAGGAGAGACATTATGATGGTTTCGCAGGGAGATTGAGAGAGAGAGCCTTAACATTAGGTGGAACCGAGGAAACAAGGTAACCGTTTTGGAGTTCTTAAGATGCTACTTAAAACAAAGGGGGCATTTTCTCCTTATTACAGGCTCAAGACCTAGACAGAGTACTTTTCTTATAAGTAAGAGCTCTTGAGGTAAGGAAGAACAATGAGAGAGGTTTGGTAAGTCCCACCCTCCAGAAAATGAAAAATTCTTCATTTTATTGAAATAAATAAGGTCAGATGTCCAAAAGGGCTTCTGGTTCCACATAAAAATATTTATCAAATGTGGAAAAATGTTCACAACATGTTGCTAAATGAAAATCAGGCTAGAAAATGATACGTACAGTGTTTCTTTATAAGAAAAACATGTTTTTCTTTCCCTTTCTAAAAAAATGAGTTGTTCTTAGAAATAAACAGATGTATAGGAAATGAAAGATTGCAAGGGTTTTCACTAAAATGTTTACCTGGTTACAATTGACCTTTTGTGTTTTTCTTTCTTTCTGAAGTGTCTGTGTGAAAAATTATTACTTGAGGAATAAAAAAGCTCACAATAAATATAATTCAGTATGAACATTCCCAACATGAAGTTTTGAATAACATGCTCAATAGCACAGAAAATGATGATGTTTGTTAGTGAAAAAAGTAGATTGTAAAATTTGTTACGTGTGAAATGCTACCCTGTGTATAGCAATTTATGGGTCTGCGCATCTGTGCACAGGAAAAAAACAGTGGTTATCTCTAGTTGGTGAGTCTAGGAAAGATTTTGATATTCTTTTTCTATATTTTTGGTTATAATAATTAAAATTAATGTAATACATTCAAAAAATTAATAACATTTTCTGTTACAATATCTACATTGTGTATATTATATTTGTTACATTACATGTTTATTATATCTATATTCTGTTATTGTATCTACATTGTATTATTATATGCATATGATGTTAAATCTACATGTTACTTTGTAATTAAAATGATTTAAATAGGAGTACCTATAGAGAAGTATAGGGGTCAGGAAACATTTCTGGAAATATTTTGTAAAGATTTTACAACTTTAAACTTTTCATGTTTGTTATCTTTTTTTGTGTCCTGACTATTTTCCTGTGGTAATTCTAGCAAAGGCCTAAAAATAATATCGAGAAAGCACAACTTTGATCACGTCACTCCCCTGCTTAGAATCCTTCCATCACTCCCTATTGCTGTAGAATCGAGTCCAACCTCCCTAAGCAGATTCTCAAGGCCTTCAGTGAGCTGGCGCTGCCTCCCCCTCTGTCCTCTGCCGGCCCCTGCCCTTCCTCCCTGTGCCATTCCAGTCATGCACTCACCCACCCCCGGGCCATCCTGGATTCCTGCACACGCCTTCTCTCAGCTGGGACACGCCTTTTTCGTGCCTCACAAACTCCTACACAGCGTTGAGGTACCAGTAAAATGCTGCTTTCTTTTAACTCTCTCTGCGGCCCTGTTTAGTCATCTAATTCACAGACTCTCTCAGCACATTGTGAATCCTCTATTCAGGTACCCACGGCACTGTTGACTGTTCTTGTTTCGTGACCCACTTTACCCATGAGACTGTGTCTCAGGAACCCTGCTCATTGTGTATTCCTAACACTTAGCACAGTGCCTGCTGCCTGCCTGTGAAGACACCCATGAAGATTGCAAAATGGATGAATGAATGAGTGAGTGAATGCTTACCTTCCGGGCAGTGCAGAAAGGGAGAGTTCTGAGTTTCTCATTCATCCGGCAGCCTTCAGGGAGGAGGTGGCTGGGTGACTGTTGCGATGTTTTCCAAGAGTCTAAAGCTCTACAGAGGAAAAGCTCAGGGAAACAGCCTGGGCTGGGGATGGTGGCACTTGGCTGAACAGTAGACCAGGTGAGGTTTTACTTAGTCCTTGAAAGAAGAGGTCACCAGGCAGAGAAGACTGCACAGACAAAGGCTTGGAGGGGGACGTGCTTGCTGTCCAGAATGGCAGGGATCTCAAGGGTATCAGCAGGACTGGAAGCAGAGGGCATGATGGGGTGCATGGGAGTCGTAGGAAGAGACACAGGAAAGATTTTATGTCCATGGCGAAAGCCATTTAGTCTGCACCTTGAACTCTGGGCAACGTGGAGCCAACCAAGATCATTTTTGTTTTGCATCAATATTTAACAAGTGGATTAACATAGGAAATAATACCAAGCAGCTCTCTGCCATAGCCTCCCTATAACAGCTATACATTCCACAGAAGTGCCATGCTCTGTGTCAGAGAAAACCCAAACATGCAAACAGCTCATTCAGTCTGAAGCACTCAGCGATTTCATTCAAAATGCGTTACGGGAAACAAGTTTATAAACGGTGTTTGCAGGCAGTGTCATTTGGGAGCTAAAGCATTTCTGCTTTGCTGAAGCCCTTTAAAAAATTTATAGCAAGATCAACATTATAATGCCAATAAAGGGAATTTTAAAAACCCAAACAAGTAAAGAAATGTAACCACCAGTTGAACATAGGAGGCTGTGACAAGTTCTGTGCTACAGATTTGCTGGTACAGAAGAGCCTCTTAAAATATTTTTGATGAAAATATTACATGCTCATTATTTTGAAATGAAAAAAGAAAGGAAGAAACAAGGAAAACAAAGGATACAGAATAGCTTTTAATGATAAACAATATTCCTGCCCTTCCCCTTCCCACTCTCAATCTTGTTCTCAGAGGCAACCAATTTTAACTCTTTGTAACTGTTTCTCCTGGGCTTCCCTGGTGGCTCAGACAGTAAAGAATCTGCCTGCAAAGCAGGACACCTGGGTCAGGAAGATCCCCTGGAGAAGGGCATGGCTACCCACTCCAGTATTCTTGCCTGGAGAGTTCCGTGGACAGAGGAGCCTCAGGCTACAGTCCATGGAATCACAAATAGTTGGACACGACTGAGTGATTAACACATACACACAACTGTTTCTGCTAATGGCCACCTCCATGTCTCTAAATAACAAGCAAAAATGGCCATTTCTTGGTTTATCAACTGTAGACCCTTTGACTAACTGCCAGCGCTGAAGGACAGGAATTTAACTCATGTTTCACTGTATCCCTTCTTCTCTGTCTATCTTCCTGTTACAATTATCTTCTTATATATATGTGTTTCCCTTTGCAATTTTAGGAATAAATCAAGGCCACAATTTAAAATTTGAAGCCCTCATAGATGTGAGACCTCTGACAACCCTGGAAGGAGGTCAAGTGGCCACAGGAGGAGTGAGTGGAAAAAGCTTTGGGGATGACCTTTTAAAAAATTGTTTTTCATTTGCTTATTTTTGGTGTGTTGGGTCTTTGTTGCTGTGTGGGCTTTCTTTATTTTCAGAGAGCGGGGGCTACTCTCTAGGAGTGCTTGGGCTTCTCACTGCGGTGGCTTCTCTTGTTGCAGAACAGGCTCGAGGGTGCGCGGGCTTCGGTAGTGTTCTAGAGCACAGGCTCAGTCACTGCGGCACACGGGCTTAGTTGCCCTGCAGCATGTGGGATCTTCCTGGATCAAGGATCGAACTTGCGTCTCCTGCACTGGCAGGCAGATTCTTTATCACCGAGCCACCAGCGAAGTCTGCTGCTTTTTCTCTTACAGTTCACATCTGAAGCGCCGGCAGATTCTCTTGGCTCTGCCTTCAAGATATAGCCAGAGGGCTGTGCTTGGTTGTTTTATTCATATGTATGTGTATATATGTATATATATACATATTTGAGTAACATTGGTTTATAACGCTGTGTGTTTCATATGTACAACATTATATTTCTGCTTCTGTATACACTACAGTTGGAAAAATGAAGGAAAGAACTACCCTCTGATCTAGTGATTGCATGTCTGGATGTTTATCCAAAGAACACGGAACACGTCCAGAGCGTGACAGTGTCTCCCACTGCCCCTGGGGCTTCTGTTCTGGTGGGGCCTCATCTTCTCTTCCTAGATGATAGTCATTGCCTTCCAGTGGGGCTCCCTCTTTCTGCTTGTGCTTCTCTGCAAAAGGAGTCTTCTCAAGTGGAAGTCAGAGTACATCACTTCTCTGTTGAAAAGGCCCTGATGGCTCCCCACCCCACTCAGAGCCAAAGCCAAGTCCCCACCACGCTTGGAGCACAGCTTCTGTTCTGATTTCACATTTGACCACTCTCCCCCTTGCTCATTCTCTTCCTCAGTGGCCTTGTTGCTCCTCAACCTGTCCCAGCACATCACCCCATGCCCACCAGAGCCTGTACCCTCTCATCCTCTGTCTGGACATCCTTCCCCCAGCAATCTGCATGGCTCACTCCCTTTCCAGTGCAGCTCTGGCGGGAGTGGTAATAGGTACATGAATGCTAGCAGCAGACACGTCTGGAGGAAGCCTGGCAGGGGAGGAGAGAGGACCACGGGGTTCTAGGAAGAGACAGGATGGAGGGAAGCTTTTAACAATAAAATGGCCCCAGGCATGATTTTTTGGTTAAAGTAGAAAGAGCTGTGGGAAAGGGAGAGTCTATGAACCCAAGAAAGAGAGAAAAGTTAATGCAGAGAGAATATCCCCAAGGAGGGAGAGGGCACAGATCAAAAGCATGAGTGGATGAAACAAAATTATTTTAATATTAATAATTAATTATTGCTTTAACAAGTTCATGCCTGAAAGCCATAATTTTCTCTCTGAAATAGAAGGCAGGGTCTGATCCAAGGGGACTGGGCTAATTTAGGGGCCATGAGGAGGTGGTCATGTAGGTTTGAAGCACGTTGGCTGCTGAGGGGAGAGGAAGGGGGGATGATCAGAGACATGTAAAAGGGCTGCGCTGTGAGCTGAGGGCTGGGCAAGGCTGGAAACTGAATCTGAAGTGTCCTCCTGTGCATGCCTGCCTGGTGTATTTTTCTCCTCTGAGAGTGTTCTGCAGTTCTTGTGTTGTAATGATAAAACAATAATAATACTAACAATTAGCAGAGGATTATCACTTCTCCCACTTTAGAGATGAGGAAACTGAGGCACCGAGAAGTTACGCAGCCAGTTTGTAGTTGTATTAGTCTGAGTTCTCATGAAAAACAGAACCAATAGGACCTCTCTCTCTCTCTCTTTCTCGATCTCTCTTGTCTTCTCTCTCTCGGCTACAGGGAAAGCATTGAAGAAAAATAATGAAGAGACATGCTGTCTTCCAGATGAGGCAGGAGAGATTGGAACCCTCTCTCAGAGAGAAGGGGAGAGACAGAGAGAGGTTGACTGATTGACTATAAAGAATAATTGACTTACATGATTATAGAGGCAGACAAGTCCCAAGATCTACAGGTAAGCTGGGATCCAGGAGAGCCAATGTTTCTGTTTGAACCCGGAGGCAGGAAATAAACAATGTCCCAGCACAGCAGTCAGGCAGGAGTTCCTCCTTCATTGGGGGAAGGTCAGCCTTCCTGTTCCATTCAGGACTTCAACTTATTAGACAGGGCTCACCCACTTTAGGGAGGGCAATCTGCTTTACTTAGCCTGCTGATTCAAATGACAATCTCATCCAGAAACAACACCTGGAATAATGCTTGACCAAATGTCTGGCCCAAGGCTCTGTTGGGCAGATACATAAGCTTTCTCAACCATCACAGTGGTGGAGCCCAAGTCCAAACCCAGGCAATCTCTACCCACTGGCGTCCAAAGTTGAAAATGTGCTGACGTGGCAAATAAATCAGGCTGAGTACTGAGGAGTGGTTGATGTAAAGCCCCAAGGAAAATGTAAGCTGAGGTATACTAGTATTAATGGGGTTAGTAATAGTAATAAATGTTTTGGACAGTGAAGCCGGACTGGGAGGTGGTAGAAGTCTGTGGTGGATGTACTGGTCAGGATATAGGCTGGGCCAGGAGGTATACTAGTTAGTCCATGGACTGAGCTGGGAGGTATATTATTTAGGGTATGGGCTGAGCCAGGAGGTGTAGTAGTTAGGATATGGGCTGAGCCAGAGAGTATACTGGCTAGGGTACAGGATGAGCTGGGAAGTATATTAGTTAAGGCTAAGCGTATATATAGGCTAAACTGCTACAACAAAGAGACCTGAGAATACAGAAGCTTCAATAGGATGAAAGTTTATTTCTGTCTCATATTGCCAACAAAGGTCTGTTAAACTCAAGGCTATGGTTTTTCCAGTAGTCATATAAGGTTGTAGAGCTAGATCATAAAGAAGGCTGAGTGCCAAAGAATTGATGCTTTTGAACTGTGATGTTGGAGAAGACTCTTGAGAGTCCCTTGGACAGCAAGGAGATCCAACCAGTCAATCCTAGGGGAAATCAACCCTGACTATTCATTGGAAGGACTGAAGCTGAAGCTGGAGCCCCAATACTTTGGCCACCTGATGCAAAGAACTGACTCACTGGAAAAGGCCCCTGATGCTGGGAAAGATTGAGGGCAGGAGAAGAAGGGGGCAACAGAAGATGAGATGGTTGGATGGCATCACCAACTCAATGGACAAGAGTTTGAGCAAACTCTCTGTCAGTTCAGTTCAGTCACTCAGTCGTGTCCTACTCTTTGCGACCCCATGTATTGCAGCATGCCAGGCCTCCCTGTCCATCACCAACTCCCGGAGTTCACTCAGACTCACGTCCATCGAGTCAGTGATGCCATCCAGCCATCTCATCCTCTGTCGTCCCCTTCTTCTCCTGCCCCCAATCCCTCCCAGCATCAGAGGCTTTTCCAGTGAGTCAACTCTTCACATGAGGTGGCCAAAGTACTGGAGTTTCAGCTTTAGCATCATTCCTTCCAAAGAAATCCCAGGGCTGATCTCCTTCAGAATGGACTGGTTGGATCTCCTTGCAGTCCAAGGGACTCTCAAGAGTCNTGCTACCACTCAGGAGGAGAGATGTGTATAAGAGACAGCTTCACATGAGGTGGCCAAAGTACTGGAGTTTCAGCTTTAGCATCATTCCTTCCAAAGAAATCCCAGGGCTGATCTCCTTCAGAATGGACTGGTTGGATCTCCTTGCAGTCCAAGGGACTCTCAAACGTCTTCTCCAACACCACAGTTCAAAAGCATCAATTATTCAGCACTCAGCCTTCTTCACAGTCCAACTCTCACATCCATACATGACCACAGGAAAAACCATAGCCTTGACTAGACGGATCTTAGTCAGCAAAGTAATGTCTCTGCTTTTGAATATACTATCTAGGTTGGTCATAACTTTTCTTCCAAGGAGTAAGCGTCTTTTAACTTCATGGCTGCAGTCACCATCTGCAGTGATTTTGGAGCCCAAAAAATAAAGTCTGCCACTGTTTGCACTGTTTCCCCAAGACAGAGAAGCCTGGCGTACTGCAGTCCACGTGGTCTCAAAGAATTGGACACGACTCTGATTCAACAACAAAAACGACACAGGGCTCCACCGCTGGCCTCAGTTCTCCCAGCTGTTACCACCTCCCCGGAAAAGCAGAGGCATGAGGGGCGCATACCCATCCTTTTTAGGATCTACAAGTAAGCTATCCAACATGGTATCCAAATGTGGCTGTTGAGACTGAGGGAGTGAATTCTGTGTTTAATTTTAATTAGTTTAAATTTATATTTAAAAAACCTGATACTTTGTTCAGTTATTGGAAGACGTTTAAGTATATTTGGAACAACTTGAATAAATGAATATACTTTTTCAACTGTGAATTTTATGAAATCTAAATACAGATCAACCATTTCCCGTGAAAAGTTAAGATGTACTATAAATATAAATATCCACTAGATTTTGAAGACTGAGTATGGAAGAAAAAATTTTAAATATCTCATTAATAACTTAAAAACATTGATTACACATTGGAATGATAACATGTTGGATATATTGGGTTAAATAAAATATATTATTTGTTGATATAACCTTTTTATTCTACTTTTTATTTTATTTCTACTTTTAAAAAACATGTTTATTAGAAAACTCAAAATTATGTATATGTCTTGCATTATTATATATTTTTTCTCCTTTTTGGCTGCTTGCCAAATCTTGATTCCCTGACCAGAGATTGAACCTGGGCCCTCAGCAGTGAGAGTTTGGAGTTCTAAATCACCAGGAAATTCCCTCATATATTTCTATTGGACTGTGGTGGTCTAGACTGCTGGAAAATGTACACATCACTTAAGTGCTCATCCCATTTGCCAGAAATCAGCCATGAGGTAATTATCTTCACATTTAGAAGCTAATTAGACATTTGATTCTTTTCAGTAATTGTATAGTCACTACTGGTGAGTTTCACCTTAAATTTTGATAGTGCTTTAGAATTTCATACACATTATCATATGATCCTTGTAAGCATCAGGTCTCAGCACAAGGCCTGGCTTATTGTAGGTGCTCAACAAACATTTGTTCAGTAAATAAAGGAATAAATTAGGCCATTTGGATGAAGATAAGAGAAGAGGTAGAATACATAATTCATTTATTCAACAAATACTTTAGTACTTTCGGGCACTGCAAATAGAGTAGTGAACAAAACAGACAAAAATTCCTGTTCTTTGGAGGAGTGAGACTTCAAATGAACATATGAGGCTGTGATAAGTAATAAGGTATCAGTTCACAATACTTACTGTGATTAAAAATACAAGAGAATAGAGACATTGAAAGTGGTGGGAAGGGTGCCTTTCAGACTGAGTGATCAGAGAAGCCTCTCTGAAGAGGTGGGATCAGTCCAGAGACCTGAGTGGAGCAGAGAGGCTAGACTTCGAGCTGTCTGGCGTAAGAGCATTACAGGCAGGAGGAACAGCCAGTGCAAAGGCCCTGAGGCCCAAATGTGCTAGTGTCGGTGGAGTAATAGCGAGTAGGCAATGTGACCAGGGAGGCAAGGGTAAGAGCAAGGGAGACACAGGACAGGGTCAGGGGCCAGATGACTTAGATTTCATTAGGTTTGATCCTCAGGGGAAGGGGATTGCCCAAAGCTGCTTAAAATTGTTACTGCAACTTTTGTAAGCTCGTCCTGCAGCAAGAGATATGGAGGCGTGTATAGCGTCATGTATATGGGCCTGGGCAGTACTGGAGTTAGGCTTCCTTTGACTTTCACTAAAGGGCTTTCAAAAATTGGTTTACTTAGCTGTGTTTAGCATCCCCATACTTTCCCTTTAGCTCACTGAAGAGGGAGCAGAGAGCTGTTTTAGGCTTCCTTCCAGACTTGGAATTAGTTTGTTTTCTATCTTTTATCACAAATATCCTGCTGCCCTTTGCCAGGATTCCTGGTAATGGAACCTTTTTGTTTTGTTATATTTTAATCTGCTTAGTGCATGTGGCTTGTCTATCTGGCCCCACAAATCACTGGTTATCATCACAGTCAATGGTCTGTGTCCAGCCAATTTCACAGACAAACACCTCACTTCTGGTCACAGTCCCTGACGTGGGGAAGTCTGATTTACAAAGTCAATAAAAATGCCTTCAGGGAATTACCGGACCTGCTGGCTTAATAGATGAGATTAAAATCTCCAAGTTTAGGACAATAAGAAGTCATTTAACATGCGCGAGGTGGCAAGTGGGTTATGGAAATGTCAACTGGTCAGGGACAGACACCACTGGAAGGGGATTTATTGGAAGACGAAAGGACTAATTGATTAATTGCCTTCAGTGTCTTTCCCAGCGTGACCAGGGGAACAGATATCATAGTATATTTCATTGGTCACTTTGGAGAGCAGGCAGTTTTTCATAGTTGGAAAACCATCTAGGATTAAAAAAAAGGTATAGCATTTTATGAGGAATGTTTTAAATTAAAGGTTTCCTCATCACTGGATGAAAGTGTTCATTTTGGATGCTGCAGGATGGCTTACCTGGAAAGCAGAAGTGAGGGAAGCAGTGTTGGGCAGAGGGAGAAATCGGGCCTGATACAGTCCCAACAGAGGCCTCAGCTGATCCCATGGGAGCTCAGGGGCTGGGATGAGGGCAAGGGACCAGACCTCGTGTGTCAACAGAGACCAGTCACTGGATGCACACGTCCCCAGGAAGTGTGTGTGACCCTGAGTGAGGAAAATTCCTGTAAAGTGTCTTGAAAGCTGGAGGCAGGGACATGTGTGCTGTATCATAGTATCCACTACAGTAGACATTTTATAAAATAGAAGCAAAAAAGATGAAAACAAAGATGACTCCAGATCCCACCATCCTGAGAAAAGGGTTAATTTTTTGGTGTATATCTTCTCCACCTTTTTATCACACAGATATATGTGTGTATATCAAATGTATTGTGTGTGTGTAAGCACATACAGACACAAGTGCATCCCCTTATACGTGTGCAAAAATGAACCATTTCATATCTCATTTTTTTCTGAATATATCATAAATATTTTCTCTATGTTAATACGGATTAAAGCAGACACATCTAGTCTTTTGCCTCACGATTTCTTATCAAAGAATATTCATCAAGGAAATATCTGAAATGTACACACAAGGTGTATATTGCAGCATTATGTATACTAATTAGAAAAATCCAGAACAACCTAATGTCCAATAATAAGAGTCTGATTACATATGTATGGTACAGCTCTACCACAGCCATTTTGTTCAGAAGCCTATTTTAATGATTGTGAGAAACGGTGCCCAGTATATGGTTAAATATTAGAAAAAAAACCTCAGGATACAAACCACTAGAATTTGGTTGTAAGAAAGTACATGTACACTGGAAAAAATAGTAGAACCTCCTCCAAAATGTAACCAATGGTTATTTCTGATTGATGGAATCACAGGTGTCTTCCTTTTTTAAAATTGCTTTTTCATTTTTTCAGAATATATTATTTTATAATGAGAAAAAAACACTAAAAATACTTTTGGTTAGTCTCTAAATATTTTTTAACACTCCTGTAAGTATTGACAACCCACTCCAGTATTCTTGCCTGGGAAATCCCATGGACCGAGGAGCCTGGCAGGCTACAGTCCATAGGGTCACAAAGAGTCAGACACAACTGAGTGACTAAACTACCACCACCACAGCACCAAGAATTAAAACAGTAATTCTTGTATATGGCAAAATAGTTGATAAAGCAAAATGGCATACAATGAAAATTTACCTCTCTCCCATTCCAGAAACCTCCCTTTTCCCCAGTTCTCTCCTTAAGAGGCAACCACTGTGAGCAGCTTCTTGACAGCCTTGCAGGGATGTCCTATGTAATATAAACACACACATACACACACACACGTGTGTGTGTGAGAGAGAGAGAGACAGAGAACATACTCTACACACCACGCAACATCCCCCCAACTTAATACATCATGGAGAACATTCTAAGTTACATGATGTATATCAGCTTCATTCCTTAGTTGTGTTTACATCTCCTCTCACTGCCCCCCCATCAGAGGGAGGTGGGTGAGAGCGAATGAATCACAGTGAACAGGAAGTGTTACTTGGATGAATGAACTGACTTCAGAGGCGAGAGAGGATTCCATCCCTTCCACAACATCTGGAGGACGACAATAGTGCCGCCTATCCCCCTGCTTCCTGGGTCCTTTCTTTCCAGCCTCTATACACACACATCTTACCTTCAAGCAAGCAAAGAAGGAAAGGAGGAAAAGAAGCGGGTAGAGAGCAAAGGGAGGACAGTTAAAATACAAAGTCTCTCAAGCTGACGTCTTCATTGCCCTACCGACTCACACACTCACTCTGTACCAGGTGTTCTTCCAGGATATTCCAGAAAACAAGAACTAAAGAGCATCTGCCCTCACTGAGTTACACTCTAGTGACATTCGAGACAGACACTAAACAAATGTGTCAGATGCTGGTAAGTGCCACGGGCCATCTCTGCACACCCAGCTCAGCATCCAGGCCTCTTCGAGCAAATCTCTGCTGCCCTTTGAAGATGCAGGCGGGCCATCTGCTCTGCCTGCGGGTTATGGGCAAGAGGCTACTGTGTCTTCTTCATCTTCCACCAACCTCTCTTACTGCGTGCTCTGCGGTCCTGTGAGTATCTCCCTGGTGACACACAGCAAGGACTGGCATAAATAATATGTACCATTACCGAGCACCTAGTTCTGTGTGCCTGGTGCTGAAATAAGCATTTTATGAACTTGTAGGAACTGCTTGAAGTACGTACGATTATTTCCTCCATTTTACAGATGAGAAAACTGAGAACAACAGAGTAGAGGAAGAACCAGAAAATTTGAAACACGCATCATTTTGCAATATATGTATGTCAAGTTATTATGCTGTGAAACTGAAACCTACAGTATTATACATCAATTATATCTTAATAAGACTAGGAAAAATACCCTATAGTGTGGAGGCCTTTGTCAAGTCTAGTGTTAACAGAGAGGGAATAAACAAACCAAAGGGGGAAAACATTTGAACATGGCAGACCTCAGGTGTCCTTAATAGCCTAACTATGACACAATAAATATGTGTCAACAGATACGTAATTATGAGCTTTCTTTTTAAAAGCTGGGACTCTTGCTTTTGGGATAAATATTTCCAGGATTTTTAATTTTGATTTTTGCAACTGTTAAACTGACAATCAGTTAAATCATTTAGCATATATTACTAGCACCTATGCAGTCCCAGGAAATTTCTTGGCATTCGAGATACAAAGATTAGGATGAACTGGTCCTCCCGTGAATCTAGAAGTGATGTAAACCAATGACCATGAAAGAATGCAGACTGGATTATATAAATTGTAAATGTAACACTTATTGCACATTAATAGATTACTAGACAATGTATTAAGCACATTATGGGCATTGCCTGACACGCATCTCATAAGAACTGTGAGATTTTACAGGTGAGGAAATGAAGGCTCAGAGGTCAGTCTCCTGCCCTGAGGAGTCTTGCCAGATCCAATGTAGGACGCCTATTTAAATTTAAATTTCAGAGAAGCTAGTTCCATACTTAGACCAAAAAATTATTCATTGTTTATCTGAAATTCAAATGTAACTGTGTGTTCTGTATTTTTATTTCCTGAATCTGACAACCCAAGCTCAAGGTCATCCAACTGGCATTTGGAACCAAATCTGTCTCACTTCGGAGATGGAGTTGGTGACCACCACTGCTGTAACTGATCACAAGATCAACAGCCACTCACCTGTGGCCCCCGTCCCCTGACCCCAGTCAGAGATTCTTCAGACTGTACCGGCCTTCTATGCAATGCCCCAGAATGGTACAGGCCCTTATATGAGTTAGAGGAATGTGTTTGCGCAAGCGAGCATGTGTTCAGAGATGGAGACGGGAGGGAAGGGGAGAGTCTCGCCACCTTTGCCCTCCAGGTGCGAGAAGACCGCAGCTAAGCAGCCAAGTGAGTGGCTCATATCTGTGCTGCTCCTTCCAGAGGGAAATCAATGATTTAGTTAAAACCTCACATGCCCCGTGCTGCGGATTGGGGCCATCCCAGCGGAGCTGCTCTGCAGAGCCTTTTTATAAACCAGCAACAATTTACACTCCAAATGAAGTCCTAATAAACTACCGCGCAGCCCTGCCAGGAGGAGGCCGGGTAAATACTTCCTTTTAATAAAACACACGCGGACTGATCTCAGCAAGGTTGAAATCCTTGTGCATCCAGCATCCTGGCCTTGCAGCCTGGACTCTGGGGACAGGGGGAGGAGGCCCCACACATGGCCCAGCTGTGTAGGGTTTATCTGCTCTTATTCACCCAGGTCTGTGCTCCTGGTCTTTTGATTCCCAGACTGGGGGGAGCCTTACATTTCAATCAGGTCAGACCAACGTAGGGTGCTGGAATTCTAGTGTTTCCCAGCCATGAGTCCATAATTCTTACCTGCTGTTCCAGAGGGACATGGCTGTGTAATTATTGGAACTCTAGCCTGGAGCCAGCTGCTTGATTGTGTCCCTCTTCCTGGATGTGTGACCTTGGTTAGCTTTAAGCCCTCTGTGCTTCACTTTATCATTTACAAAATGGGGATTAAAAAAAGCACCTATTATTTAAAGTTGTGGCACAGCGCCTGGCATAAGTGTTCAATAACAACCATTATTACAATTTTATTATTAAAATTACATTATATATAATGACTGTGAAGTTCTTAGCACATAATAAATGCTTAGTAAATGGTCTGATCTTATACCATTATATTTGGTATGACTGTAAGTATTAATAAGCTATATCAGGAGGACCTTTATAACTTTGAGAAAAAGCTGCATTGCTGTACATTCTAACCATTGTGCTCACTCCATCCTCAACAGGAGTTAAACAGAATAAATTTAAATAAATTTAATCCTGACAACCCACAAATATTTGCCCTACTCCCAAATCTACCCAATGTTATGTTTGTTTCAGGTAAAAGTATACCAGACATCTTAGTTCTTTTCCTGTTAAACATCAGGTTTAAAATGGAATCTAGAATACTTGTCTTCTAGGGGGGAATAAGCTAGTGTATGATAAAGCTCCTAGCATGTTTGTAGCACTCAGTGGATGCTCTTTCCTCCTGTCCCCCAAATGAGAGCAGAGTGTCACTGTCCCATTCCCTAAGGGCCAGCCTTCTGAGCTCAGACTCTGGGGTCAGAGTGTTTGGGTCCCAAACTGGCTCCATCAAAGCTATGTGACCTTGGAAAATTCCCTTAACCTCTCCTTGCCTCAGTCACCTCCCCTGTATAGTGGTAGCAACAACAGCGTGTGCTTATGTTGATTAACTGAAATGAACCAGGCGGTGCACGGTTCCTGATGTGTAGTAAGCACTGAATCATAGTCTTAGGCTATTATTATTCCAGATGAGCCACATGGAACTGGAGGTTGTACTTAGGAAAAGGGCACTATTTCCAAACCCCCTCTTTAGCCCAGCATCAGGCCACTATCCCCGGCCATCTCCTTCCATTACTGGCTCATTCTAAGCTTGTGATCTTTTCCATAAGAGCTACTATTATGCTTCCTCTTACCTTGTCTTTCCTCTGGACTCAAGTATAGGCCTTCACATTAATCCCTATTTAATTTCATCCTGCTAGCTTTGTGCTGCAATTCCAATTGTTCAAGAATCTTTTGGATGCTCAGCCTGTCATCCAGCACTGGCCAGTGCTCCAACTATCCTGGCTTGTGGACAAAGTGGCTGCTATAGAACCAGGAGAGAGAGCTGGAGCCTGTAGTGGACTATGTTACTCTTGCCTGCCCAGAATTCATGCCTCGTTTTTTGGCAACTGCACTTCAATATTTCTTTAGGGACTCAGCCCTCTCTCATGGCATGTAGTTTTGGTGCGATTGTCAATCAAGGTGCCAGGGGAGGGAACAGATCCCAAATTGCAGCAATTAGATTCTTTCTCTGGAACCTAACTGCTGAGAAGAATGATAACACGCTTCCTACCAAAGGAAAGAAAAAGTCAGAGCTGGTTTATCCTGAAAGCAGCTGCTTGAAGAGCTTGTTCACTAGGTCCTATTCAGTGGATCCTTGGTGCTGCCTTTTCCCTGGCCTGTCAAGGTTCTTCAGCTTCCCCTTTGATGGCATGTGTGCTGGCTCAGGTGCTCAGTCTTGTCCAACTCTTTGCAACCTCATGGATGGTAGCCCGCCAGGCTCCTCTGTCCATGGAATTCTCCAGGCAAGAATATTAGAGTGGGTAGCCATTCCCTTCTCCAGAAGATCTTCCCAAACCAAGGGTTGAACCTGGGTCTGCTGCATCACAGGCAGATCTTTTATGGTCTGAGCCACCAAGGAAGCCCCTTATAGCTCTAACAAACCAACAAAAACAATCTAGATTTAGTGACTTAAAACACTAAGCATTCAGTCAGCTCATGAATCTGTGAATCATGTAGGTGGGTCTTCTGGTCTCTGTTAAATTCACTCTTGAATCTGAGGTTAGCTGAAGGTCAACAAAACGACTCTACTGGACCCTCTCACATGTCCAGGGGGTCAGCTGGGAACTGGGTGTATTCTAGGGTTATCTCAGCTGGGACAAATGGGATGACTCAGTTGTGTTCGACAAGCCTCATCGTCTGGCAAGTTAACAGGGCGTGTTCTCAGGAGGAGGGCAGAGGAGCAAGAGAAGACGGGAAGTGCCAATGCTTTTTCAAGCCTCTGCCTATGTCACAACTGCTAAATTCCTATTGACCAAAGCAAGTTGCTGGGAGTGGGAGGAGCTATAAAGCCACATTACAAAGAGTATGGCTACAGGGAGGGGTAAGAGTTGGAGATGTTATTAAATCAACTATATACCATGAGCTAGCTCAAAACCTCTTGGCAAATTATTTTTTACCAACACCACTAACCCCCCTCCCTCTGGCCCCCACTTCACCTCTACATTGGTTTTTGTTGCTTTTTAAGAACTCTCACTGACAAAGAACTGGAAGGTAGAATGGACTTGTATCTACATCTGAGTCTTGGAAACCAATGGAAGAGAGAATTTCAAGTTGGAAGTCATGGTTAACAGGCCAAATGGTGTCTAGACATCAAATGACATAAGGACTGAGAAAGGCTCATTGATTTAATGAGCAAGTGGGTCACCTGTCACTTTAGTAAAAATGGTTTCTATGAAGTGGGAGCAGAGGTCACATCAGAGTGGGTGACAGGTGAGGAGGAGGGGCTGTGAGTGTAGACAACTCTTTGAAGAATCTTGTGTCATATAATCTCTGGAGAAGGGTGTGGGGTTAGGGAAGCATTTTGAAATTTGTGTTTATAGAGGGGAGAAATGTGCAAAAGAAGCCTACAGGGTGCAAAGTCTAATTCTAAACAACTGAACTAAGATGAAGCAGCCAGGCCTCCATCAGGCAGGTTCTTTCCTTCTGCTGAGTCCAGGAATGCTTGTTACTCCAGTTGACTTTCACTTCCCAGCATCAGCATCAAGCAGCTTGCCAGATGCCCCAATAGGAATGTTGCCTATCTTTACCAGAAATTCTGTCTCTGTCTTATTGTACCATGTGAACATTGTCCTTTCCATCCCTTCACAGTACTCCAGGTCAAGCTCCCCAGAGGGCTGGGGCCAGGGATACTAATGGAGTACGGATGGGCTGAGGATGGGGTTATTTGACTTTCCCAGCTGGAGACCACCTCCCTCATCCATCCAGTTGGCATAGCAGTCAATGACACCCCAGCTACATGGAAATCCTGGTAAACTCAGAAAATCAGAAAAGAAAAACTTGCATCTCATCTAACTGAATTACATCTGGGTCACATGCAGCCCCTCTGGAGGATGAGGAAGAATGGAGCCAGTTCCAGGAAAAAGAATTAGAGAAGGAGAATACCATCCTAATTTGAGTCCTCTGTGAGGGCTGGAGCCATATGGAATAAATATGCACTTTATGCAGCTCCACCACTTGCTGTGTGGCCTTTCACAAATGACCTAACCTTTCTGGGCTTCATCCTCATGGGATTGTGAAGATTAAATAAAATACCATTTATAAAGTAGCATGATATGGGCTTCCCAGGTGGTGCTAGTAGTACAGAATCTTCCTGCCAATGCAGGACACATAAGATTCCTGGGTCGGGAAGATCCCCTGGAAGAGGGCATGGAAACTCACTCCAGTGTTTTTGCCTAGAACCCCCCGGACAGAGGAGCCTGGCGGGCTACAGTCCATAGGGTCTCAAAGTCAGACACATCTGAAGCAACTTAGCACACACAGCAAGGTAGCATGATGCTTGTTTAGTAAGTTCCCCTTAAAAAAAAAAATCATCGTGCAGTTCTCAGCTCCAAGCCCAGTGGTTCTCTTTTCTTCCTTATGATACGGACTGAGACAGACTATGCACCATATTTCTGCTGTGCCAGCTGTTCCCTGTTAAGCTCTGTCCACAGAGGGAGCTCGAGGAAAGCTGTGAGGTTGGAGGAGAAAGGTGAGACTAGCTTATTTCGGTTCATGTGGCTCAGACAGTAAAGAATCCACCTGCAATGCAGGAGATGCGGGTTTGATCCCTGGCTTGGGAAGATCCCCTGGAGAAGGACATGGCAATGCACTGCAGTATTGTTGCCTGGAGAATCCCATGAACAGAGGAGCCTGGCGGTCTACAGTCCACTGGGTGGCAAAGAGTCAGACACAACTGAGTGACAGAGCACGCACCATCCATTCTGTAGCTTTCCCCAGACTCAGAGCCAGTTTATTTGGAGACACCAGCACCAGCTAGCTGGCACCCTCTCCTCAGGTATTTGGGTTCCAGACCCACAGGTCCCCTCTGAGCTGCTGAGTTTTGATATTCTAACTGCTTGCTTTTTTGCCCTAGCTGGAGTGCTGGTAGTGCTTCCATTGAGGGCTGTCTCTGTGATACCTTGGAGTTACCTTTTTCCTTTTTCAGTTAATTACTTATCAGTGCTAGATCTTGTTAAAAATTCCTCACACTAAATACCATCATTCCCATAACTGGTAGGCTCCCTTCCAGACTGGCCCTGAGTGATACACCCACTCTTGCAGAATCTCACACAAAGTACTGCCAAGGGATCAATCCCATTGTTCTGAATCGTTTCTTTCCCTGTATCCCTTTTAATATGGGTTTTCCCCTTGTTCTGTTCAGTTCAGTTCAGCCACTCAGTCATGTCCAACTCTTTGCGACCCCATGAATCACAGCATGTCAGGCCTCCCTGTCTATCACCAACTCCCAGAGTTCACTCACACTCATGTCCATCGAGTCAGTGCCATCCAGCCATCTTATCCTCTGTCATCCCCTTCTTCTCCTGCCCACAATCCCTCCCAGCATCAGAGTCTTTTGCAGTGAGTCAACTCTTTGCATGAGGTGGCCAAAGTACTGGAGTTTCAGCTTCAGCATCAGTCCTTCCAACACCCAGGACTGATTTCCTTTAGAATGGACTCATTGGATCTCCTTGCAGTCCAAGGGACTCTCAAGAGTCTTCTCCAACAATACAGTTCAAAAGCATCAATTTTTCAGTGCTCAGCCTTCCTCTTTCAACCTTCCAGCCTTCTTCCAACTCTCACATCCATACATGACCACTGGAAAAACCATAGCCTTGACTAGATGGACCTTTGCTGGCAAAGTAATGTCTCTGCTTTTGAATATACTGTCTAGGTTGGTCATAACTTTCCTTCCAAGGAGTAAGCGTCTTTTAACTTCATGGCTGCAGTCACCATCTGCAGTGATTTTGGAGTCAAAAAAATAAAATCTGACACTGTTTCCACTGTTTCCCCATCTATTTCCCATGAAGTGATGGGACCAGATGCCATGATCTTTGTTTTCTGAATGTTGAGCTTTAAGCCAACTTTTTCACTCTCCTCTTTCACTTTCATCAAGAGGCTTTTTAGCTCCTCTCACTTTCTGCCATAAAGGTGGTATCATCTGCATATCTGAGGTTATTGATATTTCTCCTGGCAATCTTGACTCTGGCTTGTGCTTCTTTCAGCCCAGCGTTTCTCATGATGTACTGTGCATAGAAGTTAAATAAGCAGGGTGGCAATATACTGCCTTGATGTACTCCTTTTCCTATTTGGAACCAGTGTGTTCCATGTCCAGTTCTAACTGTTGCTTCCTGACCTGCATACAGGTTTCTCAAGAGGCAGGTCAGGTGGTCTGGTATTCTCATGTCTCTCAGAATTTTCCACAGTTTATTGTGATCCACACAGTCAAAGGCTTTGGCAAACTTTCATCAAGAGGCTTTTTAGCTCCTCTTCACTTTCTGCCATAAAGGTGGTGTCATCTGCATATCTGAGGTTATTGAGATTTCTCCTGGCAATCTTGATTCCAGCTTGTGTTTCTTCCAGTCCAGCATTTCTCATGATGTACTCTGCATATAAATTAAATAAGCAGGGTGACAGTATACAGCCTTGACGTACTCCTTTTCTTATTTGGAACCAGTCTGTTGTTCCATGTCCAGTTCTAACTGTTGCTTCCTGACCTGCATACAGATTTCTTAAGAGGCAGGTCAGGTGGTCTGGTATTCCCATCTCTCTCAGAATTTTCCACAGTTTATTGTGATCCACACAGTCAAAGGCTTTGGCATAGTCAATAAAGCAGAAATAGATGTTTTTCTGGAACTCTCTTGCTTTTTTGATGATCCAGCGGATGTTGGCAATTTGATCTCTGGTTCCTCTGCCTTTTCTAAAACCAACTTGAACGTATGGAAGTTCACGGTTCACGTATTGCTGAAGCCTGGCTTGGAGAATTTTGAGCATTACTTTACTAGCATGTGAGATGAGTGCAATTGTGCGGTAGTTTGAGGATTCTTTGGCATTGCCTTTCTTTGGGACTGGAATGAAAACTGACCTTTTCCAGTCCCGTGGCCACTGCTGAGTTTTCCAGATTTGCTGGCATATTGAGTGCAGCACTTTCACTTCCACTAGCTTTGTTCGTAGTGATGCTTTCTAAGGCCCACTTGACTTCACATTCCAGGATGTCTGGCTCTAGGTGAGTGATCACACCATCGTGATTATCTTGGTTGTGAAGATCTTTTTTGTACAGTTCTTCTGTGTATTCTTGCCACCTCTTAATATCTTTTGCTTCTGTTAGGTCCATAACATTTCTGTCCTTTATCGAGCCCATGTTTGCATGAAATGTTCCCTTGGTATCTCTAATTTTCTCGAAGAAATCTTTAGCCTTTCCCATTCTGTTGTTTTCTGGAATGGGTGAATTTAACTCAGGTGACCACTATATCTACTACTGCTGCAGGAATCCCTTAGAAGAAATGGAATAGCCATCATGGTCAACAAAAGAGTCCGAAATGCAGTACTTGGATACAATCTCAAAAACGACAGAATGATCTCTGTTCGTTTCCAAGGCAAACCATTCAGTATCATGGTAATCCAAGTCTATGCCCCAACCAGTAACACTGAAGAAGCTGAAGTTGAACGGTTCTATGAAGACCTACAAGACCTTTTAGAACTAACACCCCCCAAAAGATGTCCTTTTCATTATAGGGGACTGGAATGCAAAAGTAGGAAGTCAAATTTGCCTGTTACTCCAGACACTTTACTCCCCTCAAAATACAGATGTTCTGTTGGTAAGAAAAAAAGAAGGGTGGATATTGTATGGGCAACTGGTGATATCTGCCACAGTGGGACCTCACTGCAAGAAAGCTACCTCAAGGGCGTAAAATAATTCTGTCTGTTTCTGTGTTAGCTGTTGATTGCTGTCTCCCAAATCGACAGCTTCCAGTAGTCTGAACAGTTAAGTTTTTAGCACTTATAAGTTTTGGCTTGTAAGAAGTTTGTTCAAAATAGAAAAGGCAATTACAGAACGAGATGGGAACATAGGCTATTTTTAAGCTCAGTGAATTGTCAGTATAGGTGTAGGCGGGAGTTGTAGTTTTTACCTAAGGTCTGCTCTGTGGGTCACATAATGAACGGTGCCCCCTGATGGTGAGGAAGCTTTGTCATTTGGTCCGACTCCTGCCTATCATATTTCTATACTATAGTCAGGCTGAGGGTGACATAGAAACTCTCCATTATCATAGGAGATACAAAGAAGGAAGCTAATTCGCCTAATTCTGTACATAAGAAAGTCTATTGGGCAAGAGGTACACATAAAGAGTGACCACGGCAGTGAGTTGCAAGGACCTGCCTAACTGCAAGTCTGAGTCAGTGTTGAAAGCAGGTCCGTGAGCCCTGTTTAATCAGATCCGTGTCTGGAAATAGGAGGTTTCAGCTCTAGGCTCAGAGCTGGAGTAACCGATTTATATAACTGAAAAATAACCTAGGGACTTCCCTGGTGGTCCAGTGGTTCAGAATCTGCCTGCCAGTGCAGAGGACAGGGGTTCGATCCCTGGTCCAAGAGGATCCCATGTGCCATGAGGTCATGAAGCCTGTGTGCCGCAGTTGCTGAGTGCTCAAGCCCTAGAGCTGCAAGAGGAAGCCTGAACACAGCCGCTGGAGAGTAGCCTCTGCTTGTTGCAATGCACACACAGCCATGAAGACCCAGCACAGCCCCTCAGATAAAAATAAATAAATAAAAATATTTAGCATAGCTTAGGCTGTTTGTGCAGTGGGGAAGTACAGGTAACATAAAATTCACCGCCTTCACCATTTCCAGGTGTGCGGTTCAGTGGCGCTGAGCACATTCACATGGTGTCACCATCACCACCATCCGTCTGCAGAACTTTTTCATCTTCTCCGACTGAACCCCTGTGTCTGGTAAACAATACCTGCACCTTCCCTCCCCCTCCCCAGCCCGAGGCAACCCACCTTGTCCTTTGTCTCTGTGATCTTGACACCTTCAGTGACCTCAGATAACTGGGTTCATACAGCGTGTGTCCATTTGTGAGTGGCTTCTTGTACCAGGAATAATGTTTTCAGGGTTCATTCATGGTAACAGCATGCATCAAAATCTCCTTCCCTAATAGAGGCTGAGTAATATTCCATTGCCTACACCACATTTTGTTTATCGGTTCATTTGTCGATGGACACTGGGGTTGCTTCCACCTTTTGGCTGTTACAAATAGTGATGCCGGGAACAAGAGTGTGCAGGTTATTTCTTTGAGGCTCTGCTGTCGATTCTCTTGGGTATATATCCTGAAGCAGCATTGCTGGATCTGTTTTTAATTTTTCAAGCACAGCCATACTGTTTTCATGGTGGCTCCACTATTCTGCATTCCTACCACGACCCACAAAGGTAGCAGTTTCTCCACATCCTCAGCAACACTTGTTTTCTCTACTTTTGATGGTAGCCATCCTAACAGGAGTGAGGTGTGAGTAGTGCTTCCCGTTAACTTCCTTTGAATCACTGCTTCTCTGCTTAATCCTCCAGCAAGTTACTGACTCTGAGAGCTTCAATTTCATTTTCCACTCAACATAATTGCCAGAGTGGAGGGGTTGTATAGATGTTGATGAGATAAAGCCCATTTGGATACTCACTTTATGGCCCTGGAAGAGCTAAAAGTGTTAACAAAGTGCATTGTTGTTAATAGTACCATTATTCCTAGCTGTAGATTGCCTCCTACATTCTAACCCCAAACACAATGTTTCCAAAGCGTCACAGTGGAAAGGGCGTTGGTCTTGGAGCTGGAAGCCTTGCAAGAGAATTCCAACTTTCCCACGTTCTAGTTGGGCAAATATCTGGCTCTTATGTAACTGTGGGCACCTCACTGGACTAGACATTTACACTCAGCTCTCCCTAACTCCCCACAAAGGCCTGGAGTTTCTTCCCAGCTTTACTGAGATGACATTGACCTGGAACTCATGCAGGTTTAAGGCTGCAGTGTGGTGACTGCTGCGTACTGCAACATGCTTGCCAGGATAAGACAGGCTAACACCTCTATCCCCTCAGATTGCTGTTTTTCTGTTACAACATTTAAGATCCACTCTCTTGACAGTTTTGGAATAAAGCATATAGTCACTTACAGTCACCGTGATGTACGTCAGGTCCCTGGAATATATGCCTCTTATGTTTGGAGTTTGGGAGTTTGTACCTTTGAGCACCATCTCCCTATTATGCCCTGACCTCTCCCCCGCATCCCCACTGGTCCCTGGCAGACCCTTCTATGCTCTTTTTCTGAGTTTGACTTGTAAAAGTCTGCATATAAGTGAAAACATAAGGTACTTAACGTCTTTGGCCTGTTTCCCTTTGCATAACACCCTCAAGGGCCGTCCACGCTGTGGCAAATGGCAGCCCTTCCTTCTTCCTCATGCTGCCTAAGATCTGCTTGTCTGTATCTGCACACATGGCCCTTGAGGCTCGTGTCCACTCCTCCTGGATGGACGCTTAGGCCATATCCCCGTCTTGACTGTGCTGAGTAACCTGCACCGAGCCTGGGAGGCAGCTGTCTCTTCAAGACACCGGCTTCATCTCCTTTGAATAAATGCCAGGAAGTGAGATTCCCACTGCCCCCTTCTGCTGCCAGCTCTGACCTCCCGTGCTCCCCTTAGGTTCAGGCTGCCCTCAGCTCTCGTGGGGACGCTGCTCGCCGAGTCTGGACAGCTCGGGGCCTCGTCCTGTCTAAGCCTCAGCATCAGGCCATGTTTTCTGCTCTTGTGTGGTCTTCGCCCTGGCTTCCTGGGACACCGCTTCCCTCTGGTTTAGCGTGTCCTTCAGAGAGTCCTCTTTGAGCACCCTCTCTCCCCTTCCGCTAGTCCTCCTTACTCTCTCCAGGGGGGTGGGCAGGGGGCACCCCTATCACGCATTTTCGGATGACCCGTGGGTCTGTATGTCTGGACCTCGCCTTCTGAACTCCAGGCCCCTCTTTCCAGCTCCCTCCTGTGGTCCTCCCGGTCAGCGTGTCCCCGGGTGAGCTCCTTATCCCCCCTCCGCTGGCCCAGCCTGGTGAGACCCTGGAGAATTGCTTTGCAGGGATGTGGCCACTCCCCCCGCCCCATGGCCCCAGGATCTCACCTGGGTCACTGCTGTGTCTGGACCCCTCCCTGTGTTCCTCCTCCTCCCCCGGAGTGCCCATCAAGGCCTTCAGCCGGTCCCTCCATGCACCTTTTTCCGAGGCCAGGGATCTGGCTGTCACTGGAGACTCCCTGCTGTCCGTCTCCCTGGTGGCCCACTGAGGGTCCTGAGCGTCTGTGTGGCTCCCGCATCCTCACCTCTACATGCTTATCACCGCCTCCTTTTTTGGGCTGTGGTCGCCTCTCCTTGCCACTGTTGTCTTAGCCCTGTTCCGTCACTTTGTCCCTGTCCTGGCTTCACTGGTGGCTCAGTGGTAAAGAATGCCTGCCAATGCAAGAGCCCCGGGTTTGATCCCTGCGTTGGGAAGATCCCCTGGAGGAGGAAATGGCAACCCACTGCAGTATTCTTGCCTGGGAAGTCCCATGGATGGGGAGCCTGGTGGGCTACAGTCCATAGGGTTGCAGCGTCGGACATGACTGAGCAACTGACACTTCACTTCACCCGCCCCCTCCCAGGCATCCTCCGCTCTTGCCACCAGGCCCCCCAGTGCTGCTGTTCTCTGCGGCTTAGAACCCGTGCCCCTTGGCTCAGAGATCAAGACCAGTTCCTGTGAATGGCACCCACAAGCCCCTGCCATCTCTTCCCACCAGCCTCAGCTCTTGCCCACCAACCCCTTCCCTTCTGAGCTACAGCGAAGCACTCAGGGTCGCTCTTCGCCCTGGTGTGTGTTTGGATGCGTTTTTCTCTGCCGGGAGTTCTCTCCCCACCCTGTCTTGCTGGGAAGTTCCCCTCACCCTCATGACTCAGCTCCGTCCTAATGGCGTCTGTCATAAGGAGAGCAGTCAGCACTTGCGTGCTCGTCCTGTGTGCTCCGTCACCGCCATACATCCTCTGCAGGAGTTAATTTGCTGAGTCCTCAAAACAGCCTGTAGGGTTAAGCACCAACATTATCACCCTCATTTCCCAGCTGGGAAGCAGGCACAGAGGTTGAGTGTCGTGCTCAAGGTCACACTGCTGGCTGGAGGCTAGTAACGATGTGAGGACAGGCAGTCTCGCTCCAGACTTCAGGCTCTGAACCACTGGGGTGGCGCTGGCTGCTCAGACAGAGGCGGCCGCTTCCTCTTGGGCTGCCCGGCCCCGCCTGACTCACACACATCTCTGTGATGGCATTTGGTACGCCCTCTTCCAAGTACGCAGGAAGCCCTTAGTCCCGTGGATGTCTTTGGCGCACAGCAATCAGACAAGAAAAAGGAACAAAAGGAATCCAAATTGGACAGGAAGAAGGAAAGCTGTCACTGTTTGCAGATGACATGATACCATATGTAGAAAATCCTAACACACCACCAAAACCTGCTAGAGCTCATCAACGAATTTGATAAAGTTGCAGGATACAAAATTAATAGAAATCTGTTGTGTTTCCATATACTATTATGAAATATCAGACAGAAATTAGGAAACAATCCTATTGACCATACCATCAAAAAGAATAAAATACCCATGAATAAACCTACCTAAGGAGGCAAAAGACCTATACTCCCCAAACTGTAAGACAACTCTGAAAGAAACCAAAGGTGACACAAACAGATACAGGAACATATCCTGTTCTGGGGTTGGAAGAATCAATATTGTCAAAATGACTATACTACCCAAGGCAATCTGCAGATTCAGTGCATTTCCAATCAAATTACCAATGACGTTTTTCACAGAACTGGAACAAAAAAATGAAAATTTGTATGGAAACTCAAAAAACCCTGAAGAGTCAAAACAATCCTGAGAAAGAACAGAACTGGAGGAATCATACTCTCTGACTTCAGACTATACTATAAAGCTTCAGTCGTCAAAACAGAATGGCTATTGCCACAAAAACAGACACATAGATCAGTGGAAAAAGATAGCAAGCCCAGATATAAACCCATTCATTTATGGGTAATTAATTTACAGCAAAGGAGAAAGGAATATGCAACAGAGAGAAGTCAATCTCTTTAATAAGTGTGCTGGGAAAACTGGACAGCTCCATGTAGAAGAAGTTATAACACTCTCTAACATCATGTACAAAAATAAACTCAAAATGGACTAAAGACCTAAGTGTTAAGACCGGATACTATGAAACTCCTTGAGGAAAGCAAAGCCAGAACACTCTTTGACATAAATCAGAGCAATATTTTTGGATCTGTCTCCCAGAGTAATGGAGACAAAAGCAGAAATAAACAAATGGGACCTAATAAAATTTAAAAGCTTTTGCACAGCAAAGAAGAAAACCATAAACAAATCAAAAAGACAGTCTATGGAATGGGAGAAAATATTTGCAAATGATGCAAATGGAAGGGTTTAACCTCCAGAATACACAAACAGCTTATACAGCTCAATATCAAGAAAACAAACCACCCAGTAAAAAATGGGCAGAAGATCCAAGTAGACATTTCTCCAGAGAAGGCATACAGGTGGCCAAAAGGCAAATGAAGAGATGCTTGACACACTAGTTACTAAAAACGAGAACTACCATGAGACAGCATCTCACACGGGTCAGAATCCTGCACCACGCTGTCACTTCAGTCGTGTCCGACTCTCGCGAGCCCCTGGACTGTAGCCTTCCAGGCTTCCCTGTCCAGTGGGATTCTGCAGGCAGGAATCCTGGAGTGGGTTGCCATTTCCTTCCCCGGATCCAAATGGCCAACATCAAAAAGTCCACAAATCATAAATGCTGGAGAGGTTGTGGAGAAAAGGCAACCCCCACCTCCACTGTTGGTGGGAATGTAAATTGGTGCAGCCACTGCCGAGAACGGTATGGAGGTGCCTTAAAAAACTAACAATACAACTACCATATGATCCAATAACCCCACTCCTGGGCATGTATCCAGAAAAGATGGAAACGTCTGTATCCCTGGGGTCCAGTAAGGCACATGGTACATACTCATCAAATCTTTTTTAAAAGAATCCCTGAAGGCATATAATGAAAATGAGCTGAGTGAATGATTAGTGAAAACATTCTGGGTAAGTTGTGGGTAAGTTGTAAAGCAGGGGTCAGCCAGCCACAGGCAGATCTGGCCTGCTGCCTCTCTCTGCATTGCCTACCAGCTAAGAATTTACAGATGAATATTTGCAGTAAGAGTAGTGATAGGGAACCTTGGCTTTTGGAGATGAAAGCCAATTAGATAAAACATAAATCTCCCAAGATTTCTGTTCTTCCTTGTTTGGAGATCTGCTATAGTCAGTTGGTGTTACTATCTTTAGAATTTGATCGGTAACAAATTTGAGAATATTTGTGTGTGTTCCCTTGTTATGTAAGTTACCTACATAATAGTCGCAATTTTGCTTCGTGGCCTGCAGAAGCTAAAATTATATGCTCCAGTCTTTGATTGCTGACCGCTGGTCAAAGTTCTATTTAAATAGCAGTTTTACTGTTCTCTCATCATGTATTATGATAGGAGAGGGGATTAAAAACTGAGATGTTTAGGGCACATTTGTCTGATTGCAGTTTGTGAAGTTCTGGACCGGAGTGCTAAACACATGTGATTGTTCTTTCTCCTGCTCCTAGACCTAATTGTAAGGTAGTATCTGGTTGGCTGCTTTGAGAACAAGTGACTTAAACAATATGGGGCACGGTGTCATGCCTCACTCAGCTCTACGGGGGTCCGTCAGTAGCGTTCAGGACAGATTGCATATAGTTTGCGTGGGAGACAGAATCTTTTTAACATTGGTAGGCCCTAAATTCCTGATGACAGTGACCTGGGAATGCAGGATATCTAAATTACTCATGATGCCAGTGCGAAAAGGAAAACTTGGTAGGAGCCACATACAATCCTATATACATATAGAAGAAGGGACTATTTATAGGCCTATGTCAACATAGGTATATCTATATATACGTATATATTTTCTATTGCTCTTGAATCTCTAAAGTCTTTAAAAATTTATATTCAGAGTGTTTTTCTGTTCGTTTTTCATTTTGTTTAGAAGAAACTCTAAATAAAACTAAACAATGCCACCGTTTTTCCTTAGCTCTAATGGCTTTGTGACAGGATGAAAGCTCACGTAGTATAATATTTGATTTTTCTCTTCCTCACATGCTGTCATTTAGAAATATTGCAAACTCTTCTGTAGCAGAGGAAAAAGCTTTTGACTGCAAATTTATGGGGAAAAAAGTGTGCATTACATCATGTGAAACATAGTAACTTTTGGAAGCCGTTCTAAATCACACACGTTCCTTGGTCTTTTTCTTGTTGTTTCTCTTATATGATTAATCTCAGCCCTAGGCTCCAGTGTAGTTTCCAAAATGATTTTAGAAATCGAAGAGGCGGCGTTTTTGTTTCATCATGCTTCAAATTTACCTTGAACGAAAACTGCATTTCTTGGGTTATGACTCTGGAGCTGATTGTACATCGTAATCAGAACATTTTTAGGCCTAGAAGGGGCCAACCACCTTGTTTACAAGAACGAAAGATGAGAGAGATTATGAAATATACTCACGGTCATATGACTAGACAGGGGTGGAATGAAGGCAAGACGCAGGACGAGACCACACGCTCACATTTCCTAGTTGAAAAAATTTCCCTTTTGTAAGTTTTCAGAGATGAAGTCATCCAGAAACTGGGGTGGGAAAAAATAGTAAAAGTCCAAGTTCGTATTTTTTAACTTAAGCTGTTATGATTTAAATGATTCCCAAAGCTGTAGAAACTTGAAAGTAAGTCAGTGGTTTTAGAGAATAGTAGCAGCGCGCTCTGGAAAGGCTCCGAGTTTCACATTGATGTTTCTATGGGCGTATTTTCTTGGGATTTTACATCCTCACGCACAACATTAGATGATGTTAATACTAGACTCTGGGCAGATACAGCAAGATGGGAGCTCTGTGCTGGCCTGAAAGCACTCGGTCGGGTCTCCCGGACTTCTTTGACTTGGGGGGGCTCTTTTGCAGACCCAGTGCTCCTGTGTCTTTGCGTGGGTAGCGTGGCATAAACGCCTGGGGACCTTGTCCATTTGTGCAGAGGCTTCTTTTAGAACATAACCTGTACATCTGCGCCTGTTCTTTTCTTCCTTCTTTGTATTAATGTACTTTTCCTTAAGACAGCTGCCTACACAAGCTTCGGGGCAGACCGGGAATAGCCGAGTCACTCCGGAAGGGCTCAGAAGCACGTATCAAGGTAGTCAGTGACTTCTCGCAGTTGACTTAACATTTAAGGAAACCCTGTACCCTCTTCCTGTTCTAGAAGCTCTCATGGACAAGAGCTGAACGTTTCCAAAAGCTGTAGTGCAGTGTGCAACTCTAATAAATATAGTGCTTGTCTGCCCTGGAGAGTCACAGCCTTTGCCAGTCCTGGCTTCAATCCCAGATCAACACCATCATAGTCTTCTTACCTGCAGTTGTCTGGTTTGGCTTTTTCCCTCTTGAGCTTTTTTGAGAAATCAATTAAGAGAGTGGAGCTCTCAAAGGTTGGCCATTAAGGGTCATTCAATGATTGCTTTTGGAAGCAGAACTTGAAATGGGGTAAACTCTTACCAAACACGAGGCATCAGGCAAGGCTGGTCATTAATACTGTACTTACGCATTTGTGTGGGTTGTTGCCAGAAGCATCCTCATTTTCTGGAACACCGTGTTCTGACTCTGGTTCCTACAGCTGCTGTATCTTTCCAGCCAAAAGAAAGCAGAACGTTGTGAAAACATCAGGTGAGTTTGGGGCCAGTTGCATAGTTATCTCAAGTTACAAGTTGACTTTTGCCTGTTTAACCTAATCAGTTCACGGTGGGTGTATAGTTGCTCCTGGAAAGAGTTTCAAGAGTAAAATATCTGTTGAGAAACTCAGTGTGCCTGTTAGCTTAGTTACCGAATACAAGGAGAAAATGTCAGTCACTCAGTTGTGTCTGACACTATGTAACCACATGGACTGTTTCTCACCAGGCTTCTCTGTCCATGGAGTTCTCCAGGCAAGAATATTGGAATGGGCTGCCATTCCCTTCCCCAGGGTGTCTTCCAGACCCAGAGATCGAACCCAGGGCTCCTGTATTGCAGGCAAATTGTTTACCATCTGAGCCACCAGAGAGTGGCAAATGGCAGTCTCTGAGGGAGCTGGAGTTAGATGGGCAGCAAGTCTGAGTGATCGAGGCTGAAGGTGGTATCAGGGCACAGTTGCAAAGGCTGGTATCAAATCTAATTGATCCCAGACCTAGGTTTGTACAGGAGCTCCCCACTGAAGAAGATAGCCCCAAGGAGCGTCTTGATAAGGGAGCTGGGTCATTTGGGCAGGCCTCAGGTAAGGCATGATCAAGGCTGACGATGAAAGAGGAGGCTGCCTTAGTCGTGGCCTGTGCAGCGAGCTAGGAACTCTCTGATGCAAGGACTTAGTTAAGAAGGTCTTTGAAAGGTCTGAAAGCCGAATGGAGGGTGATGCAGTCACCCAGAGGTGAGCAATAGCAGGAAGCCACTGAACAAAGGGGTTGGGGTTGGGGGGCAGTGGTGGCCTCACCAGAGGCCCCGCTCGCAGCTCCACAGAGGCTCCCGCGGAAGCGGAGGGAAGGCCTGTCTGGTGCCCCTGCTGGAGATGCCATCCAAAGCAGAGGGAGGACAGGGAGAAACCCCCTGCTTTCCACCTTAGCCTGGCTGAAGCCCGTTGGCGGATGGCTCTGGAAAAGGTGATTTTTAGCAGAAGGGCAGGGAAGGGACCAGCGGTAGGCCCGAGGTGGGGGCCGGGCTGGAGGGAGATGCGCGCCTGGTGGGATTCCTGCTTGCTCCAGTGGACCTGCTGCAGCAGCCGGGCGAGCCTTTCCCGAAGGGTGACGAGGCCCGGCCACTGGGCTCCTCTGACCCTCCAGGCTTGTGCCCCTCGTGGCCGGAGACGGCGCCTCTTCTCCAGCCCACTGGGAGCTCAGCCAGGCGTGTGTGCGTGTGGGATGGTGGCGTCTTTTCAGACTCTGGATGATCTTGGATTCTGACCACCACGTGAAGGCATAGCAGCCAACTCTCCGCCAGGACCCCCCAAAGCCCCCCGGGTCGACAGCGGAGAATTCCATGGCAGCCAGAACTAACAAAGTTTTCTATAAGGGGCTCCTTTATGCCTTTCTGTCCTCTGGATGGCTGCAGAGGGGACACGTCTCTGAGTTAGTCGTATAAATTCTCAGCCATGAACTAGGGTGTCCTCTGGGCTCTGCCCGCCTTCCAGCCACTCTGGGTAGAAAAGCTGCCACTTTAAGCCTCCCTGTCACTATCATCACCATCTCCATTGGCATCGTCACGGAAATTTAACAACTGTTAGTAGAACCGTGTATCACCTGCATTTCAGGGAAGGGACGAAGTGAGCTGAGTTCGTCTGTGACAATGGTAATTGTCACTTGTTGAACCGTTAACACACCAGGTGTTGTGCAGAGTGCTTTAAGAACAGCTGGGCCATAAATTAGGAGTTCAGGATGAATAGATCCTTTGTGATCGTTGTTATTTAGTCGCTAAATCGTGTCCGATTCTTTTGCAACTCCATGGACTGCAGGGTCCTCTGTCCATGGGATTCTCCAGGCAAGAATACTGGAGTCTGGGTTGTCATTTTCCTACTCCAGGGAATCTTCCCTACCCAGGGATGGAACCTACGTCTCCTGCATTGGAGGTGGGATCTCTACCACTGAACCACCTGGGAAGTCTGAACAGATATATACTACTGGATATAAAATAGGTAAACAACCAAGACCTACGGTATAGCACAGGGAACGTCTACTCAGTATCTTGTAATAACCCACATGGGAAAAGAATCTGAAAAAGCATATATACAAATAGGCCTAACCGAATCCCTTTGCTTGAAACAAACTTGAAGCAAACACTTGAAACAAACACAACATTGTAAATTAAATATACTTAAGTTTTTTAAACAAAAGCAGTTAATAAGTAAAAAGAGCAGCCTGGCCATGGTTCTCAGACCTTACTATGAATCAGAATCACCCATAGGGCTCATTAAAACTCAGGCAGCTTCCCTACCTGACGGGCTCCCAGTCTGTTTCTGACTTAGCGGGGCTGGGTGGGGCCTGAGAATGTGTGTTTCTCACTGGTTTCCAGATGAGGCCGAGGCCGCTGGTCTGGGATGCGCTTTGAGAACTACCGCATCAGTGCTCCTCACAGTCACGGGCAGGTGTCGTCCTGTCCGTCCTACAGAGGAGGAGCTGAGGCTGGGAGAGGTCACGCCACTACTTCAAGGCCATGAGCCTGAGAAGCGGTGTCGGGGAGTCCTTGTGCGGGTCAGCTGCTGGTGCCCCGGCCTTGACCACGATCAGGCCTGGACCATCGTTAGGGCGGTGGAGCTGCAGGGCCGGATGGTGCCACTCTGAGCGGCCGCTGGTGGAGTTTGTAGTTCGGCCTTATAGCCCTAGTGGGACTTCCCAGGTGGCTCAGGGAGTAAAGAATCCGCCTGCAATGCAGGAGACGCAAGAGAATAGAGTTCAGTCCCTGTGTTGGGAAGATCCCCTGGAGGAGGGTTTGGCAACTCACTCCAGCATTCTTGCCTGGAGAATCCCTTGGACAGAGGAGCCTGGCAGGCTACAATCCATAGGGTCCCCAAGAGTCTAAAACGACTGAGCACACACACAGCCCTAGTGACTTTCTATCTTAAATTTTATTCTGTGGTGAAAGAGAATTGTGGGTTACATATTTTGAAAAATTGAAGTACAGCCGATTTACAATATCGTATTAATTTCAGGTGTACAGCACAGTGATTCCATTATACATATATCATACTTATCTGTTCTTCTTCAGAGTCTCTCCCCTTACAGGTTATTACAAAATGTTGAGTAGAGTTCCCTGTGCTATATGGCAGGTGCTTGTTGGTTGGTGGGTTACATTTCTGCAAACATTGGGTCCTGTTTGGATTGGTTAGTGGACTTTCACTTTTGGTATAAGTGCCCCTGTTGGGTGAGGCTGGCTGGGTTGTTTGGGGCTGTGGGATCCCACTCCACATCCCTGGAGGGGGTCAGCCGTGTACATGATGGGCTGACCTTTGGGCTGGGAAACCCCTAGGGGCCCAGAGCCTGCAGTGTGGACACTGGCCACAGAGCTCAGACCTCTTCCCTTCAGCCTCAGAGTGTGGACTGTTGCCTGGCATTTTGTTTCAAAATAACAGAGGATATTTTTGTAATAAAATCAGTCTCCCTGGTGGAGGACGCTATGACTCTTCCCAGTGACCCTTCACAGAGTCCTGAATTCTCATCTCCCATCTCGGATACAACCACCCGCAAACTTGGCCTGACTTCCCAAGTCAGTCCTTGAGCTGACCCGCCCGCAGGAAGACCCAGGGTGTGAAGAAGAAAGAGGTTGAGAGCATGTGCCTGCATGCCACCTCCTTCCTGCTGGATCTAAATCACGTATGAATTATTAATTCCAAGTATCTTTATTGTTCCATCTGCAAACTGCAAATGTGAATTCCAGACATGTATTTTTAAACAGCTCTGTTACGATCAAGCAGATTTGAATATCTCATGTAGTTTATTACAAATGGGCTTTGCTTATAAAAGAGAAAGCTGTTTTAGAAATGGTTTCTATTTTTTCATTTTTGGGAACTGTAGCCAAATTGTGAGTTAGGAGAAATGTGAGCTGTTGGCTGTTTAATAGTCCTATATATCACATTTGTAGAAGCTTCCATCATGTTTCCTGTGCAGAAATAGTAGTTAGGACCCAAGGTAGAGAAATCAACATCTTGGCACCTGGGTTAGATTAGAAAGATGGATGAATTTATAACAATGTGGATAATTCATTTGGATGATAGAGACTTAAAAACAGCTTTATTTGGCTGTTAATATAGTTAATGCATGCAGCCTTCTGGAAAGAAAAGATGGAAAAGTATATTTTCTGTTACTTTAGAAAGCACTTCTCAAAGTATTTGCGTATTAATTGCTGATCAATATGAGGTGGTCTATTAGAAAATAACTGCTTGTGACCTTTTCTTCAGAACACAGTTTTCTTCAGGCTCCAGCAAATTTGTACCTTCGGTTTTCCAGTTATCTCTAAATACAGAATTGTAATGGATTTATGTAATGTAATGGATTTAATACATAGGAGGTTCCCACCATCTTTCATTTAGAATTTGTAAGTAGAAGTCGAGTTTTCTGCAGTCCTGCGTAGGTTACTTATTCTCACATGGCAAACCTTCCCTAAACATAGCGGCTCAAACAACAGTCATTTATTATTTACACACAAACAGGCAGTTTGGGCAGAGCTCGGCGTGGGAGGCTCGCACACCTCTCGAGGCATGTGAGTCATGTGTTCAAGGAGTGGGAGGGGAGGGCGTGGAGGAGAGAGATGGGGATGGGGGGAGGGCGGAGGCGGGAAGGGGAGCATGGAGGATCCTCTTCCGAGACTCCACGTGTAGAGCTGGCAGTGGGGTCCAGCAGTGGCCTGGGCTGTGATGCCTTCCTGCTGGCCTTGGGGGTCTCAGAGCATGGAGGTGTGGGGACTGCAGACTCTGCCTGTTGGCCAGAGATAGGCCACCCCCTATAGGAGCTTCTGCTGGACATTTAGCTATGGCTCCTACATGGAAGACTTAAAGCACATTTTTTTTTAAATTGCAGTATCGTTGATTTACAATGTTAGCTTCGTTTCTGCTGTAGAGCAAGGTGATTCGGTTATACCCATGTATATTCTTTTCATATTCTCTTCCACTGTGGTTCATCACAGGATATTGAGTACAGTCTCTGTGCTGGACAGAAGGACCTTGTTTATGCACCCTCAGTATAATAGTTTCCATCTGCTAATCCCCAGTGCTTTCCCCTCCCCCTCAGTCCCCTCCTCCCCCTTGACAACCATAACCCCAAGTCTAGTCTGTTTCTATTTTGTAGATAAATTCACTCGCGCCATACTTTAAAGTCCACATATAAGTGATACCGTGTGGTATTTGTCTTTCTTTTTCTGACTTACTTCACTTAGTATGGGGCTTCCCTGATTGCTCAGTTGGTAAAGAATCCGCCTGCAATGCAGGAGACCCAGTTCAATCCCTGGGTCGGGAAAATCCCCTGGAGAAGGGATAGGCTACCCACTCCACTGTTCTGGAGCTTCCCCTGCGGCTCAGCTAGTAAAGAATCCGCCTGCAATGTGGGAGACTTGGGTTCGATCCCTGGGTTGGGAAAATCCCCTGGAGAAAGGATAGGCTACCCACTCCAGTATTCCAGCCTGGAGAATCCCATGGATGTACAGCCCATGATGTCACAAAGAGTCAGACACGACTGAGCAGCTTTCTCTATCACTTGCTATGATCATCTCTAGGACTTCATGCATGTTGCTGCAAACGGCATCACTTAATTTTTTTTATGGCTGAGTAGTATTCCACTGTCTATAGGTACCACGTCCTCTTTACCCATTCCTCTGTTGATGCATACGTAGGTTGCTTGCATGTCTTGGCTGCTGTGAATACAAAGTAGAAGATTTCTGAGCGCTTATGGGTCGGGAAAGGCTGCCTCGATTCCCATGATCACAGGCTTGAGTGGACTTGGTCTGGGTCCAGCAGGCACCACTGAGCAGTGTTCATCAGGGGTGCTCCTCTGTGGGCCCAGGTGAGCCGGGCGGGCGAGGCTGTCCTGTCGGAGCAGTCAGAAGTCGGGCTGCAGCCCCCCGGGAGTCACACAGGTGCTGCTGGGTGCCGAGACACTCGGTGGCTGTGTGCCCACGGTGCTCAGCCCAGGTTTGAAATGCTGGTGGTGGGCCAGCACAGCTTTTTTTCTTTTCTCTACTTTTTCATGGCTCGGGGAGTCTGTAGGGCGAAGGGAAGGAGCCCCAAGAGCAAAGCGTGTCCCTGTGCACCTACGTGTCTGACTTCCTCCTCTGTCTGAGCACGGGGTACCTGGCCCTGTGCCTCCCACCGCCTCGAGACCCTCAAAGCTCGACCTTTGCTGTAGGACAGAGGGATCCGACCTGGAGAAAAGCGTTGTTTATAGGATGGCTCACCCGCTGTGGTGGCCTCTTTCCTGCCCTTTTGGGCGTGGCCCTTTGACTGCTGTTTTGTTTCCCAATAGAGGAGATGTTTCTTATTTTTAGTATTTTAAATTTTTGAGCAATTTTACTTATTTGTTTATTTATGGCTGTGCTGGGTCTTCATTGCTGTGCATGGGCTTTCTCTGCTTGTGGGGAGCGGGGGCTCCTCTCTGGTGTGGAGCCGGGGCTTCCTATTGGGACGGCTTCTCGTGTCGCAGAGCACGATGCTCTAGTTGCAGCACCTCGGCTCAGTAGCTGGGGTGCACAGGCTTAGTTGCTCCACGGCACGTGGGATCTTCCCAGACCAGGGATTGAACCTGTGTCTCCTGCATTGCAAGGCTGATTCTTTACCATTGGACCCCCAGGGAAGCTCAGAACACAGAGATTTAAAAGAAAAAAAAATCAATCTTCCACGTTAGTGGAAGCTGTTGCTTGCCGGTGACCTCCACTGGAATTTGGAGTGATTTTTCTCCTCCCTGTGACCTGAGAGAGCTTACCAAGATCCCCTCTTCCCAGAGGACTCCCTGAGGGAACAGCCCAAAGGAGTCCTGGGACTTGGAGGGCTTCTAGAAGCCCCCCGCAGTTGGCCCCAGGACCAAACACTGTTCTGGTCAGAGAGTCGTCTTTTCAGAGCGTCAGCTGGTCATCTATAAAATGGGGTATGAACACCTACTAAAGGGATTGTTGTGAGATTGATCACTCTTGTAAAAGTGCCCTCTGAACTGTAAAAATTGTAAACTGCAGAGTACTATACAGATGTAAGGAAGCATTATTCGTAGCTCCATAGGCCAGTGTGGGTGTTTACATTTTATGAGACCTGATATTTTTCTCTGAGGGTCGTATGCTTATATCTTTCGGTCACTTCCCATTTTTGACTTATATATAAGAAATATGCTTGGAAATGTCAGCAATTGAAAAACTGCAATGACTTTCTGCTTCGTGATCTACAGTTGCTGTGGACACAGTAATGAGAGTGCTCTCTCTAGGTAGTCTTTTTATTTCTAAGGGGTAAAAATCATGGAGTCAACTAGGTAATAGGGCTGCTGTGGCTTTTCAGCTCTGGAACCTCATGTCTTCAGAAGCCAGACCACAGATGTCTTTCACAGAGTAGGTGCTGTTCTTCACATTTCTGCATACCCGATCTCATCCAGTCCTCTTGACTTGCAGGGTATTATAATCTGCATTTTACATAAAAAGGAACTGAAGCTCTGGGTCTGCCTGATTCTGAAGGCTGGGTTCTAACCGTAACTCTACACTCCATGTTATAAAGGTGCAGTTATTCGTGAATTCTCATCAAGGGTCTCCTCCCAGCCATGTTCCTGCTGCACTGATGTCCTTGTGCAGAATTGTGGGCGAGATGTTGCAGGAAAGAGTTGGGCTGCCTGGGTCCAGGTTTTGCAGAGCCTGGAAGCTTATGCAATGTTCAGTTCAGTGGCTCAGTCAAGTCTGACTCTTTGTGACCTCGTGGACTGCAGCATGCCAGGCTTCCCTGTCCCTTCCCTGCAATGCTGGGTTCTCTTTAAGAAAAAGAATATAAATGAATTGCAGAATTAGATACAAAAGTGAACATTTGCTTAAAACAAGAAAAGGAATCATAACACATCACTAGAGCTTTGGAAATACAGCTCCTTTTCCGCCTTCTGGGCTCTCTGGGGGCAGTTGGCCAGAAAAACTCACACTTGAAAAGGCTTCCTGATCAGATTGGAATAGTGGCTCTTCCTTCCCAGGGCCAGGGTGAGGGAGGGTCCAACTGCTCACCCTTCATCCACGCCCATGGGAGGGAGGCGGGGGGAGGATGCTCTGGGTGGCAGGGCTGGGGCCAGGGGACGAGGCTCCTCTTCTGAGCTGAGACCCTGGGGACCCTGGGAGTCACCCAGTGGGAACGGAACAAGTCCTCTCCCACCCTGAGATAATGCAGGTGTTTGCTGGCCTTCTCAGAATTCTATGGTTCCATTTTTGTCTCTGTCACACCTAGTTTGATCTGGTGAATGTTTCCTGGTGGTGGCTTTTGCTCAATCGCTAAGTTGTCTCTGACTCTTTGTACCCCGTGGACTGCAGCACGTCAGGCTCCTCTGTCCTTTACCATCTCCTGGAGCTTGCTCAAACTCATGTCATTGAGTTGGTGATGCCATCCAACCATCTCGTCCTCTGTCATCCCCTTCTCATCCTGCCTTCAATCTTTCCCAGCATCAGGGTCTTTTCCAATGATTCGGTTCTTTTGTATCAGGTGGCCAAAGTATTGGAGTTTCAGCTTCAGCATTAGTCCTACCAATGAATATTCAGGGTTGATTTCCTTTAGGCTTAACTGGTTTGATCTCCTTGCAGCCCAAGGGACTCTCAAGAGTCTTCTCCAGCACCACAATTTGAAAGCATCAGTTCTCAGCCTTCTTTATGGTCCAGCTCTCACATCCATACGTGACTACTGGAAGAGCCATAGCTTTGACTAGATGGACCTTTGTCGGCAAGGTGATGTCTCTGCTTTGATCTGGTGATGCTTTGTGGTAGGGATCTAATTTATTATTGTTTTTCCAGGTTTTCACCAGACACTTCAATCCATTTGTTCACTAGTCTACCTCGCCCCACTGATCTGAAATGCTACTTGGACTGTGTGTTAAATGATTATTTATACTGGGATCTGTTTCTGGGCTTTCTGTTCTGTTGCACTGACAGACCTGTTTACTTCCGGGCTCTTACTGCCTCAGTCCTTGAACTTGAGTGTATATTTTTATATTTGGAAGGTGCAGTCTTACCCTGTCCCCTCAATAGCTTTTTTTTTTTTAAAGTTTCTTGACTTTTCTCACATATTTCATTATCCAGGTGATGTTTAGCAACATTTTTGCCAAACTCCAGAAAAAAATTCTGTTTGGATTTGATTGGATCCGGATTAATTTTAGATTATTTTCTAAAGAGTTGAACTCTATCTAGTATTGTCATGCTTTTCAGAAATGTGGAGTTTCTCTTTATTCCGTTTTCTTTTTTGTGTGTGACTGGTGTGGGTTTTTAATTTTTTTGTCTTTCTGGTAGAGTTTTAATGTTCAGTTCTGGGCAGTGTTTCTTGCTTTCATTTTGAAAGGGATCTTCTGTCTCTCTCCCATCATCTTTTCTCACTGGCTGTTGGTCTGTAGGAAGGCTTTTTAAAAAAGAATTTGACTCCTCATCCAACCCATTTTTGGAGTGGTTCCTGATGACTTTTGATTTGTCAGAAACGCTATCATGACTGGCCCCTGAGGGAGGTCGTCAGGGCCTGGTGACCTCATGGGGCAGGATTCCTGATCATAAACGGTGTGATGGAGCATCAGCAGGACCAAAGTTGGGATGCACAGAACTAGGGGAATTTGAAATCACCAAGAGCCTTGGTGGAGTGTGACTCAGCCAAGTGTCTGTTCTGCTCCAGCACAGATCAGATCTTGTTTCCACCCAAGTCGGTGTCCCCCGGTTCTGCTCCTTCTTGGTGCTGCGTGCAGGATGCTGCCTGCTGGACTTGCCCCAAGGCGTGTGGCCCTGGGGTCCCCCTGCCGTTGGGCTAGGGGCCCTGCAGCGGGTGTTACTGTGTGCCCGTGCCGTAGGACGTGAAGGTGGGCAGCCAGGCCCACAGCCGCGCTCGGGCTGTGCTGGGGTGGAAGCGGCCCCACACCCACCCACTACCCATCTTTCCGCTTCGCTTGCACTCTCATTTTCTGTGCCTTTTTTGCCTGAGAAGTTCCTTCTCCCTGACGTTTGGTGGCCGTGGCCGTGGTTGGCAGGGCGGTGGGAGGTGGGTGCGCCTCCCTCGTGCTCCATTGAGCAGAGATGTTGTTATGGTCATAGTATACTCAGGTATTCTGCAAGTTAATAGCTTGGGTAGGTTGACATGGAAGCCTAACTATTCTGAAATTATTTCTGTAGAGAACTACATTCCCAGTTTCAACTAACTAATTTAGAAATGAACTTTCAGAACAAAATGTGTGGGTCATTGTGGCTGTTAGTTTTAGAATTTTTTTTCTAAAAGATGCTCTTTGAACACCAGTGAGTAAACCCAATCAAATCTCAACTGATGTGAGAGCTCTGGAGGGCTGTGATTTGAGTCCATCTGTTTGGTTTTTAAGGGTGAGGAAATCTTGATCAGAGAGTATGAAGCTGAACAGTTCCTTGTCTGGAGTCAGGCCTGGGAGCCCACCTTGCCACTGTCTCTCACCCCTGCCTGGCTGGAGGAGCACTGTTTTGATTCCTGGGGGACTTGAGTACCGGTACCTGTTTGGGGGAGAGAGCTGGGTGGGGTTCAGGGGAGCCCCTGTGTTCCCAGGACCCTCAGCTCCACCATTGCCCGTCAGATTTCCTACTTGTGACCTCCTTATGATGAGAGGACATTTGAAGAGCAGCAGCAAGTCATAGCTTTTTAGAATCGAAAGGTGGCAGCCGGGCATACTGGATCCACATTCTCAGTGACCTTGTCCCTAAAAGTCTACAGACAGTAAATGCTGGAGAAGGTGCGGAGAAAAGGGAACCCTCTTGCACTGTTGGTGGGAATGCAAACTGATATAGCCACTATGGAGAACAGTGTTGGAGATTCCTTCAAAAACTAGAAATAAAAACTGCCATATGACCCAGCAATCCCAGTACTCGGCATACACCCTGAGAAGACCATAACTGAAAAAGACACATGTTCACTGCAACACTGTTTACAATAGTGAAGACATGGGAGCAACCTAGATGTCCTAGATGAATGGATAAAGATGTGGTGCACACACATAATGGAGTATTTATTACTCAGCTATAAAAAGCGCATTTGAGTTAGCTCTCATGAGGTGGATGAACCTAGAGCCTGTTACACAGAGTAAGTCAGAGAGAAAGACAAATATTGTCTATTAACACATAAAATGGAATCTAGAAAGATGATACGATGATCCTATTCATAGGGCAGCGAAGCAGACTCAGACGTAAAGGACAGACTTTTGGGCTCAGTAGGGGAAGGAGAGGGTGGGATGATTTACGAGAGTAGCACTGAAACATATACATCACCATATTCAAAATAGATAGCCAGTGGGAATTTGCTGTGTGACACAGGGATCCCAAAGCCCGTGACAGCCGCGAGGGGTGGGATGGGGTGGGAGGTGGAAGGGAGGGGACATAGGTATGCCTGTGGCTGAGTCATGTTGATGTATGGCAGAAACCATCACAATATTGTAGAGCAGTTATCCTCTTATTAAAAATAAAATTAAAAAATGTCATTAATCTGCCCGTGAGGTTAAATTGCTGGAATTTCTCCCTGGCTTTATGGCAGTCTGGAATTCCTTACCTTTAAGAGTAGAAGAATAGTAGGTAGAAGAATAGCTACTGTTTTTCAGAACGTAGAACTTTGTCTTAGCTTGTATTGGTTGCGTAACACATGGGTCTGTTCCTCGGCTATAAAACAGGGATGGTGACAGCTTGTGATGGCCTGGCCGCCTTCCCGCTTACAGTAACGGGGCCCCGACTGAGTGCTTCCCCATGTTGTCCCGTGGTCCCTGCAGCTGGCCGTGCTGTCGGTGCAAGAGTCTCTTCCTGTCTGTTCCTTGTCGGACTTTCTGTGCTTTCTGGGGCCTCCCGCCTTAATCTGGGGCTCTTCTCTGTCACTCCAGAGAGTTCTGTTTCATATTCTGAGAACTCTCCTTCATGGGTCAAGAGGTCCAGGATTTCTTCTTTTCTGTGTTTTTTAGGATTTTTGATTTGTTGCCTTCCAGCCTGGAGAATCCCAGGGACGGGGGAGCCTGGTGGGCTGCCATCTATGGGGTCACTACAGAGTCGGACACGACTGAAGCGACTTAGCAGCAGCAGCAGAAACCAGTATGGGGAAGGCAATGGCACCCCACTCCAGTACTCTTGCCTGGAAAATCCCATAGATGTAGGGGCCTGGTAGGCTCAGTCCATGGGGTCACAAAGAGTCGGACACGACTGAGCGACTTCACTTTCCCTTTTCACTTTCATGCATTGGAGAAGGAAATGGCAACCCACTCCAGTGTTCTTGCCTGGAGAATCCCAGGGGCGGAGGAGCCTGGTGGGCTGCTGTCTCTGGGGTCGCACAGAGTTGGACACGACTGAAGCGACTTAGCAGCAGCAGCTTAGCAGAAACCAGTTTGGATTCCTCTCTGCTGTCTTAAGAGTCCTTTCGTCATTTTTTCTTGACCTTTTCCTGTACAGCTTCTTGGACCTTCTTTTCTTTTTTTAGTTTACTAAATGCCCATTTGAATTGTTTTCAATATTTTTATGCATAAAGGCCTATTAAATTATGTATTTGTGCCATATATTCCAAAGGAGACAATGTGTTTACAAAAATGTGTCCCTATTTGGTGTGTTTCAGTCTGAATCCTGTAGTTCTTAAAACATTTTACAAACATTAAATGATTAAGCCACCTCCACAGTCCTCTGACATATCGGTGGTGTAAAGGGGAAACTCCTTCACTGCTCTAGTGCAGACTTGTATTTATTTTTTAGATGAAAAAAAAATTCACTTAGGGAAACTCTGGATATTAAAAGTCAGTTTATAGTACAATTAAACCATTAGTGTATCTAAAAGAGACCAGTAGCAACATTAGATTACGTCTATTCTTAGGACCTTCTTTTCTTAATAAGTTGGGCCCGAGGGATATTCTGCCGTGTTGGTGCCGTGCTGGGCGCCTGCTTTGCGGTGTTTCAGACAGCGTCAGTTTCTGCTCAGCTGTGAGGACAAAAGGGGCTGAACTTTCTAAGCTTCGCTTTGCGCAGATTCTCCTGGGATGGTTTCCGCTTTGTTGCTCGTTCTTTGAGGAGTTCCCGGTCTTCCCGCTCCCTCCCCGGACTTTCGTCAGGCTGGGCTGGATGGCTGAATTCGGTGAGTCACGACCCCATGGACTGCAGCCCACCAGGCTCCTCCGTCCATGGGATTCTCCAGGCAGGGATCTTCCTACCCAGGGATCAAACCCAGGTCTCCTGCATTGCAGGCAGATGCTTTAACCACTGAGCCATGGTGTCAGTATTTCATTCATCCCCACCGACCTGTCTCCTTAAGGCCACGAAGCAAACACACAGACGCCTTTTTCTAGCCCTGGCCAGTGCCTGAGCCCTGGAGGGCTGGGTGTTAAGGTTGGTGGGATTGCCTGACAGTTGGGATTAGTCCCTGAGGAAATGACTGAGGAAGTGTGTTTATAAAGGGGCTGAGGTAGCCTTTCGTGGGGTTGTTTTTCAGACAGTTTGAGAATCCCAGTCATCTCTGACTTCCCAGCTTGCCTGGGAAGGAGCCTCCGTACACGCCTGCTGAGTTCTGCCTGGGGATTTTCCCTGGCTCAGAGGGGCCGTCACTCTTCAACATGACTTTTTTCCACATTTTTTTTTTGTTTGTTTGTTTCTGCTCAAACCTCCAACATCTCCCACCCTTCCTTAATATCAGCGCTCATCTGGCTTCTTATTTCACTTGAAGGGGATCCATTTCGAAGACAGTGAATCTGCCCTTTCAGCTAAAACTACCAACCCACCACACCTATCCTTCTAGCCTCTGATTTCCTCCTGACTGAGACACACACACGCTTACCCACGTGCCTGTCCCAGGCCTGGCCTCCCAGTATTGGGTTCCAACCCCTCTCTCTCGCTCAGGGTCGTCTCTCTAAACTTGGTCCTTCTCTTCTGCATCATTAATTTTCCCTCTCCTCGATCAACTCCCTCAGCATTCGGAAATACCTTCCATCTGAAAAAGATGTACTCTTGAATTAGCACCAAAATCAGATGATGTAAGATAAATAATAACTGAAATAGTTAGAAATATATTAATAAAATCTGATACAATTAAAAAAGCATAATACTTTATTGTGAAACTGCCACCAGACCACAGAATTCTCTAGGATCTGAGTTATCCGTTTCTTTCTCTTGACCTCTGTATTATCCTCACTAGTTAAAGGGATTTATTATCATTTTTTAACTCAAAAGAATAAAGTTCTTCCAAACACACACACACACACACACACACACACACACGTGAACCCAGTCTGTCTGTACAACCCTCTACTTTCTCCTCCCCTTTCCTGCAAGACTTTTCAGAAGAATTATCTGCACTCTCTTCCTTCCTTGTATCCTCATTATTTGGGCTTTTGTCCCCATCACTTTACTGAACAGGTCTTACCAAGGGCCCTAATAACTCTTACGTTGTTCAGTCCAATGGCTTGTTCTCAATCCTGGTCACACGTGATCCGCCGGCAGCCTTTGACCCCACCCTCCACCCCACCCTTTGATCCCACCCTTCCTGGTTTTCTTCCCTGTGGTCCAGGGCCCAGCCTCCCAGTTCCCTTTGCCTCGTGCTGATGGTCCCTCTTCTTCTTGAGTCTCAGCTTCACAGAGGTTCTCATCTAGCTCCGTGGCTTTGTTTCATCCGATATTTGTTTTTGTTCTTTGATTATCTGCTCCTTCTTATGCAACAACACGTGTCAGATCTCACGTTGCCCTGCAGATTCCTGAGGCTGTGTGTTTATCATTTTTGTTTGGTATTTGTTCTCTCTGTTCTTCAGATTGGGTCATTTCTGTTGATCTTCAGATTTACAGACTTTTCTTCTGTCATCTCCCTTCTGCTGTTGTGATGACCCTGTGAATTTTTGATGATAGATCTTCTGGTTTTCAGTTCTGTAATCACCATTTGATTCTTTCCTATTGTATCTCTTTCTGTGCTGGGAACACCCAACTTTGTGTGGATTGCAAGAACGTTTACCTCAGGAAACACAGCTCCAATAGCTGCTTTAAAGTCTTTGTTTGGTAATGCTAACATCTGAGTCAAATTGAGCCACCATCTGCTGATTATCTTTTCCCTTGGGAACTGCTCACGTTTCCCTGGTTCTTTGGACACGGAGTAATTTTCCTTTGTCCTAAACACTGTGAGTGTTGTGTGTGTAAACACTGAGTGCTGTTGTAATCCAGGAAAGTGCTGTGTTTTTCGCCTGTTTCTTTGTTTTGGCATTTGCTCCACATGTTAGGTTGGGACACAGATTCTGTCTCACCCCCTCTTAGTGGTGGTTCCAGCATAGTTTAATTTTCCAAAGTCTCTGCTGTCTGTTTTGGGTCTGTCCTGCATGTATGCAGCTTGGGGTGAGCCTGAGACTCGGGTGGAATTCGGAGACCCCCTTGTCTAGCTCTGTCTGCTCTTTGGCCTCACTTACACTAGAGACAGGCAGACGGGCTTTCTCCATGTGATTGATCTGGCCGTGAACCTCTGTGACTGTGGCCCAAACTTGGGGACAAAGGAAGATGCGGCCAGGAGAGACATGGGAGGGCTTAAGCCTTTTCATGTTAGTTTTCCAAGTTCGACTCCTTCTCACAATCTGCCTGTTTTTTTCCCCAAATTTTTTATTGTGGTGAAATACGCATAACATAAAATTTGCCATCTTCTCTATCTTGAAGTTTACAGTTCAGGGGTATTGAATACATTCGTAATGTTGTGTAGCCGTCACCGCTGTCTGTCTCCACGGCTCTTTTCATCTTTTTCAGTGATTGTCAGGAAATATGTGCTGAACGAGCAAATAAAAGGACAAGCAACGTAGTCAGAACATTTCTTCACATAAAGGAATTTGATACGGTTGCTTTCCAGTCCTTCCCAAAACCACTGTATTGAGAGAAGGATGCAGACATTGTTCAGGTGATGCCAACATCTCCTAGCACACCCTTGGGGTGCAGAGCATCAGTGCCCTGGTGGAAGCAGATCAATGAACTCTGACTCTCACGCACTTGGAACAGGGATGCTCAGCTTTCCCTCTTGTGTTCTGAGTGCATCTGCAGACGGACGGGGTGGACACAGCAGTGTGGAAGCCAGCCCCAGGCATACTGCACTCAGCCACTTTGGCCTCGTTATCCCTCATGTTGTTCTGCTGTGCCCAGGCCCCTGATAATGATGATAGACTGAGAGCTCGTGAGTGGTAGACAGCCCCAAAGCTGAGCAACTTTAAACAGTCACCAGCTGCTGTGGCCCCAATCCTCTCCTCCCGTATTGATGTCTCTCTGAGACTTAGCCAGGTGGGTCATGAAGACGCTGTAGTTACGGAGCTCACACACATACACCCAGAAACCAGTGAAGTCTCAGAAATCTGCATTGCCTCTGTCCTTTGCATCCAAATCCGTTTGCAGTGCAGTGGTTGGAGGGCCACGTGGGTTATTTACAGAAAAGGCAGCTGTCACCCCAGGCTGTGTGTTCTCACTGCCGGTGGGCACGTTGGCGTCTCATTTTCTCTAAGCCTGCATCATAAACTGGGAGCTCTTCTGAGATAGCTTTCTAGATTCACTTCTAATTTCTGAAAGTGGACTCGAGGAAGGAAAGCTTCAAGGTTGTTTTTCTAATAGTGCGTATGGTGCTTACAACTCAGAGTCTCTGTTCCCGCAACAATGAAACTGTTACTGCTGATACATGGCCCGCTAAGGAACCAGCTCAGGGGAGAAAGAACTGACGTCTCCTCTTGTTCTTGGTTTGCTTTTTTTTGAGTTGCTATGTTTTCTGGTTTGCCAATTTTTTTTTTTCTAATTTATTCAGGAATAGTTGATTTACAATATTGTGTTAATTTCTCCTGTATAGCAGAGATTCAGTTATACATATGTATACATTCTTTTTCATATTCTTTTCCATTATGGTTTATCACAGGATATTGAATATAGTTCCCTGTACTTTACAGTGGGACCTTGTTCTTACCCATTCTAAGTATAATAGTTTGTATCGACTAATCCCAAACTCCTAATCCATCTCTCCCCACCCCCTTAGCAACCGCAAGTCTGTTCTCTGTATCTGTGAGTCTGTTTCGTATTGTTTGCCAAGTTCTTATACACATCATTTAAAGGCTTTTCCTCTTTCTTTATAAATTTTTTTTGTGTTAATTTTTGATGAGAGTGCAGTAGCAGTTTATAATGCTGTGGTTGGCATTTAGGATGAATAGTGGCTGATGAACTATTAAAAGATACACTTCTCATTTATGTTTCAAGAGGAAGGTATTATATAATTGTCATCCTTAAGTAACTAGAAAGAGGGAAAGTACGGCAGTGTTTTCTGTGTAGTCTCTCTGTGCTGTGTAGCGTTTCATTTCGATGGTTAATGGCATTCTCTGGCTGTCCAGGGCGTATGGCAGTTTCCAACATCTGAAAGGCATTACGGGAAATACTGTGCAGCCCTATTAGGAAGGTGCTGAATGTGTCTGAGATATGACTCACTCCTTAGTGGGAGGGAACATTTCTCAGCAGCTTCCCGGCTGCCTGAAAGCCAGAGTGATTTCTGAGTACTCATTCAGTTCTCTGTCCATTTCTTAATCCAGTAGGTGTTTATTACATGTTCTGCTTCATACCAGTCATGGCGATGTCACCTCCCCGGGGTAGAGTTCATCTCATTTATACGGAGCAGCCATGGTGGAGGGATGCAGCAGCCAGAGCTCTTCTGGGAATTGATGGAAAGGTCGTCAGGTGGGGGCGGCAGGAAGCTGGAAGGGAAGGAAGAGTGGTGTGTGTGGCCTGCAGGCACTGCACACCTCAGCAGTGCCCAGCTCTATCCTGGGTGATTTCTCTTCTTGACGCTTCTCTTAAGAAATAGAAGCTTTACTTATGATAGTTTAAAAATGAAAATCTCATTGCTGCATAGAGCAGAATGATGAAATTAATTGTGGTACATTCATGAGATGGAGTTCTCTGCAGTCATTAAAAATTATTTTGCTAAAGGTTGTGTAACGGTGGAGGGAAGCTCTCACCATGCAATACGTGGGGAAGGAGGCCTATAAAGCCGGATGATCTCAGCCTGGTAACTCGATGTTCTCAGTCTGGGCCGCCCTGCCCTGCTCTTGACCCTTTTGTGCGTATGACCTATTAGGGCATCCCTGATGGCTCCACGGGTGAAGGATCTCCCTGCAGTGTGGAAGACACAGGAGATGCAGGTTTAATCCCTGGATTGAGAAGATCCCCTGGAGGAGGAAATGGCAACCACCTACAGTATTCTTGCTTGGGAAATCCCATGGACAGGGGAGCCTGGTGGGCTGCAGTCCAAAGGGTCTCAAAGAGTTGGACCCAACTGAGCGCTAAGCAAGCCCGCAGCGTCCTGTGCAGCCTACCTCTTCATGTTACGGCTCACTTTTCTCTCGTGATGGAGTGTAAGCGGCAGGAGGGCAGGGGATTTTTTCTGGCTTGCTCTCTGATGTGCCTGGCACATGTCAAATCCTAATAAATATTGTGGTTGTTGAATGAATGTTGAAGGAAATGGGTTTGGATTATAATAAGATGATTGTTATTGACTATCCCCTTTTACTTTTCAGAACTTTTCATATTTTCTATGACAATCATGGATGACCTCTCTGATTAGAGAGAAAAAGCTCTAAGAAGATATCATTACTTATGAATTTTTCGTTTCGATCTAACTAGTTTATCTGGCGGAGAAGGCAATGGCACCCCACTTCAGTTACTCTTGCCTGGAAAATCCCGTGGACAGAGGAGCCTGGTAGGCTGCAGTCCATGGGGTCGGGAAGAGTCGGACACAACTGAGTGATTTCCCTTTCACTTTTCACTTTCATGCATTGGAGAAGGAAATGACAACCCACTCCAGTGTTCTTGCCTGGAGAATCCCAGGGACAGGGGAGCCTGGTGGGCTGCCGCCTATGGGGTCACACAAAGTCGGACACGACTGAAGTGACTTAGCAGCAGCAGCAGCAGTTTATCTGGGGACGGCTGAAGAGACGTTCAGAGACTCAGAGCCTTCCAGCAGTGAGCAGTAAGCATCACCCAGATAGCTCTCAGGACCCCGGCGTCCAGCCTGGCTATAGAGCGTGACTGTGGCGGGATTTTGAGCTTCTTTTGTTCCGTTTCCCCATTTCCCCGTCACGCCCCTGGCTCGGGGCTGCTTCTCGGTCTCCTCCTTCCCAGGCTGTACCTTTCCTGGTCTCCATTTCAATGCCATTCTTAATTCATGGCTCTCACACTCATCTTTGGGGATCTCTTGTTTGCAGTTGACATTAACCAAAGAGGCCAGAGCTAACACAGTTGGGAGTCACGTGGAATCTCTTTAAGAAACAACTGTAGAAACACTCTAAACACACATGGGATACTGTCTATGGGCTATCTTTTCTCTGCAGGCAAGTGATGAGTTATTGGCGAAAAAGGTTTCTACTTTCTACTTCTCTTGCCTTCACTAGTGCATAGACAGTTCTGGTTTCAAAGCTGATATCATGTCCTTGGCTGCTTGTATATAAAATAAATGTCGTTTCTGACCTTCTGAGATTGCGTGAGGATAGTATGGGGCACGTGCCTCAGGAGGCCTCATGCATGTGTGCACGTATATATTTCATGACAATTTGTTATAAATAGTTTAAAAAGCTGATAAACTAAAGTGAAAGGTCTAGGATCTAACTTGATTGCTATAACCTCCTGTTATTAAAATTGTATGGTTTTTATGCAGGAAATACAGATCAATTTTTAGGAAGCAGTTTACTACATAACAGATAATTCAATTCAGTAAATGTTTATTGAGATTCTACTCTTTACAAGGTAACTCAGTAAGCACTGAAGGAGATTGTATAAGTCAGCTGAAAATAGTCTATGAGGTGAGATTCTAAGGGCATAAACAATGCCTAAGAGAAAAGACATGTTGTTGGGGGTTTAAAGGAGGGAGACATTACGTGAGATCTGGAGACAGGTGAGGGTGGATGGAGTAGGGGACATTATTTATGGGCCCAGAATTATGACTTTTGTTAGGTGGGGGAAATAAAGGGTTCCAGGTGGGGGGAACACAGCTGACAATGGATGGGAGAAGGTTTTGGGTGAATAGGGGGCTCCTGGGCAGGGGATGTGTAGGCGAGAGCTGGTGGAGGAAGCCGGCAGGTGGATTTGGGTGCCACAGGGAGAGCCTTCCTGCTGGAGTGGGAACCTCTTGTTTTCAGCCTCTCAAGGGACCTTTGGATCTTCTCCCACATTAGAAATGGGGTTTGAAAGAAAAGGTTTTCAGTTGGTTTGATAAATAGAAGTAGAACCATGTGCTTTTGATATTTGTCATATTTATGGCACTGCCTTTCATCCTGAAATGAAATTTATTAAGTGAAAAGACATAAAATCAAAGAGAAAGTTGTTTGCTCCAGAGACTTATTTTTTTCCCCTCCGTGGTTGCACAGCTGCTGGATTGGACTAGTGCTAGAATCTGCAGATTTACTCACCAGCTATTGGGAAAATGGAGGTAGATTTTACATGGCTAAACTGTTTTCTCAAAGCTGTATAGCAGGTTATTGCAATGCTCTTGAATCCCATCTGTGTGCCTGGACTCTCAGAAGCCTGCTTAATCAGAGACTGTATGGAGGTTATCAGCTTGATTGACACCACCACGTGCTGTGAGTGTCCTGATGTTGGTGCTATTTCTGGGTACTGCTTTATGCAGCATTTGTTTCAGTCAGTAAATGATCATCTGTGACAGGTTTTAAAAGCATTTTAGGTAGGAATTCAAGCCGTGATCACTGGAAACTCATCAACTATTTTCTCATAGTATTTCAAAGAGTTTAACAAATCTACATTCCTAATCCTACACGATTTGTATCATCTTTCTTGTTTAAAAATAGATGTACAGTTTGGAAGTACACAGCTAAGAATCTTTAGATTTGAATTTACTCATGAAGTTGGTGATCTGTTCCTTACCTTTTTTGGTATTACTTTAAAAAGATTCAACTTGTTTCTTTTTTAAAAAGTTTTTAAATTCTAAAATATATTCAGAAAGAAAGCAATTTGAAGACTCGTGTGAAACATTTGCTATTTTTGTAAAGTTTTAAGTGTGTGTGCCTGAGCTAAGGCTGTGTGTGTGTGTGTGTGTCTGAGCTGGGGCTGTGCATGTGTGTATGTGTGCTGAGCGAGGGCCCTGAGTGTGTGTGTGTGTGTGTGTGTGTGTGTGTCTGAGCTGGGGCTATGTGTGTGTGCGTGTGCTGAACGAGGACTCTGTGTGTTTGTGTGTGTGTGTCTGAGCTGGGGCTCTGTGCGTGTGTGTGTGTGTCTGAGCTGGGGCTCTGTGTGCGTGTGTGTGTGTGTCTGAGCTGGGGCTCTGTGTGCATGTGTGTCTGTGTCTGAGCTGGGGCTCTGTGTGCGTGTGTGTGTGTATGAGCTGGGGCTCTGTGCGGTGTGTGTGTGTCTGAGCTGGGGCTCTGTGTGCGTGTGTGTGTGTGTCTGAGCTGGGGCTCTGTGTGCATGTGTGTCTGTGTCTGAGCTGGGGCTCTGTGTGCGTGTGTGTGTGTATGAGCTGGGGCTCTGTGCGTGTGTGTGTGTGTCTGAGCTGGGGCTCTGTGTGCGTGTGTGTGTGTGTCTGAGCTGGGGCTCTGTGTGCGTGTGTGTGTGTGTCTGAGCTGGGGCTCTGTGTGCGTGTGTGTGTGTGTCTGAGCTGGGGCTCTGTGTGCGTATGTGTGTGTGTCTGAGCTGGGGCTCTGTGCGTGTGTGTGTGTGTGTCTGAGTTGGGGCTCTGTATATGTCTGAGCTGGAGCTGTGTGTGTATGTGTGTGTGTGCGCATGCACTGAGCGAGGCCTCTGTGTACAGAAAGAAGCTGATGAGTGGGTGGCCCTACACTGCACCCCTGAAGTGGCTCCAGGGGCAAAGCTGTGGTTGCAGGAGTAGGGAGGGAACAATCACTTCTTTATACAATTTTAAAGAAATGATGAGACTACATATGATTTTTACCTTTTGGGTTTTTGAGTAACAAATAGAACCTTGTCACAGCTGTTTCCCGGGTGGCTGACTGTGTTTTGCAGTTTGGAGCCAGGTTTTCTGCCTCCTGTTGGAACGGTTACAGGATGCCATGTATGGGCTCAAGATTTCACTTTCTCAATCCATTTCCAGCATCCTCTTCATATTTGAATTTTTACAGTTCCTTCTGTTCAACTACCCTACCCTCATTTTCAGAAGAGTTGTAATCTGCACTTTAATTATATTTCCTTTGAAAATATTTAGTTGAAGGCAGTTTCATGATCATCATAGAGTTTAATACTTTTCTCATATGCTCTTTCAAATTTCTGAATTTCTTACCAATATTTAGTACTCTTATAATGGAAACATGTGCCTGGTATAATCTTACATTCCCTTCTCTGTGGTGTAACTTTGGTTGATTTACAGCTTATGATTTCACATTCTGTCTCTCTTGGAGCAGCGGGGATCTTCTCTGCTTTCTGGAAGTCTTCCTCATTCCAGCGAGAGACGTTAGGTTTTGAGTTGCAGATGGTGTTTCCTGACAGTTATTCTATGATCGTGTTGGATTTAGGGTCCTGACCTGTCCAAACTCCAGGCTTCCCTGATAGCTCAGTTGGAAGAATCTGCCTGCAATGCAGGAGACCTGGATTTGATTCCTGGGTGGGGAAGATCTGCTGGAGAGGGAATAGGCTACCCACTCCAGCATTCTTGCCTGGAGAATTCCATGGACTGTATAGTCCATGGGGTCTCAAAGAGTTGAACACGACTGAGCGACTTCCACTTTCCTGTTCAAACTCCAGTCCTGCTTGTTCAGAGGGACTCCCGACCCATTCCTCTCAATTGTTGTGTGAAGGAATCCTTAGATCACATTTTTGAAAATGGAAGTATAGTTAATTTACAATGTTGTGTTAGTTTCAGGCGTATGGCAGAGTGATACAGTTAAACCTATCTGTATATTTTTTCCGATTCTTTTCCGTTATAGGTTATTCCACGACCCCTGAGCAGCGGTCCCTGAGCTGCACAGTATTGCTGCTTATCTGCTTTATGTGTGTAGTGGGTGTATGTTCCCGCCAAACTCCTAGTGTCTCTCTCCTCTGTGTGTCCCCTTTGGGAACCATAAGTTTGCTTCTGTGTCTATGGGTCTGTTTCTGTTTTGTAAATAAGTTCATTTGTATTGTTTTTTTAGAGTCCACATATAAGAGAGCACTTCACCTTTTAAGGTTGAAAAGAAATTGTCTTTGGGGTTAGTAGAGCTTCCCTGATGGCTCAGACAGTAAAGAATCTGCCTGCAATGCAAGAGACCTGGGTTCCATCCCTGGGTTGAGAAGATTCCCTAGAGAAGGGAATGGCTACCCACTCCAGTATTCTGGCCTGGAGAATCCCATGGACAGGGAAGCCTGGTAGGCTGCAGTCCATAGGGTCTCAAAGAGTCAGACACGACTGAGCGACTAACTCTTTTACTTTGGGGTTACTAAGTTAGCAAGTGCTTGGGTGAAATAGCTTGAACAGAAGGAAGTAAAAGAGATGGAGTTTTCGTCCTGGGACCTGGAGCGAGTAAGTGAATTTGTCTGGGCTCCATGCCTTAGTTGTGAGTGGGGGCTAATGGTCTGGACGCTCTGATTCCTTGTCGTACTCACACTTGGTGGGCTGATTGTGCAGGGCTAGTGACATGTGCTTCGGGGCTCCAGGAGGCACACCGGTGGTGGTCTGCCTCCAGTATGTCCGCCTCGTCCTGTGAGCCTAAGGGAGACGTGGAACACCTGCTTCTGCCTACCATTTCACACCAGTGGAGGGGACGGTCTCTCTCTAAGGTTGCCTGGTCTTGGACAACGGGAAGTGACTCCAAGTGGAATTGAAATAACCTCAATGTAGACCATCATGTGAAAGCTGTCCCGAGGGGAATGTAAAGAGAGAGGAAACTTGGGCCAGAAAGATCCAAGTAAAAGTAAGAAGTAAAGTAAGACGTCTGGCACCTCGTCAAGGACGGGGTTAGGTGACCTCATTCACAGCGGTGAGACCGGGGGTCGCCTCTTGGACGCTGACGTGTGAAGTTTAAATGAGCAGAGGCTGCGCTCTTCGATGGGAAAACACGTTTTTAGTTATCCGTTATCCCAGGGAACCAATGCACACCCTTCCACGGTGTGTTAAGTCTAGGGGAGATTCAGGTCCTTTGGGAGGTTACTGGGGGAGGATCACCTCTTCCCATGTGGCCATCCACCTCGGTCCCGATGGCAGAACCGAAGTCCCCGAGGACTGTGGCTCTGCCCCGAGCTGCATGTCGTGACGATAGGGGTGAGGTCCGCGCACCCCCGACTGCATGCTGGGAGGAGGAGGACCTGGGGTGACTCATCCCTGCCGGGACACTTCAGCCCAGGCTGTGAATACGAGCATTTATTCCACCAAAGTCCACCCAGGGCCTCCGGACCTGTGAGACAGTCGCCCTTTCTTGATCCTCCTTCTGAGTTCTGGCTCCTGTGTGTTATCTTAGGAGGCGAGCTGGTTATTAATGGCATTTGTAACTATTTTAAACACTGTGTGAAGAGCCTGAAAGAACCCCACAGTATTTAACACAATTCAGTCGTGAATACTTTTACAAACACGTTTCTCTTTTATTTTTTATAAGTCCCAAATTTATCTATCGGGATAGTTTGAAGCTGAGTAGAAATGCCGTTTCCTTATTCAGCAACCCTATAAAACCAGTCATGTCTTCATCCTGCTCCTTGATTTACAGCTTTAGAAAATGTTTTCAACAGAGTCTGGGGAGCATTTGGGAGAGAGGACGTGATGAGGGCAGAATCACTAGATTTCCAAAGGCGACACCTGGTCAAGGACTGCTCTCTCCAGCGGGGGTCCCTCTGCCGATTATTGGAAAAGTCTCTGAAAGCAGTCAGTGCTAAAGAAAATCAGCCCTGAATATTCACTGGAAGGACTGATTCTGAAACTGAAGCTCCAATCCTTTGGCCACCTGATGCGAAAAACTGACTCATTAGAAAAGACCCTGATGCTGGGAAAGATTGAAGGCAGGAAGAGAAGGGGACGGCAGAGGATGAGATGGTTGGATGACATCACCCACTCTATGGACATGAGTTTGAGCAAGCTCTGGGAGATGGTGACGGACAGGGAAGCCTGATGTGCTACCGTCCATGGGGTCACAGAGAGTCAGACACGACTGAGCAACTGAACACCACCAACCAGGACAGAGTCCTCTTTAGTCTTGCACAGAGAGGGACATCTCCCTGTTGTCTTAACATTGCCAGAGTCTGCTGTGAACCCGGAGGTGGGTTCAGGGTCGAATCAAGCATTAGGAACAGAGACTTGTAGGCAGTGGGGGTGGGGCGAGCTGGTTTGGCTTCCTGGCTCTTGGCAGCACTCATACCTAAGATTCTCTCACGGTGAGCTGGCACTTTTTGCACCATGGAAATATAGCAGTACATTTCCCCCGGGTTATTTCAGGTAAGACATCTGTCTCATTAAGTCTCCCGCCCTGCTCGCCTCCCCTGGTCAGTAAGCATTCTTCATACCTTCCTCCAGGTTTGGGCCTGCAAGCTTGAGGCAGCCACTGCCATCAGAGCCACGCATGCCCAGCATGTGAATCAGGGCTTCTTTGCAGCCTCCTGGACGGTCTCTTCCCAGCACTGGCCCCACGCACGGAAAGACCGTCTGCTAGGAGGATGCTGAGGCTCAGGCAATCCATCTCAGAGCAGGAGAGCCGCTGGCTTCACTCCTCGGGGGCCAGGGGCCTTGCCTGGCTGCGTCCCCGCCGTCCACTTGGAGCCACGTGGAGACACAGTCCATCTGCTTTGGCCTCTGCAGAGCTGTCCTGGTTGGTCAAGACAGCTGCGGGGGGTGGGTGCCACTCCGTGCGTCCAGCCATCCTAAGCCTCTGCCCCCCAGAGAGGAAAACCCTCCTCTTTGGACTCCCCTCACAGACCCCTAATCCCCAAGGTAGAAACCCCAGCATTACCTGCCCATCGTGAAAGCCTGAATGCACGCCTCCTGGAAGGGAGCCCGCTGGAGGGACCCTTCTTTCTGGGAAGGCAAGGCGCACGGGGGTGGTGGGTCATTAGTTGTATTCAGTGTCTGATTTGCTCTGGAAATCTTTAATCATAATGAATGATTTTTCAGTACGTTTGGCGTTCAGATTTTTCTGGGCCTGGGGGAGAGGTTTAAAAGGAAAAATAACACCCAGAGAAAACAGGGTTTTTAGTCTGCTGGCCTTGAACCATGGTCAGAGCTGAAATACATACAGAAGTGCAGACCTGACCCCACATGATGGAAGATGGAAAAATCCGTTGTCAGGACCGTGGTTATCTTTTTTTTTCATATTTTATTTTATTAATATATATTTGTTTACTTTACACCGTGGTTATCTTTAAATAGGTTGATGCTGTTCCAGAGTTTTCTCAACAGTACGGGGGTAGAGGGGGGATTCGTGGCATCTCAGAGGCCTGATTGATGAGAAGCCTAATAGGTACATGGATGGGACCCCAGACACCGCGTTTTGCGTCCTCTTCCAGGCGTGTGTAGCCCCAGAAGATTTTTTTCCTTTCCCTTTTGTGGTTTACAGATATTTGCCTGCGTGGGCAGGTAATGCTGGGGTTTCTACCTTGGGGATTAGGGGTCTGTGAGGGGAGTCCAAAGAGGAGGGTTTTCCTCTCTGGGGGGCAGAGGCTTAGGATGGCTGGACGCACGGAGTGGCACCCACCCCCCGCAGCTGTCTTGACCAACCAGGACAGCTCTGCAGAGGCCAAAGCAGATGGACTGTGTCTCCACGTGGCTCCAAGTGGACGGCGGGGACGCAGCCAGGCAAGGCCCCTGGCCCCCGAGGAGTGAAGCCAGCGGCTCTCCTGCTCTGAGATGGATTGCCTGAGCCTCAGCATCCTCCTAGCAGACGGTCTTTCCGTGCGTGGGGCCAGTGCTGGGAAGAGACCGTCCAGGAGGCTGCAAAGAAGCCCTGATTCACATGCTGGGCATGCGTGGCTCTGATGGCAGTGCTGCCTCAAGCTTGCAGGCCCAAACCTTGGAGGAAGGTATGAAGAATGCTTACTGACCAGGGGAGGCGAGCAGGGCGGGAGACTTAATGAGACAGATGTCTTACCTGAAATAACCCGGGGGAAATGTACTGCTATATTTCCATGGTGCAAAAAGTGCCAGCTCACCGTGAGAGAATCTTAGGTATGAGTGCTGCCAAGAGCCAGGGAGCCAAACCAGCTCGCCCCACCCCCACTGCCTACAAGTCTCTGTTCCTAATGCTTGATTCGACCCTGAACCCACCTCCGGGTTCACAGCAGACTCTGGCAATGTTAAGACAACAGGGAGATGTCCCTCTCTGTGCAAGACTAAAGAGGACTTAAAGGCTTCCTATGAGGAAAGAGGAAGTGGAATAGCGGAAGGCTTTCTTGTGAGGAGGATATCTGTTTACTGATAAGATGGTTGTTAACTGTTTAGATGGCATCCAGTTATTGCACGATGCAAACCTTTTTAAACAAAGCATCACCCTAGTGTTTTAACTTTGACTTTTTAAAAATTAGTAAGAGTCTTGGGAACATATATTTATGTTGCCATTGTTTTAGTTATCGAATTTCAGTAAAGGGCAGCAGCTGGTGAATCTGCAGAGGGATGGCTTTAACCAGGAGTTAATGCTGGCTGGGAGAATCTACAGATAAAGAACCTCTGACTCTAGAAGAGTGAACGTTAAGAGGGGGAATGGCTGAGACGACGGACTGTGAGTTTGTTCCCCAGATCTTGACGTCTTAGGATGGACGGGCGCTTGGAAGTCAAAGTCAGGCTCAGGGGATGCTGGGCTTCCTGGTGGCTCCGTGGTAAAGAATCCTGTGAGTGCAGGAGACACGGGGCCTGTCCCTGGTCGGGGAAGATCCCACTTGTGCTGGAGCACCGAGGCCCGCACGCCACCGCCAGTGAGCCTGTGCTCTAGAGCCTGGGAACTGCAGCTCCACGGTAGCCCCTGCTTGTTGCAACTGGAGAGAAACCTATGCAGCGGGGAAGTTGCAGCACGCCAAAAACAAGCAAATGGAAGATACAGTTCACACTGAAATTTACTGGGGCGGCAGAAAGGCAGGATAAACTTACCTGTGTGTGCCAGTGACTTCTCTTAGGAGCTGAGATACACCTGACCTTTAGGGTTCATGGAAAAGAAAGGCCAGCGGCTCCCACAATACTAGGTGTCTGTCCCATTATTTCACAGGGGGCATAACACAAGTGGTCATGAAATAGATGAGGGATGAATATTCTCTCTCTTCCAATTCAGGTTACAAGTTCTCTGTGTTACTTAAAAGAAAAGACTTTATATAGCAGTAATAGTGCCGTATTACAGAACATTGGAAAAGTTTCAAAAAAAAACTATGAGCCAGGAAGCCAGAACCCTCATTCAGACACTGTTTGTTTGGTGCCTGCTTCAGATTCTAGGTAGTTTTGTGTCGTGATGTTTGATTTTTAACCTCCGTCTTGTACACAGCTTTGCTGGCAGATGCATGGTGAGTCTATAGAAGGTCTTTGCAGCATCCTGCCGAGGAACTGTGCTGGGTGGTATTAGCCCAAGGTACTCCCCATGGTGACTCCTTCACGAGGTCTGAGCAGGGCCTTGCCCACTTCCAGGGCCCTCGAAGGACCAGCTCACATGCACCCAGAGTGGGAGGGTTGAAAGGCCCCTTCCCCATAGCAGGAGGTCTGTTTAGGAGCTTTTGGAGGGTACATGCTCTGGTTAAGAACTTTTGTTGGAGAACCTTATTATTTTTTTTTTTTTTTTCCCACTGTGTTTTTCTGGGCAGGTGCTATGATGCCATCACTTTGACTTTGGGGGTGACATGGAGGAGGGCTCTGAGAACACTCCCTTAGCTGATGGAGCTGTTCACGAGGAAGAGGATGGCTTTCTTCGCTGGGAAGTGTGTCTGCGTGGAGCTCTCTGGTTCACTCAGAACCTAGACTCTGCAGACGTCATGGGACCAGGAAACTCTGATTGGTGATACAGTTGCCTCCAAACTGGCAGGCAGCAGGAAGCCTCGCTGTTCCCCCTAGTTTGAAAAATTAGAATCTTCTGGAGGACGTGGCAATAGCGTTATGGAAAGATTATGGGCTGAATACTGCTTCTGCCACTCATCAGCAGTGGTAGAAGGTGTAATTATCCCTAATTTACAGATGAGGAAATTGAGGCTTAGGGGGATTAAGTAATTGGCCTGAGGTCACGTAGTTAAAAGAGTTGGGACTCACTCAGGCCTGTCTGGACTCCAACTGCACTCTGAAATCTGCTGCACGCCCTCGGCTTCTCTCTCCATCCCTGCCTCACTCTTTCTCGCTCTCCTTTTGATTCTGTCTTCCTTCCCTGTCTTCTCTTCTCCTTTCTTGCCCTCCATCCCTTGCTCTCTCCCTGCCTTCCTCTTTTCCAGTGATCTGTGGCCGAGTGTAGGGGATGGGACAGAGCGCCCTTTATCTGTGTGGGTGTGAAGTTGTGGTTACAGACGTAGACTGCAGAGCCCAACAGCCTTACCAGGTTTGCATCAGGGCCTGGCCACATCCTGGCTGTGGGCCTGGCCGAGCTACTGAACGTCTCTGTGCCTCAGTATCTCCATCTGTGAGCCCGAGACAGTAGTATGGCCTCTATGTTGTTAACATAATAAATGAATTATCCCCTAGAAAGCACTTGGGACAGCGTCTAGGATATGGCAGACATTCACTGCTGGTGAGCCGTTGCTGTTTTGTCATGATTTTGTCGCTGTCTCTCCAGGCTGGAGAAGAGGGGGGTACCTTGTGGCTGGTGGGACACTCAGCCTTACCCCATGCAGGTGCCTCCATTCCCTGGTTCTCTGCAGTGTTGCTGAAGGTTCGCAACAACTAAAGCAAAACTGGGTGATCAGCCAGTCTTAAAGTAATCGTCTAAGCAGTGTCACAGGCTATATATCCTATACTCTTACCATGTGAAAAAGTAAAGGAGAATTTAAGATGATAGCCGAGGTGATGAGAAACACTTTCAAGCTAATTTCTAGGTTCTGGGAAGATTCAGTTTAAATACTTCTGGAAGCAGTACAGAGATATAAGTTCTGGGAGGGGAGAGTTGATATGACTAACTGCTCCTGAGGAGACTTCAGTTTTATTGGAAACACACTGACTGGCGGGCGGCTTTGTGGGAGTGCTGGAGTTGGGGATGAAAGTTCATGTTTTGGGTCCATGTGTGGAGGACATCATCCTTTAGGATGATCTAGTTGGGGTGAAGAAGAAGATTCTTAGAGTGTTACAGATGGGAAATAGTGGAAAACATGCTCACAATGGGTCTGGGTTACTGAGTTCTGTTTTTCAGTAGGAATTTAAGAAATAACCACTGCGCCCTCTTCTTCTGGGCCTTGATAGACCTGCCTGGCATATATATGTCCCTTAAAGGGTACACTGGACATTAAAAAGCCAAAGTCATCCTGCAGAAAATGTAAACGACATGGTCATGCAAGTTGGAAAAACCTTTGCCTTTTCAGTGAGAGCTGAACCAGTGATACCATCACTTAGATGAGTAGAAAAATCATGTATGAAGGTAGTTATTCACAGCTTCAACAAATGTAACTAGCCCATAGGTGCTGATTTTGACTGTCACATTCCATGACCTGTTCAACACAAGGTGTACAGAGTGGAAGGTGAACGCAGTGTGTGATGTTTTAGCCTCAAAATCCCCCCGAAGGAGCTGAAGCTTGCCGTAATAAATGCCTTGACTGCTGAAAATCTGGTGGCACAGAGAATTTGCTTGGATTTTGGAATTCCTCTTGACTTTTCCTGGTAATTCAGATCTTCTGAAATATATCTTTAAATAAACTATGGTTGGGGCTTCCTTGGTGGGTCAGTGGTAAAGGATCTGCCTGCCAGTGTAGGAGACACAGGTTCCATCCTTGATCTGAGAAGATCCCACATGTGGGAACAGCAAAGCCGCAACTCTTGAGCCTGTGCTCTGCAGCCCGAGTGCCCTAGAACCCTAGCTCTGCAACAAGACAGGGCATCGCTAGAAGCCCCCGCACCTCATGTAGAGAGTAGCCTCCACCTGCGGCAACTGGAGAAAAGCCTGAGCAATAGCAAAGACCCAGCATACAACCCCCCTCACCAAAAAAAAAAAAAAAAAGTGTGCTTGGTTGAATAATAATTAGCTATATTTTCTCTATCATTGTTCTGCCTGAATAAGATTTCAGGGTCGAGTGGAACAAAAAAATCAGCCGAGAACCACCAACAAAGCTGGTGTCCAGGTCTTCTGTGTATCAGAATCTGGTTGGATAGTCAGCAGTACACAGAAGATTCAGACAGGGAGGCCAGTTGGACCCTCTGCTAATTTTGCCATGGACTTTCAAGTTAGCCTCACGGACCCTGTTGTCTGCCCCTACGATCCCTTTTGTCTTCATCTTCCGGCTCCCTCTTTGATTACTCTGCCCATTACATTGATCTTTCCCTAAAACATCCCAAGTGTGCACTCACCTTTGTGCCTTCTACTTTCTGCCCCTCAGTCTAGAATACTCTTTCTGTGATACGTTTCTTTTGCCCTAGCTCTTAGGGTGCTCACCCAACCTGTCTGGGGTTAGACGGACCTTTGTTTTCTCTCCTTACACTCAAAGTGTTGTTCGACCGGTTTCTGTCTTGCATTGTAGCTCTTGAGAAATCTGTTAATTATTGTTTCTTAGTTCCTTAGTCAGTTAATTGCTGTTCCAGTACAGTTGGATTGCACATCTGAGGGTTCAACCAACTTTGGTTTGAAGAAAAAAAAAATTCCAGCAAGTTCTAAAAGGCAAAACTTGAATTTACCTCATGCCAGCAACTACTTAATATAGCATTTACAGTGTGTTTATGATTATTTACATAGCATTTGCGTTGTATTTAGCATTGTAAGTTATCTAGGAATGATGTAAAATGTATGGGAGGGTGTGCAACACAATGCCATTTTACAGAAGGAACTTGAACATACATAAAATACATACAATACAATGGGACTACATATGAAGGGACTACATACAGTACAATGCCTGTTTACAGTAGGTGCGACTGCAGTGCCATCTCACGGAAGGGGCTTGGGCTTCTATGGATTTGGGCGTTTGCCGGGTGCTCCTGGAACCGACCCTCTTAGAGCTAAGGGGCGGCTGTAACCTGCCTTTGCATTCTGGCTGTTTTTAAGGCCTCTCTATCTCTGGTGTTCTCTTTTGTCGCTGTGGTGTGTCGGGAGGTCTTTTGATGGCTCTGTATGGAATTTGCTAGGTCTTCTGAATCTTTGGATTGGTGTCTTTCATCAGTTCTAGGAAACGTCCAGCCGTTCTCTTCATTTGCTGCCTCTGATTCGGCCTCTTTCTTTTCTCACGGGAATCTAATTAGACTCGTTAGACGCCTTCAACACTATCACGGCTCTTAATACTTCCTTCACATTTCCATCTGTGTCTTTCTCTGCTTCATTCTCAATAATGTCTTCAGTTTTGTCTTCAAGGTGTATCTTCACTGGTGTCTAGTTTCCTAATAAACATATCTGTTGTATTTTAAATGTCACTTATCTTACATGCTTGGATTTCCACAAGTTCTATTTATTTAAAACACCTTATTTTTATGAGTTTTCTGTTTCATATTTATCTTATCAGTTGTTAATTTTATTTCTTTAAACACGATTGCATTGTATTTTGTGTTTGATGATTCTGATATTTGAGACTCTTTGCTGATCTTCTGTGCACGTGTGTGCACACACGCGTGTGTGTGTGGTTTCTGCTGATGCTTCCTCCTCTATATCTGTGACTTTTAAGTGTGTCACAGTTTTTTGAAAATTTATCTGTGGAGGTTCTTTCAGGCCTACACTGAAGGTGGATTCTTCCAGAGAATTTGTTTGCTGCTGCCTGATTTCTTGGGGGTCTCACCAAGCTGAGACCTCCTTAAAGCGCATTTTTGTCTCGAGATTCACCAGGTCGCCAGGCACCGTGAACTTAGGCTGCAGGTCCCGCGTGAGGGCCAGGTCGTGATGACAGATGTTTAGGGGAGATTGTTTTCCCCATGAAGTCACAAGGCTTGAGAAGTCAGATTTGCTTGCAGTTCCTTGGAGGCAGCCATATAGCTTGTTATGTGGTGACACTGTACAAATTAGTGGGTGGGGGGAAGTTCCTTTTCCAAGATATCTATCGCTATCATACAGAAAATTTTCATAGTGATGTTAAAATCAGAGATGACTGTGGGGTGAGGCACTCAGACCCCTGGAGGTGTGTGATACACAGGTGTCCTCACCTCAGATTAAAAGATGTCCCCAACCCCATCCTGCCCATCTGTTACCAAATGAAAGTTCATGAGCCCAACTCATAGAGAGGTCACATCAAAACATTGGAGTTTGGAGCAGAGAATGGTTTTTCACGAGGCCATGTGATGAGACGGGTGGCTCATGCTCCCCCAAACCCCTTAACAAAACGTTTTTAAAGGCCAGGGGAGAGAGGAGCATGGTTGACTGTTGCAGACTTCTTGGTGTTGAAATCCTTTGTTCTTGCAGCTGTCCAGGTAGCTCAGGTTACAATTTCCTGTAAACCTCCAACAACACAAATGTCATTCTCTGTTCTGCAACAATTTACCTCTGTATGAATGGAAAAGTGTTATACCTTTAAAGGTCAAAGCCTTGAGAACGGGCTCCATGTGTATTTCAGACTATAGGTAACATTATTACCCTGAAGCAAAGACATACAAAGGTTAAAGTGAAAGGAACAGAGCTTCTATGGAGTCAGGTTTATTCTTGCCTGTTACACAGCCAGTCCTGGTTCAAGGGCTCCATCCTCTGTGACGTCGTCCCTGGTTTCCCACTCTCTCTCCAAAGGCGTCTGCTCTTTGGAATTATCTTAGTACAATGTGCATTTATCACAGATTCACTCTTATCTCCACACCAGACCGAGAGCTCCATGTTTTATTCACACGTTTTTGTTCCATAGCACTCAGTGGAAGGCCTTAAGCAATAGTTGGAATATTTTGTTCAGTAATTAAAGGAAAAGATTTAATTGAGTAACAGGCTGCTGCTGCTGCTGCTAAGTCGCTCAGTCATGTCCGACTCTCTGTGACCCCATAGACGGCAGCCCACCAGGCTTCCTCGTCCTGGGATTCTCCAGGCAAGAACATTGGAGCGGGTTGCCATTTCCTTCTCCAGTGCATGAAAGTGAAAAGGAAAGTGAAGTCGCTCAGTCGTGTCCGACTCCTAGCAACCCCATGGACTGCAGCCCACCAGGCTCCTCCGTCCATGGGATTCTCCAGGCAAGAGTACTGGAGTGGGGTGCCATTGCCTTCTCTGAAGTAACAGGATGAGCACCTACTAAACACAGGATTACAAAAGGCTTGCAATTTGAATGGTTCTTTAAATCTCCCACCTGTAGTTCAGAAAGGTTGTTAAAGTGGATGGGGGCCTTCTCTGTGTGATGGCATACCCCATCCCAGAGAGCCTGGGTTTTTTGCACAGTCTCATTGTCTGGAGCTTGGAGTGGTTTGGCAGGACTCTGTCCATGGTGGAGTCACAGATGTCTGTTACAGTGGAAAATCTTTGTATCATTCTAAGAAAATGATTTCTGTCCATCATTTTTTTCAAAGAGAGATTAGGCCTGAATGTTCTATGAAAAGTAGTGCCACAAAATTTATTTGATTATTACTCAATATATTTGACGACTTTTAAAGTGAATGAATGTATATTACAGTTTTTCTTCCTTTCCAATTCTTTTCTAATATCAGGTGATTTTAGATTTTTTTTTTCCAGCAAAACTGGAGAAACGTTTTTTCAAGTCTTGAGTTTGGTTTATCTGGTTCTTCTGGAAAATTTACTTTGTACTGAGAACTTTCAACAAACTGCCTGATCTAAACTTTGAAGACCACACAGGACCCTCGTTTTAAAGATGGGGAAGCTGAAGCGAAATGACTTGTCCTGTTCACTCATCAGTTAAGGATGGGACTGTTAGGATTTGCTTCACCTGAGCTCAGAGCTCTGCTTTCTTTCCTTGACTCCATACACTCACACCTTCAGCTTGGGAATTGGTCTGATTTTAAATGTTAGCCATTAAACATGTTTAAATGCCTTGTCTTCCCATTTGAAATTCAAAGCTAGTTGTGATAGTCTCAGGATGTGACCTCACTGGAAAGTGACTGGGCGTTTCTAGTTCTTGTTGTTTACTTTGTGTTAATATTTGGGGAAACAGCAGGAAGTATTATCTGTCCAGTGACTGCTATCGACAGTGACTAATGCTTGTCTTAGTGTCAGGTCCGGACACACTCAAATGTTGTCTGGGGTGTGTTCTCGGTGATCGTTGGACCAGGCACTGTAGGTGCAGTGGCCACAGCCAGGGGGCTGCAGGGCTCTGATCGGTGGGAGCAGTGGGGATACAGGCTCCTGTGTGGACCACCCGGGATGGCTTCCTCGATGGGAGGAGGAGTTCCATCACGGGCTGGGGTGGGGGACGTGATGGCATGCAGGCAGTCCAGAACTGCAGCTGCTCTTGTGCTCTTGATGGTAATAACTGGAAACGTGGGTGGATAGTTGGATGGAGCCGTCTGATGCCCTGGAGAAAAGTACAGGTGAAAAGTCCGACTTGGTCCTTAAGGCTCATGAAGTGAAGTGAAGTCGCTTAGTCGTGTCTGACTCTTTGTGACCCCATGGACTGTAGCCCACCAGGTTCCTCCATCCATGGGATTCTCCAGGCAAGAATACTAGAGTGGGTTGCCATTTCCTTCTCCAGGGGATCTTCCAGACCCAGGGATCGAACCCAGGTCTCCCGCATAAGGCTCATGGAGGGGATTAAAGCCGTGGGGTAGAATCAGGACCGAGGGCGGGACCTTGACACACACGGTGGGCCAAGAAGCAGGCGCCTCTAGGTGGTAGCAGGAGCAGGCACCCTCGGGGCGGGCTGCAGGCCCTCTAACGCTGGAAGGGACGGTTGCCGTCCGAGGGTGTCCTGGCAGTGCCGAAGGAGATCAGGTCACGATGAGATTGAGCAGGGCTCACTGGATTCATGTGGCAAGGTGTGAGGACTGTGAGAGAACGAACACCGACGGGAGATGGCCGTCTGTTGACAGCAGGGCTGGAGGAGCCGTGGGGAGGATGGTATTGTGGTTGGGGGCGCGAGGCGGATGCAGGGGGACAGCCTTCTGCCCGGGGGTCAGCGGACCTTGTGGGGGTGGCTCTGAAGAGAAGGGGATGGGTTCACTTGCCTCAGTTCATCCTTCAGCTCCGGCTCTCCCACTTGTGTGACAAGCTGGTGAAAGGAAACATCGGAGGGAAGAAGAGAAGCCAATGAGGGCAGGAGGGGCCCCCGCCCACCGGCCAGCCAGGTGGGGAGGGGGTTTGAAGAGGGGTTGGCCGACGGCAGTTCCCAGTGCTCGAGTCAGGTCAGGAAAGTTAATGGCTCAGCAGTGTCCATTGATTTTGGCAAAGACTATTACAGAAACGTAGTGGGGTCAAAGTCCCCCCCAGGAATGCTGGTTGGAAGCGCTGGAAAGTGGGCAGAATTGGTGGTGCAGGTTCCTGAAGCTGCCAGATTGGACACAGAGATGACTGTGGTCTAAAGGGTGGTACTGGCTGGGAAGGGTGGGGCAGGATAGACTTGTGCTGTCCGTAAGCTAATGGAAGGAGGAAATAGAGTGAATGGTGACGCTCTGGAGGGGAGAAGAGTTACGGAGTGAGGGCCTGGAGGAGGAAGCAGGTGGGCAGGAAGAGACGCCTTGCCCGGTGGTCAGGAAGGACGGAGGTAATGAGAGGGACCTAGATGTTTCCAGATGGACCCCGACAGCTGTCGTCGATGGCTGTTGAGTCCCAGGGTCACTTGTAAATTGCATCAGCTCCCACATCCTTGGTCTCTACCCCAAGCTTCCTAACATTAGGGAAGTTGTTACCAGCACCGACTTTGTAATTCAGGAATGTTGCCAAATCCAGCCTGCCTGCTGCCTGTTCCGTAAAATAAAGTGTTATTGACACGCAGCCACGTTCATGCAGTTACGCATCATCTCAGGCTGCTTTTGCCCAACAGCAAAGCCTAGAATAGTCTCTGTCTGGCCCTTTTTGGAGGAATGTGTAGACCTCTGGACAGGTGGGGAACCGAGGTGATGCGAGGATGCTGACTTCAGAGGGCCCCTCTCCCCGCAGCGCTGGGAGCACTTCCCTCTGCCTTCCCTGGCGTTCTCCAGACGCTGCCTGCCCTGAGAATTACCCGCTGACTCCTCTCTCAGGAACTTTAACTGTTAGGATTGGAGATTGATCAGATGTGCACGAAACCTGGCCACACCTGCAGCGATACCTGTCTGGGTGCCCCTGAAGGAGCCCTGGGAATGCCTGCCTGCCCTGCTCTCTCCGGGAGTGGGATGTGCCACTTTATTCTGCTTCCCTTGGGTTGCTCTTCCTCACCCTTTCTAAGAAGCCCAGACCTACTTCCTCTCCAGAATCATCACCAGGAGCCCCCGTGTCGTCCTCAGCCCGGTGGTTTTGTTTCTCTGCCTTGAGTCTTCCCAGCAGTCGCATGTGCTGTTTCCACCCTTCTTGTGCGTTTCCAGCCTCACCTGTGCCCTGGGAGAGGCTTCATCGTGGCGGGGCTGCGGCATGCTCTGCTCCAGCCTGGGGGACGAGGACCACTCCGACCCTGTGTCCCACAGTTGCTCAGCAGGTACGGATGCCCAGCGCATGCATTTCGATGAAGCTGAAAACACCTGAGTGCCGCAGAGTCGCACTCTTATGCACGAAGTGGTGCTAATTGCTGACCCTTCTCAGCCACTCTTGAAGCCCGAGCCTCTGCTGACTCTTCCACATTCACTTTGAATTTCTGAATACACTGAAAGCAACGTGTTTGCAGGCACGTTTTCCCTCTGTATGCCACTCTGCTCGGTTGTCAAGAGAAAGGACACCTCCATTCAAATCTGGGTCTCTGTTGCATTTTTTTAAATTAATTTTTATTTTTTTAGTTTGTTTTGCTTTACAATACTGTATTCGTTTTGCTACACATCGACATGTATAAGCCACGAGTGTACATGAACTCCCAATCCCGACCCCCACCACCCCCTCCTGCCCCACACCTTCTCTCTGGATCATCCCCGTGCATCAGTCCCAAGCATCCTGCATCCTGCATCAAACCTGGACTGGCGATTCGTTTCACTTATGATATCACACATGTTACACTGCCACTCTGCCAACCCATCCCACCCTCTCCCTCTCCCACAGAGTCTAAAAGGCCGTTCTATACCTCTGTGTCTCTTTTGCTGTCTTGCGTACAGGTTTATCATTACCACATTCTAAATTCCATATATATGGGTAAGTATACTGTATTGGTGTTTTTCTTTCTGGCTTACCTCACTCTGTATAATCGGCTCCAGTGTCATCCACCTCATTAGGACTGATTCAAATGTATTCTTTTTAATAGCTGAGTAATACTCCATTGTGTATATGTACCACAGCTTTCTTATCCATTCATCTGCTGATGGACATCTAGGAACACTTAGAGAACTGGTTACGAGCTGGATCTGTTGCATTTTGAAGTGCTTCTGAAGGTGAGACAGGCTGGGGCCTGGGAGCCTTGGCTGCAGTGCTTGCACCTGAACAAAAATCCAGAGAAATTATAAGGGACTGAAAGCCACTGTGTGCACGTGTAGTTGGGGCAAATTATAGACTCAAGACCAAAAGCCCAGATGCCAGTTCTGAAGAGCTGGGAACAGACACAGGGGTTTGGGGGCAAACGCAAAGTCCAGCACATGCCTGCTGCCCTTAACACCATCCAGGAGCGTGGTCGACTGCCTAAGCCATACCTCTGGCTGACCTTCAGGCTTGCTCCTACCCTCACTCCATAGGAGCAACCAGCCTGCCCTCGCTTGGGGAATGAGCCTGCAAGGGAACCTGTTACTTGCTTTTCCCTCCCCACTGCTGCAGCAGGGGCCCCAATAAAGCCTTGTGTGAATTTCTTGTCTGGCCTTTTATCAATTTCTGTTGATTGGGCAGGGCCAAGAACCCTGGTCGAAAACAAAGGAACGGAGATTTTAATAGCTGCGTTTTAGTTCTCCAGCTGAAAGTTTGTCAGGGTGTAGTTGTATCTCCTTAGCCCTATTGTCCAGAATCTTGTTCCACGAAGTGTGGCTGGCTTACCTCAGTACAGGTGGCCCTTGGGACTGCCTGAAAAAGGTGGAGTCTTGGGTTGCCCCCAGACTTACCGAATCCAAATCTGCATTTTAGCGAGGTCCCCTGGGATGTGTACTCGCATTAAAGTTTGAGAAGCACTGCTCTGGCCCGTTGACCTTGTGTTTCAGATGAACACACAAACCCAGAGCCCTACCTCACTGATGTTTTATACCTTTTATATCTTTGCGAGGATGTGGTTTTATATTTTATGATGAATGTTTCCCCTGTCAGAAAAATGTTGCCATTTTTCTCAGTTATTGTTGGAGACAGATGATAATTAAGAGACTGAATGTGCTTCTGAGGATGCTTTTACTCTTTGTGCATTTAATTTCTCTCCTTATGTAGAAATAAAGTCTAAAATCCCTCCTCCTGCCTTTGAGGATACTTTGTAAGTAAGTGAACAGCCTCACCCTCAACCGTAGGCTTAATGCTGTTTTGTTTTATTTTCAAATCTTTATTGAATTTGTTACAATTGCATCTGTTCCATGTCTTTTAAAAATTAATTTATTTCAATTGGAGGATAATTGCTTTACAGTGTTGTGGTTTTTGCCATATATCAACACGAGTCACCCACAGGTACATGTGTCCCCCTGCCCTGAACCCCCCTCTAACCTGCCTCCCCATCCCGTCCCTCTGGGTTGTCCCAGAGCACCGGCTTTGAGTGCCCTGCTTCATGCATCGAAATTGCGCTGGTCATCTAGTCATATTGTAATATACATGTTTCAATGCTGTTCTCTCATATTATCCCACCCTTGCCTTCTCCCACATAGTCAGAAAGTCTGTTCTTTACCTCTGTGTCTCTTTTGCTGCCTTGCATATGGGGTCGTTGTTACTGTCTTTCTGAATTCCCTATATATGCATTAATATACTGTGTTGGTGTCTCTCTCTGGCTTACTTCAGTCTGTATAATAGGCTCCAGTTTCATCCACCTCATTAGAACTGACTCAAATGAGTTCTTTTTTATAGCCAAGTAATATTCCATTGTATATATGTATCACAACTTCCTTATCCATTTGTCTGCCAGTGGACATCTAGGTTGCTTCCATGTCCTGGCTATTATAAACAGTGCTGCAATGAACATTGAGGTACACGTGTCTCTTTCAATTCTGGTTTCCTCGGTGTGTATGCCCAGCAGTGGGATTGCTGGGTCATAAGACAGTTCTTTTCCAGTTTTTTAAGGAATCTCCACACTATTCTCCATAGTGGCTGTACTAGTTTGCATTCCCACCAACAGTGTAAATGCAACTTTTTCTCCACACCCTCTCCAGCATTTATTGCTTGTAGACCTTTTGATAGCAGACATTCTGACTCGTGTGAGATGGTACCTCACTGTGGTTTTGATTTGCATTTCTCTGATAGTGAGTGATGTTGAGCATCTTTTCATGTGTCTGTTAGCCATCTGTGTGTCTTCTTTGGAGAAATGTCTGTTTAGTTCGTTGGCCCACTTTTTGGTTGGGTTGTTTGTTTTTCTGGTATTGAGCTGCATGAGCTGCTTGTATATTTTGGAGATTAATTGTTTGTCAGTTGCTTTGTTGCTATTATTTTCTCCCATTCTGAAGGCTGCCTTTTTACCTTGCTTATAGTTTCCTTCGTTGTGCAAAAGCTTTTAAGTTCAATTAGGTCCCATTTGTTTATTTTTGTTTTTATTTCCATGTTCCACATCTTGATTCTTTGGCAGCCTGCATGTGGAATCTTTCTTAGTTCCCTGAGCAGGGACTAGACCCGCACCCCCTGCTCTGGAAGGTGAAGTCCCAACCACTGGACTGCCAGAGACGTCCCTTAATGCTGTGTGTGTGAGTGTGTGAGCAGATTTTATCTTTCCCCCTTGATGATCTTGGAAATCGCTTGTATGCATAACTGTGAATTCTGTACTAGGTGAAGTTTTATTTGTCATTTTTTGAGTCCTTAAAAAAAGAGAGAAACTAATTAAATATAGGAACAAGTCAATAGATGTATAAAACTACATTTCTTTAAAAGTGCATAATTCATTCATAACACTAATTGATATTGTCCTTCTCACCAATTAATCCAAGCAGGCAGAGTAAAAGATTATAGCATTTATTGATTTTTGGACAAGTCATGCACATGCATAGAATTCAGACCATCTCATTCCCATCCTCATCTTCTAGCTGGGCAACTCTTTGTATAAGTTTCTTGGGGACACTCTAACAGGTAGCAGAAGTATAGGAGGTTTAGTGTGGTTTGGCCCAGAGGGTGAGCTCTGATGCAAGACAGAGCCTGAAACTCAGTCACTTACTTTGTGACTTTGGGCAGCCTCACTGTACCTCAGTTTTTCTCATCTGCAAAATGGGTATATGAATGAGGTCTCAGAATTACTGAGAACAACTAATGGATAATTCGTGTAAAGTGCTAAGAACAACTCTTGGCATGCAGAATACATGCAACAAGTATTAACGGTTAATATTAAATGTGAACATTGCTTTTTGTCCTTACCCTGTACATAAATAGTAGCATATGGTGCGCACTTCCACACCTTTTTTTTTTAACCTAACAATATTGGTTCATTTTCTTACGTATAGATCTGCCTCATTCTTTTTAGTGGGTCCACAGTATTCTCTTCTGCGGATATAATTTTACGTATCTAGTCCCTACAGGTGGGCATTTAGATTTTTACGGTATTATAAAGTCTTGATATTCTGGTGGTATTATAAAGAGCCTTAGTGAAATGTCATGTGTACATGTACTAGTGTGTCTGTAGGATAAATTTCTAGAAGTGGAATCTAGAAATGGTTGAAATACAGGTTTTTGTTTTGCTGGATACTGACAAACTGTCCTCTGTAGGACAATGTACCCCTAACCAGCAAAATATTCTCATATATACTTTTTTTGACAATCAGCGTTTAAGTTTTAAGAATATGATTTTGTATTAGAGAAATGCAAATCAAACCTACAGTGAGGTTCCCTTCACACCAGTCAGGATGGCCATCATCAAAAAGTCTACAATCAGTAACTGCTGTAGAGGATGTGGAGAAAAGGGAACCTTCCTATACTGTTGGTGGGCGTGTAAATTGGTGCAGCCACTATGGAAGACAGTGATTGTGCTCAGTCGTGTCCGACTCTGTGCGACCCTGTGGGCTGCAGCCCGCCAGGCTCCTCCGTCCATGGGGATTCTCCAGGCAAGAACACTGCAGTCGGTTGCCATGCCCTCCTCCGGGGGATCTTCCCAACCCAGGGGTCGAACGCAGGCTCCCGCATTGCAGGCAGACTCCTTACCAGCTGAGCCACCAGGGAAGCGGAAAACAGTATGGTGTTCCTTAAAAAGCCAAATAGAGCCCCACGTGCTTGCTGTGGTTTGCCAGGTCCACTGTGGGGAACGCACGGGCCCACAGGAGGTTTGTGCTGATTTAGGGGCCATGGACAGCTGGGCTGCCCGGCTCTCTGTGGTGGTGGGCTTCATCTACTCTGTATGCTTGCCTGCTGCTGGGAGTCGAGCAGGCCGTGCAGGCGTTCCCTGAAGCGCTGGACCCCAGGCTCTTCAGCAGCGTGGCAGTCGTCCCTTCTCAGCAACTCGACAGTATCTCCGCTGGAGGAGCGTGTCTCCCCCACCCCTTGGGAATTTAGCCCGACGCAAGAGATGCTGCTGAACTTGGCAGTCGGTACTGTTCGTGTGGCTCTTCCCACGTGCTCGTCTTTTTGTCAGTGTTAGCTGTCACGAACACCCTGCGAGACAGGCGAAATATTGACGCTTAGAGAGGTCAGCTGGCGTGTGAACTGGGAAGAGGACAGAAGTGAGATTCGTGTCCGGGTCTTTTTCTTGGTGAAGATCGTCCTTCCTTGTCCACTGTGCCAACACCGCCGCCAGGAGCTGTCACATTTGTCTGACACAGTAGTTTTAGGTGGTGGGCTTCATCTACTCTGTATGCTTGCCTGCTGCTGGGAGTCGAGCAGGCCGTGCAGGCATTCCCTGAAGCGCTGGACCCCAGGCTCTTCAGCAGCGTGGCAGTCGTCCCTTCTCAGCAACTCGACAGTATCTCCGCTGGAGGAGCGTGTCTCCCCCACCCCTTGGGAATTTAGCCCGACGCAAGAGATGCTGCTGAACTTGGCAGTCGGTACTGTTCGTGTGGCTCTTCCCACGTGCTCGTCTTTTTGTCAGTGTTAGCTGTCACGAACACCCTGCGAGACAGGCGAAATATTGACGCTTAGAGAGGTCAGCTGGCGTGTGAACTGGGAAGAGGACAGAAGTGAGATTCGTGTCCGGGTCTTTTTCTTGGTGAAGATCGTCCTTCCTTGTCCACTGTGCCAACACCGCCGCCAGGAGCTGTCACATTTGTCTGACACAGTAGTTTTTTCTAAATAAGGGCTCATTATCACTCCTGCTTCAACTACCCGTAAGGTAATTACAGTCAGTTTTAATGTTGCTAATGATTTTCAGTATCTCCTCTAATTATCTTTGTTACTTCTCAGAGGAAGACTGAGGCCTTCATGCGTTGACAGGTCGTCAAGATTGCTCTTAAGTTCCCAGCGATCAGCCTTACCGCCCAGGGTCTCCCATCAGCTTCTGGTGATGAATAGAGGGCGCTCTTTCTGTCTCTCCCCGTCCTGGCAGCCCAGCAATGTCATCACCCACTTCTCTTAGGACCCGCAAGCACACCAGGCAGCGTTCTTGCTGTACACATACCTTCCCGTCCAGGATTTTCCCGTCTTCCCACGGAGTGAAATTGATATTTCTGTCTTCGTCAGTTCCTCCCACGCCGCCCATTTTCTCCTTCCTTTGTGTCCACCATCTCTTTTGAAGTGTTCTGTAGGCTAACGGAGATGTGTCGACTTCTCATCCTTCATTTATTTCTTGTTATTCTTTTAGTTGTAAGGCTTACTGTATTCTGTGCCTTCGCTGGGCAGTATTATTGATGCTGTTTTCCCGTCCCTCTGCCCCAGTTCTGCTCCAGGCTGTTCAGGGTCTGGGTCGGGTTGTGCTGGAGCAGGGCCAGGTCAGCACTGGGAGAGCCCGCAGGGACCGTCTGGGCTTCTAGATTCAGGGCATCACTCGGCTCTGCCCGTCATTCCCTTCCTAGCTGCCCCAGCCCCCCGCCAGTGCGCAGCAAGGCTTTTCCCCGGGGCCGCAAGCCAGCTGGGAAGAGAAAGCAGTGCCTCCAGTGTCGGGCAAGAAGAGGGTGGTCTCTGTGGCCTCTGGTCTTTCCTGGGTGGGTGTGAGTTCCACGCGTGGCTGGGCACCCTGGGCTTTGATCCAGGTGTCTGGTACCCACTACCTCAAACCTCATACTATGTAAGGATCGTTACTCTCTGTGTTTTTGCCAGTCAGGCAAACTGATGCTCCGAGAGGTTGCGATCTCGCCTGGAGCACACCCTGCCTGTGGGCGCTCCGGGGTTCCAGCCCCATCTGTGGGCCTCCACGGTCCGCTTCGCTTCCACCACAGCACATCTTTTCTCTGCAAAGGCGCTTGATGCCTGAGTGCTTTCTGCGTTTTCTGTCGTCTTCACTGACTTAGTGCCTTCATGTCCTGAGGACATCACAGTGGCTGTCTTAACACTACTGCGTCATGCTCCCTGGAGGCATTTATTTTTCCCTGTTTGACTCACTGGGCTTTGGGGGTGGTTCAGTGGTAAAAAATCTGCTTGCCAGTGCAGGAGGTGCAAGTTAATTCGCTGGGTCAGGAAAACCCCCTTGGAGGTGGAAATGGCACCCGCTCCAGGATTCTTGTCTGGGAAATCCCGTGGACAAAGGAGCCTGGTGGGCTACTCCATGGGGTCGCAAGAGAGTCGGACACAACTTAGCGATGAAATAACAACATTTGACTCATTAATAATCTCAGCACGTCATTTCCCTTGTTCACTGTGTTAGTACCTGGTGAGCCCCGCTTCCCGGGCTCCTGCGCAGGGAGAACAGGCCTTAAAGTGATATCACATGGGGCCTTGACCATCTGATAATGTTAGATCAAGGTCGTTGTTTATTTTCCTTTTAATGAGTTAAACTTTGATGCCCAAAGGATTCTCACATGGATTCTTTTCCTTTTAGCGGTCCTGTGTTTTTACTTTTAGACCTGTGTCTTGCTTAACAGAGCATTCTGTAGGTGTTTACACAGGAATTTTATTATAGGTAATATTGGGCTGACTGCAGACTGGGATAAGACCTTGAAAAGTTTAGGGTATGTCTCAGTTTCATAAAATTCTTATAGTGAGTTTAATCTGCAGTGAAAATTTGAAATGAGGTACTTTTTAGTTCTGTAATTCTGGTTTCTGATAAGTTTTGATTTGGTAAAGATCAGTATTTTCTTACTCATTGTCTTTAGTTAAGGGGTCTAGGGATATCATTAAAGTATATTTTCCCTGGGTAGGAAGTGACTATATATTAATTTAGGAAGTGACTATATATTAATTATGGAAAATATAGGAAATGCAGAGATATATAAAGAATAAAATATTCAGTTCAGTTCAGTTCAGTCACGCAGTCGTGTCCGACTCTTTGTGACCCCATGAATCCNCATGCTTTGGGCTTTGCTTTCTGGGCAAACGAGGTTAATACAATTGTCCTGTCTCTTCCAAAGATATATTGAGACTATTTAGGATAAACTAGGCTTCAGTTCAGTTCGGTTCAGTCTCGCCATCGTGTCCAACTCTTTGAGACCCCATGAATCGCAGTATGCCAGGCCTCCCTGTCCATCACCAACTCCCGGAGTTCACTCAGACTCACGTCCATTGAGTCCATGATGCCATCCAGCCATCTCATCCTCAGTCGTCCCTTTCTCCTCCTGCCCCCAATCCCTCCCAGCATCAGGGTCTTTTCCAATGAGTCAACTCTTCGCATAAGGTGGCCAAAGTAGAGACCAAAATTGTCTGAAGACTACTATGGCCAAGATGGGGATGAGAGGCAAGGTGGAAGGAAAAATTTCTTTCAGGAAGCAAGTGTTTGAAAGCATACTGTTTATGATAGAAACTATGCGCCTGTGTTGATTTTATTTTGTTGTTTAGTTGCTAAGTCATGCAGACTCTTTTGCAACCCCATGGAACTATAGTTAAAAAGGTTTTAATCTATTAGAGGGGCTAAAGTAGGAAATATCTGTAGAAGCTTTGTTTCCTAAGCACCAAATTGTTCATATTTGCATTACCTTATACAAAGACATCAAATTTGATACTTACAGTGACTAGAAATAAGGGCAAAGTCCAGAATTAAAGCCATATTTCCTTTTAGAATGAATTTTGTATCTTCAAACTGTCACTCACCTGTGTGAACATAAATCAACCAAATAGCATAGGTACTTTCATGTAACAAAACAATTTCCACTTCATATTGTCAATGAATGTGCAGAAATCATTATCCAAGTTTGTATATTGTGATTTATCTTTGATTTATTTTCTTGAGATCTGTGATGTTATTGAGATTTTAGACACATCTATCTTTTTACTACTATCTTTTTGAAATGTTCTGGGAATACTTATTTGTACCAGTTAGTGATAAAATGCAATTAAATGAACCATAATTAAAACTAATTCAAAGTCTGACATCTTAGGTTTTTTTCTTCTTATATTACAGTTTAAACATTTATCATGTGAAATTTTAATACTTATAAATTTGTGCTTGTATAGAAAATTATTTTTCTCGTTTTCCCAGTTGCTAAAATTTTATATGCCAAACTCTTTAAAACTTTAACATGAGAAAGTTGGGGTTGAATTTCTTTTAAGAAGAAATGTTCTAGTTCCTATTTGAAAGAGAAAAAGAAACCTTATATACAGAAATCCATCCATAGCTTCAGTCATTTGAAATATGTTCTTTAATTCTGGAATTAAAAATTTAAGATAAAATTTACTCTGAAAAGGAAGTAGCAAGTAAATTAAACAGAATGTAGTTTAAGAAATAACAAACTTTATCCTACATTTTAAATTTCTGGTATGTCTTAATATTAACTTTTATGGAGATGATAAAAAATCATCTCAATGGCCCCATGTAACTTACTTCTCAGTCATGGAAAATATGGCCCATAATATTAGAAACATTTATATTAAATTTCATGTATTTAATATGAGCTGAACTGAACTGAATAGGTAAAAATTGTTGGACAGAGACTTCCCAGATGGCTCCAGTGCTAAAGAATCCGCCTGCCTATGCAGGAGACAGCATTTAATTCTTGGGTCTGGAAGATCCCCTGGAGAAGGAAATGTCAACCCACTCCAGTATTCTTTCCTGGAGAATATTTCCTGGACAGAAGAGCCTGGTGGACCACAGTCCATGTAGTCACAAAGAGTCAGATATGACTTAGAAACTAAATCACCATCACCAAACTCCTACTAAAATATCAACTGCTTAAAGCTACAGGACAAAATTTAAAAGAATAAAATAAAATAGAATGTACAGCATGTAATGATCTTCCTTTGTCTGATTGGAAGACTCAATTGTTCAGGTGTTCTAATGATCACACCAACTGAAAAAATGAAATTTCAAGGTCCTTTCTTGCTTCAACTAGTGCTGGTCAAACATTAAAAAAAAATTTTNTACAGGACAAAATTTAAAAGAATAAAATAAAATAGAATGTACAGCATGTAATGATCTTCCTTTGTCTGATTGGAAGACTCAATTGTTCAGGTGTTCTAATGATCACACCAACTGAAAAAATGAAATTTCAAGGTCCTTTCTTGCTTCAACTAGTGCTGGTCAAACATTAAAAAAAAATTTTATTGAAGAATACTAACTTTACTTGAAAGGAAAGAAAGGGGGAAAAATTCACAGCTTCCTTACCATAGCCATTATAGTAGTTTTACCTTTCTGTGTTTACACTTCAGCTGTGTCCATTTGCAGACATAATGTTTACATATTATTAGACACAGCATAAATATAGTTAATCTTTCTTATTTTCCACTGATCAATATATTTATAAGTATTTCTGTGTATTTTACTGTATGTTTAAGCAGAATATGTACTGTGTTGTCTGTGAATCCATGAAAAAAATACTCATCAAATTATACAGCACTGTGGCAAAGATGGCTAGTATCTAACCCCAATATCAATGCTTCTCCTTAGGAAGAGATGTGTATAAGAGACAGGTGTGAGGTGCAGTGAGGGGTGGGTGGCAGGGGAGGGAGGATGGCTGGAGGGGAGGGTGGGGTTGGAAAGAGCCAGAATCAGGGGGAAGGCAACTGCCCTGAGCCCGGTTAAGCGTCTCCCACCGCCCCCGCTTGTTTGTCCTGCCGTCTGCTTGTGACAGCTGTTGACAGAGCTCCGGAGTGCCCAGGAAGAGGAGAACCGGCAGCTGCTGGCCGAGGTGCAGGCGCTGAGCAGGGAGAACCGGGAGCTCCTGGAGCGCAGCCTGGAGAGCCGGACCACCTGCACCGCGAGCAGCGCGAGTACCTGTGAGGGGCCGCAGGGGCCGGTGTGGCTGCCCCCTGGGACCTTTATGGGGCGATTCCCTGGGAAGGCCTGGGGAAAAGAGGAGGCTGACCCTCCTGGGGGCTCGGGCAGCAGTGTATCAACCCATCCTGGGGCATGTTGCTGTTTAACCAGCAGGGGTGTACCGGGGTGTACCCTGCGTTCATGCCCAGGCCTCAGGTCCACCTCCTCCTTCCCCATCCTCCCAGGGACCAGCTCAACGCCCTGCGCCGGGAGAAGCAGAAGCTGGTGGAGAAAATCATGGACCAGTACCGCGTGTTGGAGCCTGGGCCCCTGCCCCGGACCAAGTGAGCAGGCCCCTCCACCCCGGCGGGCCGGAAGTCTTCCCTACCTCACCCCTGCCCTGCCCTCTGAGCCCTGGCCTAGCCCGGGTCCAGGCCCAAGTGAGGGTTGGCCTGGCCTCTGCCACCCCTGACATGGCCCTCTTGTCCTCCTTCCTCCCTGGCCTGACCCCGCCTCTTGTGCCCTCTTGCCCCCAGGAAGGGCAGCTGGCTGGCAGACAAGGTGAAGAGGCTGATGCGGCCCCGGCGGGAGGGGGGCCCCCACGGGGGGCCGCGCCTGGGGGCCGATGGGGCTGGCAGCACTGAGAGCCTGGGGGGCCCCCCAGAGACGGAGCTCCCCGAGGGCAGGGAGGCGGATGGGACAGGTGGGTCTGGGGCCCCCCCCGCCCCCAGGGGCTTGCCAGTGCCCCTGGTCTTCCTGTGTGGCTTGCGCATGAGTTCCCCACTGGCCTGTCCTGCTGCAGCTCCCCGCTCCTGCCCTCCCCCCATCGGATGGTGCCGGTGACTCTCTGCCCTGGGTCCCTAATGCGTCCCTCTTGGCTGGCACCTCCCTCCAGCCCGCACTGCCACCCACCCGGTCCTACCCATCCAGAGCGGTGCCTAGGACCTCGGAGCAGCGGGGACTTTAGTCAGAGGCCACTTATCCCAGACAGCAGACGAGGAAGCCGAGGCTTTCATGGACCTGACATTCCAGGTTCCTATGCAGTATTGCTCTTTACAGCATCGGACCTTGCTTCTATCACCAGTCACATACACAGCTGGGTTTTGTTTTTGTTTTGGCTCCATCCCTTCATTCTTTCTGGAGTTATTTCTCCACTGATGTCCAGTAGCATATTGGGCACCTAGTGACCTTGGGAGTTCTCTTTCAGTATCCTACCATTTTGCCTTTTCATACTGTTAATGTGGTTCTCAAGGCAAGAATACTGAAGTGGCTTGCCATTCCCTTCTCCAGTGGACCACATTCTGTCAGACCTCTCCACCATGACCTGCCCGTCTTGGTTGCCCTGCGGGCATGGCTTGGTTTCATTGAATTAGACAAGGCTGTGGTCCTAGTGTGATTAGATTGACTAGTTTTCTGTGAGTATGGTTTCAGTGTATCTGTCCTCTGATTCCCTCTTGCAACACCTGCCATCTTACTTGGGTTTCTTTTACCTTGGACGTGGGGTATCTCTTCACGGCTGCTCCAGCAAAGTGCAGCCAGTACTCCTTACCTTGGATGAAGGAGATCTTCACACCACCGCCCTTCCTGATCTTCAACATGGGATAGCTCTTCTAGGCCCTCCTTCTCCTGCGCAGCCACAGCTCCTTGGACGTTGGGTTGCTCTTCCCGGCCGCCGCCCCGGCCTCAGGCGCCGCCTCTGGCCTTGGGCGCCACCTCTGGCCTCGGGCGCTGGGTGGCTCCCCGCCACGGCCACCACCCCTGGCCTCAGACGCCAGGTGGCTCCTCTTGGCCGCCTGTGCCTTAGTGTGTCGCTTGCGGCAGCCGCCTGCGCCTTAAGGAAAAATTTTGAGGAGCATCAGGGAAGAAATCAACCCTGAATATACATTGGAAGGACTGATGCTGGAGCTCCAATACTTTGGCCACCTGATTCGAAGAGCCTCATTGCAAGAGACTGTGATGCTGGGAGATATTGAAGGCAAAATAAGAAGAGAGTGGCAGAGGATGAGATAACTAGGTAGCATCACTGACTCAATGATAGGAATCTGAGCAAACTCCAGGGAATAGCGAAGGACAGGGAGGCCTGGCATGTTGTAGTCCATGGAGTTGGATAACACTTATTGACTGGACGACAGCAACAAATGAAAAAACATGTCCTGAAATTATCTGAGAAAATAATTGTTAAATGCATTATTACTTTAGTATATATATATGACTATTGTCAAGTGTTTTTAATGTGGCTTACTACAGTTTAAATATGATTTCCCCAGTTTTATTGTGATATAATTGACGTATAGCACTGTATAATTTAAGGCATATAGCATGATGTAAAGTTTGACTTTATTTGAAATTAAAAATATCTTTGAGAGGGTACTTTTTTTTTTTATTAAAAAAACGACTGCATTCTCCTAACTAGATCCAGCGTTACTTAGAGATACCAAATGATAGTCTTTTCATTGAGTGGGATCTTTCTTTCATTATTCATTTTCTTCAAACTTTAAATACCTTGACCAGTCATTTCAGAACATGGGACCTTTAAGTAGATAACATCTTCTGAATGGTAAAATTAGCATTCAGGAAATAGTCCCTATAATTCTTTTTGATCACACATGTCTTTTCTTGTCAAGATTTCATTAGTATGTAAATACTTGCCTGTAACAGCAGTGAATCTCTTTATCATGTATATTTAATTAACATATAAATAACTCTGAGATGCACTTTTTCTAATTTCTAATATAAGCCATCCTGTTTAAGTATTGTATTTATAATAAGTAAAAATCTGTTAGAGTCACTTGAATGGGACATTGTGTATTCCTATGGTTGATTCATGTTGATTTTGATAGAAACCAACACAATTCTGTGCAGCAGTTATCCTTCAAATAAAACATAAATTTAAGAGTCACATTGATATTTTGTAGACAGAAGCATATACATTATTTTAAGATATGTTTTGATCTCAGTGTGTTCCACTGTTTAATCTTAAAAGTTTAGATACTGTATGTAATAGCTATGGAAAAAATCCATGATCTGTGTAACTGTTGGGATCCCATGCATGGTGTGACACATACTTGATGTGGAGGAGTGAGGATCCCATGCATGGTGTTGACACATACTTGATGTGGAGGAGTGATGGTATGATACACTGGGAGGAGCAAAGGCTTTTAGTCAGAATATGGGTGTCTGTCCTGGTTCTGAGCTTCCTAGCTGTGTTACTATTGGGAAGTCCCTTAACTTCTTGGAACTTGAATTTTGTCAAGTGTGAAATGGGGAAATTGTAAAGGTATTGTAATGGTTCAGTAGCCTAAGAGATGTATTACCTAGCAGAGGTCCTGGCAAATAGTCAGCATTCAGTGTACAGCAATGGTTGTATTAATAGCAAATATGGCTGTAGCAATAGCAACAGCAGTTTTTGGTACAGGTTGATGAAAAGAATGTCATAATAGATAACATTTTATTTTCAAGTGCGTTAAGTAGGTTTGCAAAGGACTGATGAATAAGCAAAATGTAGAGCTGTAATAGGAACTATTTCTCTTTGATAATGCCAGTGCTTTGGTTTCTCATCTGGGACAGCACCCCTTATGTGGTTTCGGGTACCTGAGATTTTGGACTGTTTAATCAAAAAGTTGAGGATTATTTCAAACAAAGTTTTTAATTTCACTTTTTATTGACTTTATAGTTTTGATATACATCAACAACTATATTATAAATGAACAAATCATAAATGGGCAATTTGAATTGTTATAAAATGAACACAATTAGGAAACAGACCTAACAAAGCACTCTTGATGCTGTCTCCTTTTACCCTCTCCTGTTCACCTCACCCATGAGAACCACCCTGACTTCTAACAGGATAGCTCGGTTTTGTCAATTAAACATGTGCAGTGGTTTATGAGGACTATTGTACCTAAACTCTGGAAAAGCATATTTTTCTTAACAGAGATCAGATTTCTGATGTTCTTTTAAGTGCCTCTCATTTTTTCTAATGCTGACTGTACAATAACATTTTGGATTTTTATATTTAACATGTTTGTTATGGACAGAATATAATTTTGCCCTTTTATCTGTCTGTCTCTGCTTTTAATTGGCATGCTTAGACTATTTACAGGCAGACCTCATTTTATTGCACTTTGCTTTATTGTGCTTCACAGATACTATGTCTTTTACAAATTGAAGATTTGGGCAACCCTGAATCGGGCAGGTTTATTGGTGCCATTATTTCCAATAGAATTTGCTCACTTTGGTGTTCACAGTTTGGTAGTTTCTGCAATACTTCCCACTCTTTCATGATTATATTTGTTATATGATCTGTGATGTTTGTTACTATTAAAAAACATCATGACTTGCTGAAGGTTCTGATGATGGTTAGCATCTTTTTTAGCCAGAAAGTATTTTAAGCCTAAGGTATATACATTAGTTTTTAGATAGTTCTGTTGCAGAGTTGATAGACTACACCATAGTGTAAACATTTATGTTTGTTGCTCAATCTCTCAGTCCTGCCTGACTCTTTGCAACCCCATGGACTGGAGCCTGCTCGGTTCCTCTGTCTATGAAATTTCCCAGGTAAGGATATTGGAGTGGGTTGCCATTTCCTTCTCCAGGGTATCTTTCTGACCCCGGGATTGAACCTACTTCTCCTGCTTGGCAGGTGGATTCTTTACCATTTAGCCACCTGGGAAGTCCCAAGTTTTATGTTTATGGAAGACCAAAACATTCATGCGGCTTGTTTTTTTTTTTTTTGTGATACTGCTTTATTGTCATGATCTAGAACCAAACCCATGACATCTCCGAGGTCTACATCTCCTTGGGTCTACTGTACTAAACTTAGGAAAGTCAGGTCTGTTATTTTTTCAAGTATTTTTCCTCTTCCTCCTCCTCCCATCCCCAGTATGCATCATCTTTTTTGGGACTCCACTTCCACTTAGGTTAGCCACTTGATTTGTCTCACAGTTTTTTGTTTTTGATTTTTATTTTCGAGTCTTTTTCTCCCCCATGTTTTATTTTGGATAGTTCCTGTTTACTAATTTTTTTAGTAAAAACGTTTACTAATTTTTTTTTTCAGTGTCTCTTATTGATGATATTAGTGTGTTTTTCATCTTAGCTACGAAGTTTTTATTCCTAGGAATTAGATTTGGGTCTTTTTAAATTTTCTCCCCCCTTACCATGTTACTGATATTTCTTAGAAATTGGTTTTTCTACTGATTATGGGCCATAATTTCTTGCCTTTTTTGCATACCTGCTATTTTTTTACTGGATGCCAGAGATGTAGGTTTGTTCATCTTGCTGGTAGAGTTAGTTTTTATCTCATTTTCTTTGGAACATCCTTTTTCTTCCCAGATTCTATTGGCTTATTCAGTCACACTTCTGTGTTTCACCAGGTACCTTACCATGTGTACTTTGAGGTTAGTTTCTCTGTGCGGTTGATCCAAATAGGTTTCTGAATTTGTAATGGAGTAAATTCATCTGTGTGTGTGTGTGTGTGTGTGTTAGTCGCTCAGTCGTGTCCGACTCTTTGCGACCCCACAGACTGTAGCCCACCAGGCTTCTCTGTCCATGGAATTCTCCAGGCAAGAATACTGGAGTGGATTGCCATTCCCTTCTCCAAAATTCATCTGTAGGGGTTTTAAAATCTGAACATTATAGAATGTGACCTAGCAACACAGGTACAGGGATATTTATTTGATATTGTTTTCTTCTTTGTGGATAATGTGGAATCTTTTTATCCCAGGGTCAGGTCCCTGATCACATTCTATACTTTCTGTCTTTTTGTGAATGAGTATTTATTATGTACCTAAGAATCTATATAAAGCATGACTCATTTCATTCAAATGCTCCGGTGTTTTGCTTTCTGTCTTCCTGCCGTCTGCAGTTGAACTTTGAACCTCATCAGCAATAGCGATGTGTTAGAATAACTTGCACAGCAAACACCTGTACCATCGTCTTCCCAGTCACAGCCTGTTAAGTTGACACCAGAGCCTCGCTCTCTTCATTTCCAGTGTTTTCACTTCTTCAGTTATGATTATTATCAGTCTGCAGTGTAATTTGGCCTCAACTTAGAAGATTCTCGATGAAAAGGCTATAAATAGACTTGTACGGCAGCATCTCAGAGCAAACAGTCTATGCTTCTTGTTTCTGGAAAGTTTAGGACAGTCCACATCTCTGTGCTTATTTATGCTCCTACATTCAGGCCAAGAGGCACCTGCAGTATACAGTATTGTGATGTTGCTCATGGCATGGGTATCAGATAGGGAGTTGTATGGTCCATTTTAGAAACAGAAATGTTTGAATAAACCTCAGGTACATTACCAAAGTCTTCAGCTAAAGGGAAAGCTTATTAATCTTGAAATTTAAGTACTCCTGTGGTTTTAGGGTAGGTTTGCTTTTTCATTTATTTATTCAGATTTATCCATCCATCCATTAGTCTGTCCATCATCCATCCATCCATCCATTAAATATTTAGTGCATGCCAGGTATTGAACAAAAGATATGAAAATCACCAAAGCTTTGAAGGAGGTTACAGATTAGTAAAGGAGCAGCATATAAATAAAAAGTTGTAATTGAGTGCACTGACAGTGGGAACAGAAGTACATGCAGGGTTTAGTAATATGGAGGAGAGTCTGGTAAGCTGCTTGGTCTGGGAACATCAGAGAAGGTTTCAGGGTTTTTTTTTTTTTTTTTCTTTTTTAATGAATAGTATGTTGATTGACACAGTTAAAGAGAACATTATAAATAGGCATGCCATGAATCATACTACTCTTCTATCCATTTAGATGAGGTTAAAGTATTATTTTTACATAACTTATATCCACATTTTTTCTTCCTACTTCCATTATACAGCTTGGTTCTGAAATATACATTTTTCTTTCTTTGAAGAGTTTTTAAAGATTTAGAATCACACAATGCTTCCTTTCTTAAAGAAGTTTTCTAATTACGTGACAGAATCATTTTGCTGTGATCCTTCTGTAAGTTTGGGACTGAGGGTAGAAAGTGCTCCTACTCTGAAAGACATGTATACAGATAATTATAGGAGCAGTGAGGTCGGTGCTCAAAGAGTTAGGTATGCACTCTTAGCTATGGAGCCTTCCTCTTCAATTAACTTTTATATTTTTCATTAATTATTTATTTATATCTTGACTAAATCTTATATTTTAATTCTTAAACTTTTTTGGTATTTGTTTCTGAGAGCTCTGCTTTTAGAATTAAAGAGTATCAGTGACTCTGTTTCTGCTGATCATTGAATCATTTATTCGTTTAGTCAGTGATGAATATTAAGCTCATAGAGTTTACTTTTCTGCAAACTTATGATCATAGTACTTATTGTGTATTTGAAGATTAAATGAAGTAATGCATTTATATAAATTTAGTTAAAATGATTATATATACTTGCTATGCATGTAATATTGCTGGGAGTTGTGGTAGATGCAAAGGAGTATTTACAAGAAAGGAATATTTACTTTTAATGGGGATACAAAATATGTATTTTGTTATGACCAACCTATACAGCATATTAAAAAGCAGAGACATTACTTTGCCAACAAAGGTCCATCTAGTCAAGGCTATGGTTTTTCCAGTGGTCATGTATGGATGTGAGAGTTGGACTGTGAAGAAAGCTGAGTGTAGAAGAATTGATGCTTTTGAACAGTGGTGTTGGAGAAAGCTCTTGAGAGTCCTTTGGACTGCAAGGAGATCCAACCAGTCCATCCTAAAGGAGATCAGTCCTGGGTGTTCATTGAAAAGACTGATGCTGAAGCTGAAACTTTAGTACTTTAGCCACCTGATGCAAAGAGCTAACTCACTGGAAAAGACCCTGATGCTGGGAAAGATTGAAGGCAGGAAGAGAAGGGGACGACAGAGGATGAGATGGTTGGATGGCATCACTGACTCAATGAACATGTGTTTGGATGAACTCCGGGAATTGGTGATGGACGGGGAGGCCTGGCGTGCTATGGTTCATGGAGTCACAAAGAGTTGTGCACAACTGAACTGAAAATATGTATTAAGGAAATTAAAGAACTCCATGGAAACATAAGACAAATGTACCATCTTATGTATAATATCATAAGTTTAAATAGTAAATGCCAGGGGAATTGTTCAGTTATTAGGAGTGAGAATCGAGAACAGGAAGAAAGCAACCTAGACTGGAATGGTCATAGAAACATCTGAGAAAAGCCGAATTTAAGCTAGAAGAGATGGGATTCAGATAGGTAGGACATCATAGTGTCTGAAACCAGAGACTCTGGAACCAGACTTGCTTGGATTCAAATCCCAGCTGCAGCGTTTTAGTTGTGTGATTTTATGAGTTAGGATGCTGTCTGTCTTTCAAGACTGCTGACTTTGTATGTGTGTATGTATGATAATATATAATTTTATAGTTGTTCTTACAGACGTAAGCATTTTTAAGTGTCAACTGTAGGCCAGACAAGGTTGGATAACTTTATAGATAGTGTGTGAAATGTCCATTCAGTGCATGTCTATAAGCAGGAATATGCAGAGATTTTGAAGGGCGGCAACAAGGAAATCAGTCTTGCTATGGCTTAGGATCTGCATGAGCATAATTTGTGCTGTTTTATTTAGTGATAGGGATAAAAAGCAGATAAAAAGTCTTCCTCTAATTTTTTGTTCAATCTCTGTTACTACCACAACCTGATATAGGATCAGGGTTTATAATGTATATTTATACACTTCATGAATATTTTGGTATATTTCATTAGTTTTGTAGTTGCTAAGTCCAGATGTCATACACTTTATCTTTGTCGTGCATATTATTGTCTTGCTGCCTGGAAGTAATGTAAAATAAAGGCCTTACACTTATTCTCTCTACTGGTTCTGGTCGGTCTAAGTAACGCAGAACACAAAATGGAATTGATTTGGTTTCTTTCCTGTTACCTCCCTTTTGATAGTCAAGGGCATGTAGTTTCGGGCCTCTCCAGTGTGACAATGCTGCTGCTGCTGCTGCTGCTGCTGCTGCTAAGTTGCTTCAGTCATGTCGGACTCTGTGCGACCCCATAGATGGCAGCCCACCAGGCTCCCCCGTCCCTGGGATTCTCCAGGCAAGAACACTGGAGTGGGTTGCCATTTCCTTCTCCAATGCATGAAAGTGAAAAGTGAGAGTGAAGTTGCTCAATTGTGTCCGACTCTTCACAACCCCATGGACCTCAGCCTTCCAGGCTCCTCCATTCATGGGATTCTCCAGCAAGAGTACTGGAGTGGGGTGCCATCGCCTTCTCTGAGTGTGAGAATAGTCCTTGTCAGTTGTTACTTGACTTAGACTTTCCGTCTTTCGGTGTCATCACCCTTTCTTCCCTAGTGACTTTCCGGGTAGCAAGGAAGGGTAGTCTTCCTTTTTCTGAGTACCTTCATTGTCTTTTCTTCAAAATTAGTCATTTGTTCAAGGGGCAGGTGGGGGAGTGTTGGTGGTATAGAGGGGAATTTTCATATCATTAATGTCTCTATTCATCCTTCACCCCTTGTTTTGTTGGCATTAAGTACCTATGTGAGTATCTTCCTTTCTCAGTTACTTATAATTAGCTTTTCTGGGAATTTCTTCCGTGATTCTCCATTCGAGTTTGTGGCTTTCCATTAAACTTTAACTATTTAATGACTAGTTCTTAGAAATAATCAAAGCATCCTTTGTTCATGGTTAAATATTTTCAAATGATTGCAATCTTTTGGGAGAGAAATAATGCCTTGTGGCACTTGTTTAGTCGCTAAGTCGTGTCTGACTCTTTGTGACCCTAAGGACTGTATCCCCCCAGGCTTCTCTGTCCATGGGATTTTCCAGGCAAGAATACTGGAGTGGGTTTCCATTCCCTTCTCCAGTGGATCTTTTAACACAGGGATTGAACCTGTGTCTCCTGCTTGGCAGATGGATTCTTTACCACCAAGTCCCCTGGAAGCCTGTGGTATTTACTACTACCTTTTAAATCAGCTCCTCAGATTTTCTTGTCACTGTTTATTGCACTGGCCAGGTGCCCACCCAGTGTGATGTCAGCAGAGTTTATTGCCATTGTTAGGCATTTGTAAATATAATTGTTTGTATGATCATTAATGTGATGTTACTATTTATCATAGAGTAGATCCTGAAATGGCAACAAGTCACATATATCCTGTATTTCACTACCCATGAAAAACCTTCTTGGTGGTGTTGATAATACTGCTGCTTTTTATGGTGGATGAGTGCTTATTATATATGAAGTACTGTTCAAAAGGCTTTCTTGTTCTAATTTGATCCTTCACAAATTCAGATTGTTATTATCCCTATTTGACTAATGAGGAATCTTGAAGCACATGCAGATTGAGTAACTTGATCAAGATGACATGGCTCTGCATGGTGGTATCAGAGTTCTGACAGAGATTAGACTTCTCAGAGCATGCTCTACCTTTTGGATTAGAATTCAGGAAAACATGGCTCTAGTCTCATCTTTGTTTTGGGCATTAATGAATGCTACAATATTTACTAAATAGATGAGGGGTCTGGGTCCATGGATTTAGTGGTGAAGGAGAATTCAAGTTCTAGTGTGATGGTTTTTTTTTTTTTTTTTTTTGGTCTCTTGTTTATCTTTGACACATTGCTTTCACCTGAGAATATGGTTAAGTTTCAGGATATCTTATTAGCCTAGTCTCTGTTTCATAAGCCGCTTACTAATGAATAAATATAACTTAACATCTTTAAATCAGTGCCTGAAACGTGGCGATTAGTCTCAATACACTGTCTGTTTAGCTTTTTGTTTCCAAAGCATAGAATGTGAATAAAAAAACTTTTTGAAAGTTTATTCATGGTAAATTTTCTTTGAAATAAAACATTTATATTTAGTGTGAGAAATACTTGGTGAGAGAATAGTTGAACATAATAAAACTTGTTACAGTCATTCCTTTTCTGCTGACAGATAAATGTTACCTTCAGATAAAACCAGCAAAGTTTATTGTTTGGAATAAAACAATGAGCAGGGCTCTAATATAAAGAATACTGAAATTAAGCAGAAGCAGTCATTATTTTGTAAAGAGGTAATTTAAGTGGCAGCAAAGGTCCATCTAGTCAAGGCTATGGTTTTTCCAGTAGTCAACTATGGATATGAGAGTTGGACTATAAAGAAAGCTGAATGTAGAAGAATTGATGCTTTTGAACTGTTGTGTTGGAGAAGACTCTTGATAGTCCCCTGGACTGCAAGGAGATCCAACCAGTCCATCCTAAAGGAAATCAGTCCTGGGTGTTCATTGGAAGGACTGATGTTGAAGCTAAACTCCAGTACTTTGACCACCTGATGTGAAGAGCTGACTCATTTGAAAAGACTCTGATGCTGGAAAAGATTGAGGGCAGGAAGAAAAGAGGACGACAGAGGATGAGATGGTTGGATGGCATCACCGACTCAATGGACATGAGTTTGGGTGAACTCCGGGAGTTGGTGATGGACAGGGAGGCCTGGCGTGCTGCAGTCCATGGGGTAACAAAGAGTAGGACATGACTGAGCTACTGAACTGAACTGAATTTAAGTTTACCATGTACTTCATTTTTTTTTAAAGTGGGGATGATGCATTTAAATTTACAGTCTTCCCTAGCAAAGTGGAAACAATAGAAGAAAAAGATGAAATAAAGTGTATGTAAGTGTTGTTTTGTGTTTATAGAACTGAGTTTCAAATCAGTTTTGCGCCTAACAAAGCTTTGTACAGCTTTCTGGAAGGAATAGCTGTGTTTTCTAGGGTTTTGTTTCTTTTTTAAACCATGTTTTTCACCTAGTCCACTTAGTGATCAGTTTACAGGGCTAATATTTTTGTTGTAAACAGAATTAATAAAAATTTTTTCGTCTAAATTTTATTAAGCATTCTGCTCACTTTGTGAAAGAATAAGCGTTGAGCATTTTAAAGATGCTAATGATAGAACTGATCAATCATTGAGAATTGTAAAGAATGGTCAGGTTTAGGGAAATACATATTCTGAAGTCTTTTTCCCCCATAAGTATAACATGACATGTTAAATTCTCTAGATTATAGATGTATACAATCACCAGTATAGATTTTGCCCTTTCATGAGGATAATAATCTGTATCAAGAAAGTATTCTTATTCTCACTCTCAGATCACAGAATCCGTGTAAATATACCTCCTTGGGGTATCTGTAATCTTTCTTATTGCTCTATTCCAATTTTGAATTTTTGTGATGCTCATGAGATCACTCTAAAATTAAACAGTCTTTGTGGTGTCAGTTAATTCATTTGATGTATTATTTTATAGTCTGCTAAATATCAGGCATCATTTTAGGCTTGGGATGTGGCAATAGACAAAACAAGGAAAAATGCTGCCTTTAAGGAATTTATATTCTGACTGAGGGAAAGCCCTATATCTTTCTTAAATGTTATCATTTGATTTACGGTAAAGAACTTATGGTGTTTTTATAGCAAGCATCTTAAACTCCTAAAATTTGTCCAGAAATAATTTGCTTTGTATAAGCATCCTGGAAGAAAATCAAAGCACAGAAAGGCTTCTGTTTTTGTGTAACTGTTGAGGATCAAACCTAAGCTGAAGCCATATTTGGTAGGAGTTAGTTTCCTGATCCTACTGGTGATGAGATTGGTTATGTATCTCAGTTTAAATGTGTCCTTTAAATATGCATACAGAAGGTCCTATTGGGGTGTCTGAATTAAAATATGAGAAGATTCATGTTGCCCTCTGCTTGCGCACAGTCTGACTGGTGCCTCTGTCTAACTTGGTGGCCATTTACTAGCCAGGAGGGTAAGGTTTGGATTTTGTTAGGTTGTGTTTAAATCCATGGCTCTGTCATTTCGTGACTTTATGAGGAGAGGCAAGTAAACTTGGGCCTCAGGTTTCTCATTGTAGTATAAGGAGGATAATACCTCTGCACTGGGTAGGACCAAGTTAGGTATTGCATATTAAAAGCAGTTTATCGTGTCTGGTCCATAGTGAGAAATAAATAAATATTAAAGGTTATGCTATTGCCGACCATTGCCAATGTATTATTGTTAGTATTTTTACCTTTATATCAGTGGTGATCACATTTAGAAACACGTAGAAACATTTAGTTGTGCTGTGCCCTGAAAATGGAGCAAAAATGCTTCATCAACCTAAGGCTCTTTAAGCCTGCTTTTTGGAGTGAGTCTTAGAGCAGAACCTGTCTTTAATGTGTGTTGTGATAAAAATAGGAAAGTTTTCTTACCCATTTCAGTTTATTGAAGGTTGACAAGGTTTTACAATTTTCTAGTCTTTTTACCAAACATTTGCCAAAAAATGTTACTTTGCTCAGAGCCCCACACTATTGCTGATCATTTTCTAGTAATCCTTATATGTAATCTGTATTTTATAGAGAAAATGCAAATCTCAACTTATGATAAATTTTTCTCAGTCTTTTGGAAAACATTTTGTGTAGCTTATGGAACCATGTCTGCTTTAATTATAAAAGGCGGTAATAGTTTGCTGGATTAATTTTTTCCTTGTTTCTCAATTCATTGCTACAATTTATTCTTATCTTGGAAGAGTGAGCATTATTATCATTGTTGTATCCAAATGTTTTCTTTTCTACCTATTCAGTGATCTGTGATAAAGTATTAGTTACTGATGTGGAAGGAAATAAAATAGTTTTTTACTTGGTGACAAATGAAATACTGTGATTTTGGAATCCATTGTAATCGTCTATACGACTCTGAAATTTAAAACCATGAAGTCACATGCCTTCAGAAATGTATCTTTGGTTTGCTAAGACATTGCATGCTAGCTAAAAGTGGGTAAAATGCTCTTTTAAAAACAATATAGTAAATTTCTCATGTATATCTAACAGGGAACTTTGACTTCAGAAAATTTGCAGCAATAATAACTTCAACAGTCATGTCTGACTGTTTGTGACCCATGAATGTACAGTTTATGGAATTCTCCAGGCCAGAATACTGGAGTGGGTAGCCTATCCCTTCTCCAGGGGATCTTCCCAACCCAGCGATTGAACCTGGGCCTCCTGCACTGCGGGCAGACTCTTTACCATTTGAGCCACCAGGGAAGCCCATAGATGCTGCTGCTGCTTCAGTCGTGTCCGACTCTGTGCGAACCCATAGACGGCAGCCCACCAGGCTCCCCGGTCCCTAGGATTCTCCAGGCAAGAACACTGGAGTGGGTTGCCATTTCCTTCTCCAATGCAAGAAAGTGAAAAGTGAAAGTGAAGTCAGTCAGTCATGTCTGACTCTTAGTGACTCCATGGACTGCAGCCCACCAGGCTCCTCCACCCATAGGATTTCCCAGGCCAGAGTACTGGAGTGGGATGCCATTGCCTTCTCCCATAGATGATGCTATAGACAGATAAATCAGCCTGCTGATTTCCAGGTCTTCACAGCTTCTCTGTTCCTTGTAACCCCCAGCAGTCTCCTGCTCCTATCTACATAAAGACTCACCTACCTACCTTTTCCCCAAATGCTTATGAAGTATTTTTTGTGTAAGACCTGTTCCATAGCTTAGGAAGATAAGAAACTGCAAGACATAACCTCATACTATACAAAAGTGCAATCCTTTCTCCGAGGCTGTGATAAATTTTCGGAAAGTGCTACCATTGATACTCAAATATGAGATAAGATGTTTTATTGAACTATAAAAGCAAGGTGATTGAAATATGTTTTTAGAATTTTTGTCTTCATTCTTAGTTCAGGATGTTTATGTTATTTTCATAGATTTACGGAATATTTGGCACCCCACTCCAGTACTCTTGCCTGGAAAATCCCATGGACGGAGGAGCCTGGTGGGCTGCAGTCCATGGAGTCGCTGGGAGTCGGACACGACTGAGCGACTTCCCTTTCACTTTTCACTTTCATGCATTGGAGAAGGAAATGGCAACCCACTCCAGTGTTCTTGCCTGGAGAATCCCAGGGACGGGGGAGCCTGGTGGGCTGCCGTCTATGGGGTTGCACAGAATCGGACATGATTGAAGCGACTTAGCAGCAGCAGCAGAGCTAAAAGTTACTTTAGTGGTTTGAAGTGCTTCACTTTAGAAAGTCATGTGCCAAGCACTGTACTGCTGGTTGAAAGACGGGTAGGCTTATGCTTTCTTTGTCTCTTCCTTCATAGCACTTTGCTCTGCTGTCTTACTTTACTATCATTACTTCATTCCTCCTTTTTAATTTATTCTTAATGCCATGCAATCAGGACTTGTCTTTGCCTCTTACATTTTCCTTCTGTCATTTATAGGTGGTATTTTTAACCTGCAGAATTATTTCTTCACTCTGATTATTAGCTGTGTCCTCTTTGCCTGGTCCCTGGTAGCTCAGCTGGTAAAGAATGTGCCTGCACTGGGGGAGACCTGGGTTCAGTCCCTGGGTTGGGAAGATCCCCTGGAGAAGGAGAGGCTACTCACTCAGTATTCTGGCCTGGAGAATTTCATGGACTGTATAGTCCGCGGGGTTGCAAAGAGTCAGACATGACTGAGCGACTTTCACTTCACTTCTGGCTGTTAGGCTGTCCAATATAGGCACCACCAGCCACATGTAGCTATTTAAATTTTAAATAAAATTAATTAAGATTAAACAGTATTAAGAGTTTCTTGGTATCAGTGTCACATGTCAAGTGATTGATATGAATATATGTAGTTTAGCAGTTACTGTATTGGATAACCCAGTTAGAGAGCAGTTCTGTGATCACAGGAAGTCAGGTTGTACACTTTTTGAGAGCAGGGGACAATTTATGTTGGCATTAAAAACATAAAATACGGAGTTTTGATAAATAGTTTAGAATGCTTGAGTGAATGCACAGCCATACCACCTTTAGTTTTTTCTTGTTAATTTTTTGTTTTGAATTTTCCTTTTCTTTTTGAACCATTTTACTATCAAAGAGAAATCAGCAGTTTTGTGTTTTTTATTTGCCTATTGTATATGATATGTATCATATACTACTTAAGATACCATAAAAAGAAATCTTGGAGGCTTAAGGTTATAGGATTACTTTTGTATTATATTCCTTGTGTTTCCAGTCATTGTGGTAATGTGTCTTTTAAATGCACGTGCTTTTTTTTGAAATTTTAAGTTATGATGGTGATTCCTTGGTGATCGTTCCTTGGCATGAACAGAAGCACCGAGATGAAGACTGGTGTGAGGAGCTGGAGTGCAGGTAAGAATGAGCCAGTGGGAGAGCTCTTCATGTCCTTGTAGGATGGATTAATAGAAGGCCCAGTGCAGGTGGTGTGTGGTGGGTGGTAGTTTATTTGATGGTGGCCCCTGCTTGAGAGTTTTAGGGACATTTTTTAACAGCTTGACTTTACTGGAGGTATGTTAAAAAATTTAATGAAAAAATATTGAATGGCTACCAAGGAGTTATTCTCCAAGTGGTCCTTATGTAACAGCTCTTCTCATTCTGAGGCATTCCTTTTAGTCTTTGACATACACAGGTGTGTTTTTCATAGCTATTACTGTGGTATGTGTGCAATTTTGTTCTTGATCAGTTTTAATTTTCACTTTTATAAGACTTTACCATGGAAAGCCTCAGAACATTGAGGCATCAAGTTCTACAGAAGCGGGTGGGTGATGAGATATGGGGCTGAATGCCTGTACAAGGGGCATTTGAATCCCTTTATTGCCTTACTCTTCGAAGTCAGGTAAATGCTCATTGCTCATTTTTACATTTGATATGAGTCATCTTATATTTTTACATTTTTTTTTAAAAACTATGTGTATGAACTGTCTGATAAATGATAAATAAAAGCCCTATGCAGTAGTGTGATCATTGCAAGTGAAATTTGGGGCTTTCTTCATGTTGGCACAAATGTTGGCAGTCCCCCTTCATTTTGTATCTTTCACTGTTGATATCTGAGTGCCTAGCATATCTAACTCCTAGTTAACCTTTTTCACTCTGATGAGTTTGATTATAATAGCAGTCAAATGCCCTGTGTTTTTGCTGTTAGGTGCTCTTAACTTTTTAAAAAATTGTTATTAAAGTTCTGTGTAGTTGCAAATAGATTAAAAGTTTAAGATTTTCTGCAAATCTTGTTAAAAAAACAAAAACCATACTCCTTTGTTCCCCTTTTTTTTGTATCCTGCTCTCCTGAAGCAACTACTTTGAATTCTTTTAAAGGATTGTTCTGTTATTTAGTCCAGTCTCTGAGTAACGGAATTGTATGGCTACTTTTTGATGTTTTTAGTCCTGGCCATTATCTGTGGACTTGCTTCAGTGGAAGATAGTGGTTTCGTTTCTTTTGCTGCATAAGCTCCTTTCCTTTTTGAGCATTTACGTGACCCCCACTCCCCTTTAATCTTTTACCGTCATTTCAGTGTAATTTCAGGAGAGAGTGGAGCTTAATGCATGGTATGTGTCAGCCATATTTAACTAGAAATCCACAGTTGGCATGGGTAATGGGAGATTGAAGATGGAGATAAGTTGAAAAATGTGGGAGGTGATGCCAGTGGATACAGTAGGAGGGAAGGTGTGTGGTCCTCACTTTAAGACGGTGCTTTTTGAGGAGAGCCCCGTTCCAGTCACGTGATGCTTCCCAGTTCTCCTTAGCCTGTGACTTTTTTATGATTCTGGGAAGGAGATAAGAAGGAATAAGGGCACTTATTCTCAGACAACAGTAAGCTAAATTGTAAGCTAAGCTTGCTGTGCTGGGACTCTTAAAACTGTAAAAATGAAAAGCTAGGAAAAGGCTGACAGAAGAGAAGATGCTTTTGAAGCTGATACAGATTTTCAGGACATTTCTTTTTTAATTCATCCATTTTATTGCCTCTCCCCTACCCGCTACCCATTTCTCCCACCTTGCACCTTCCACCTCTGGCGATTACCTCTGGCGATTCTCTGTATCTGCAAGTGAGGTTACGGGATACCTTGTGGCTTTTTCATTTACATCTGTCCATTGAACAACAAAGGGGTTAGTGGGGCCTGACACTCTGTGAAGTCAAAAGTTTGCCTATGATTTATAATTCGTCTTCCCTCCATACCCAAGGTTCCCCATCTATGGATTCAACCACCCATGGGTGGCGTAGTACTGTAGTATTTACTGTTGGAAAAAAAAACCTGCATGTAAGTGGACCCACACAGTTCAAACTCATGCCGCTCAAGTATCTGCTGTAATTCTTTCCTCTGCTCGATTCAAGAATACTGAAGGAAGAAACACATGCCGTTTCTGTATGCATGAAGTGTATCATCTAGCAGGAAAGATGCTGCTGCAATAAATTACTAATGTGATGAGTGTTATGAAAGTGAAATACAAGGGCCACTGGGAGACCCAAACTTGGTGGAGGTCAAGGAGGGTTTTCCAAAGGAAGTGATGTGAAATCTGAGACTCGAAGGATGGATAAGATTTAGCTCAGTGGACGGTGAGTTTGGCTTATGAGGGAAAGGAGTGTTTTAAGAGAGGGAAGAACATTTGGGAGGCTCAAGGTGAGGGCCCCTTTAAGGAGTGAAAATAAGACCTGTATTGTAAGTGTACAGGACAGAAGTGACACTGGCACCAAGAGGAGGCTAGAATATTTTAAGGCAGGTGACAGGCTATACAGATAGTCATGAGGACGATAGAATCATGTTTCTGTTTTAAAAAAGATAACTATTTCCTCGAGATAGCATGAATTCAGTTTTGACCTTGTTGCATTTGAAATGCCTCAGAGCAAATAGAAGGACAATTTTGGTGCTTTCAAGTGAAGTCTTGATTAGGGGTGAAAATATGGTGTTGAATTTATATTGCAGAGTCTACCAGGAGACCTAGAAAGAATATAGTGAGAAGACAGGAGAGCTGGAGAGAATTTGGAAGAGGTAGTATTTAACAGCTCCAGTACTTTGGCCACCTCATTCGAAGAGTTGACTCATTGGAAAAGACCCTGATGCTGGGAGGGATTGGGGGCGGGAGGAGAAGGGGACGACCGAGGATGAGATGGCTGGATGGCATCATGGACTCAATGGACATGAGTCTGAGTGAACTCCGGAAGTTGGTGATGGACAGGGAGGTCTGGCGTGCTGTGATTCATGGGGTCGCAAAGAGTCGGACACGACTGAGCGACTGAACGGAACGGAACTGGGAGGAGAGTCTAGCAAAGATGACTGTGAAAAGGAGCAGCCAGAAAGATGGGACATGCATGATTTGACAGTATGGCATAATGGTATGACATGCTGGAATGGAAGACAAGCATGTTTCTAGAAGGAGAAAATGTTCAAATTCACAGTGCTGAGAGTGCAGTAAGTTAAGGACTGGAAAAAAAAAATTCAAAGGAACTCTTAAGTTGGAATGGGAAGATTTCAGGAGATTGGGTGTGACTTTTGTGTGTCAAAGATAAGGACAAATCACAGGTCAGATGTTAACGACAGTTGTGAAACTAGTTAAATAACTACCCAGTTGTAACTACAGTAGGTTGTCTAAGGCATGTGGATAAAACACCCAAATATTTGTGAGCTTTGAGTATGGTCAGATACTAGAACAGCTAATAATTCCGATGAAAAAAATACCTAAGTAATTAAAGTTAAACACCTGCTCTGTGCCAGACAATATTCTCTGCATATTTTATTTATATTTGAAAATTTTTGCATGGTGTTATTCCCCATTTTTGATATGAATAAAATGAATGTTAGACTAGTTTTAACTAATTTTTACAAGATTTCACAGCTTTCAGTAATAGAATTGCATTTCAGTGCTGACTCCAAGGCACATTCCCTTATATTAGCAATAATTATACCACTTGTTATTTACTGACTTACTTTAGGGACTTCCCTGGTGGCTCAGTGATAAAGAATCTGCCTGCAATGCAGGAGACCTGGGTTTGATCCCTGGGTCAGAAAGATCCCCTGGAGAAGGGAATGGCAATTCACCCCAGACTTACTTTAGATGAATGAATATCCCTAATGGAACATGGTCTTTCCCCCTATTTATATCTGAAATATCTTAGTTGAAGTTGTTATGTTTTTCTTTTTTAGTTCTTAACCATTGAAGGAAATTGACCAGCATCATCCTTGTAAAAACGCCTCATAATTCATGATCCCTGTGATGTTTTCCCCGTGTACCTTCCCTTAATGTTTCTTTTCCCCTCCTGTTGGCAGGTAGTATAGAGTAGTTCCTAAATTTGCAAATATCAGTGCATTACTATGTTGCTGTTACCTACTAAAGTTACATTAGCAACATAAATAAGGCATATTTCTTCTTATTTTTCTGAAGTTGGGAAACAAGGCTTCTTAATTTACATTTGGCTCAGAATTACCTTGGGGTGTCTTTACTAAGCGAGGTCTGGCTGGCCACCACAGTCATTGCAATTTAGCTGGCCACTGTGGGCATTTTAAAGCTACCCAGGGTGAGTCTGATTTTATTTAATACTTGATTGATTGGGGGCATAATTTTTTTTACTGTCTATTCTGTTTGTTGTTTTTTTTTTTTCAATTGGGAGAACTAATAGGAGATGACACCACGCTTATGGCAGAAAGTGAAGAGGAACTGAAAAGCCTCTTGATGAAAGTGAAAGAGGAGAGTGAAAAAGTTGGCTTAAACTCAACATTCAGAAAACGAAAATCATGGCATCTGGTCCCATCACTTCATGGGAAATAGATGGGGAAACAGTGGAAACAGTGTCAGACTTTATTTTGGGGGGCTCCAAAATCACTGCAGATGGTGACTGCAGCCATGAAATTAAAAGACACTTACTCCTTGGAAGGAAAGTTATGACCAACTTAGATAGCATATTGAAAAGCAGAGACATTACTTTGCCGACTAAGGTCTGTCTAGTCAAGGCTATGGTTTTTCCAGTGGTCATGTATGGATGTGAGAGTTGGACTGTGAAGAAAGCTGAGCGCCAAAGTATTGATGCTTTTGAACTGTGGTGTTGGAGAAGACTCTTGAGAGTCCCTTGGACTGCAAGGAGATCCAACCAGTCCATTCTAAAGGATATTGGTCCTGGGTGTTCTTTGGAAGGAATGATGCTAAAGCTGAAACTCCAGTACTTTGGCCACCTGATGCGAAGAGTTGACTCATTGTAAAAGACCCTGATGCTGGGAGGGATTGGGGGCAGGAGGAGAAGGGGACGACCGAGGATGAGATGGCTGGATGGCGTCACGGACTCAATGGACATATGAGTCTGAGTGAACTCCGGGAGTTGGTGATGGACAGGGAGGCCTGGCGTGCTGCGATTCATGGGGTCGCAAAGAGTTGGACATGACTGAGTGACTTAACTGAACTGAATAGGAAACTAAAGCATCCCGCAAATTTCCCATTTATCTTGTGTGCGCATGCATATAGGAAAACACGCACAAACACACCCTCCCACAAGTGTGTCCATACATACATACATCCTGCAAGTCTTAGTAACTGCTCTCTCCCTTTAACTGAACTGAATAGGAAACTAAAGCATCCCGCAAATTTCCCATTTATCTTGTGTGCGCATGCATATAGGAAAACACGCACAAACACACCCTCCCACAAGTGTGTCCATACATACATACATCCTGCAAGTCTTAGTAACTGCTCTCTCCCTATCTCTGTCTCCCTCTCTTTCTCTCTCATAAACTCATTTCCCCCAGCATTTCAGCCAGTTATTAATTGTTCTTTCTGTGCTCTGCAGAATGATGGTTGAGCCGAGTCTTCCGGATGAAAGTGAGTTCCTATACACCGCACAGCCCGAGCTGCTGAAGTACCGGAGCTCCCAGCTGGCAGTGGAGGAGGTGATGGACTGGTACCTTGGCAGAGCGGAGGAAATAGAACATTACGCCCGGCAGGTGAGGCCGCAGTGCTGTGTCAGATGCTCAGCATTCAGTGTGTGTTCTGGCCGCAAATAGCAGAGCCAGAGATCATGGGCACAGTTTGCAAAGGGTGTAATGGATATTTCTTAATATCTATTCCTTTATTCTTTGCCTCAGAAGCTTTTGTGTTTTATTTTTTTTTTTTGTTTTTGATTCCTAAAGAGCAATTACATACAAGAAAATTTCAAAAATCTTTCTTTATAAAGTATAAGCTGCAAAATATGTACACACTGTTACAGATTTTCCATGTAAGCTTAATAGGCTTCATAGCATTTTAATTTAAAAGATTTTTTATCAACATTGAAATGCTTGATTAGTCCCCTGTCACGTTCCAGAAATGTAGTTGATGATGACTTTGGTTTTCAGGAACCCTGTTTGAATTTTTGTTTCTAATGCTTCTCTGAAATCCAAGACATAATTTCTCTCAGTTTCCCATGAAGCTGAGATGTTTCCCATGAAGCTGAGATGTGTCCCAGCTTCATCAGAGAGGGGTGTGGAAGAGAGAGATGAGGGTTGTACCAAAGCTTGTGAGTTTGTGAAGGTTGTTCAGTCGTGTCTGACTTATTGCGACGCCATGGACTGTGGCCTACCAAGCTCCTCTGTCCTGGAATTCTCCAGGCCAGAATACTGGAGTGGGTATCCATTCCCTTCTCCAGAGGAGTCTTCCCAGTGCAGGGATCAAACCCAGGTCTCCCGCATTGCTGACAGATTCTTTAACTACCGAGCCACCAGGGAAGCACCAAAGCTTAGGAGATGTGGAAGAGACTCTCTTGCACTAATAGGCCTGGTGACTCTGGGTCTGCTTGCTGCGTGCCTTCCCAGTACCTTGGTTTTTTCAGGGGCTTAGATCTTACTAGAGTCAGTGGTAACAAAGAAAATCATCCAGGAGAGACCATTAAATATTCCGCTAATTGAATTCTCTGCAAATGGAAGCAAAAGTTGTCTTCATCCTGGTGGGTAGAAGTTGACAGTTCGGAGCAAAGAATGGCAGGATGCCCCTTGAAATCTCATCCAGGGTCTGGCCTATGGGTGTCTTTTTCATTCTACTTGTAGTCTTGGCTTTGGACTTCCTAACATCAGGTTTTCATTTGAAGGACCATTCCAGAAGGTCTAAAGAGCAGTTGCACTGTAGGAAGGAAGAAACCTTTTCATTTAAACTTCTAGTCAGTGTGTCTGGCATGGCCCTGTGTCTCCATTTGATGGCCTTCTTGAATTTCTGCTTAGTCTAATTCGTGTTTTTAGTATTCATAGAATTGAAGATGAATTATTTTCTGGAGCTGATGGGATTATTATAGATCCAGCTTTTTCGAGGGTGGCCAAGAATATATATGATTGACTTTTTCAGGTTTTTGAAGATGACTGAGGACATTTGAAAATGTTTAGAATTCTAAGATACCAGAATGAAAAGAATCTCTGGAGGGGTTCTGGTCTGATTTTCTATGTTATAGGTAAACAAACTAAGATTCACAGAGGAGAAAGTGAACAACTTGCTCAGGGATACACAGTAGCAGAACCAGACGGAATCCAGATCTCTGCACAATCTTTCTTATGAAGTCCTTATAAAAGTGGACAGTTGCACCGATCTTAATGACTGAAAGCAAGATAAATTAATCTAAAAAAGTGATTCCAATTCTCAGATCGATAATATTTTTTCTGTTGCAACTATTTTGTAATACTTCCTTGTTATCCTGATGTAAGAATCATGGACATATCTCATTTACATAAACAGTCTCCAAAAAGTTAACACAGTGACTTAACTGTGATAAATAAAATCTATAAATGCTTCATCATGAGTACACTAAAAAAAGTGACTAAATTCTGTGAGAAATCACTTTGAACAAGACAGCTGACATTTGCTGATAGATTGAGGGGTATTGCTGAATTAAACATCACAAATGGAATGTGATCAACTCATGGTAATTTTTCTTTTTCCAGGATATTTGAGAAAGTAGGCAGGAATAAGGCGAGGTGGTTTTGTAGGACTTCCCTGCACACTTTGGGACGTCGGGCCTCCTGGCTTCCACCCATTTAATGGTACAAGTTCCACTAACACTTAGGAAAGGCAGAACTGCCTCCTAAGTTTCAGAACACCCCCTGGTGGACAGTACTGCTCCCGTTAAAAACTGTAGTCTTAGACCAATATCCTGCGTCTGTAAATGACCAGTTCATAGGGGTCAGGTTAAGCAAAGGCCTTATTACTTTGCTGATTCAGGAGAAACTCAACCTGGTAATAATTGATGAAAGTTATCAAGTGAGTTGAAGAGGTGCAATTTTTGTAGTTTGTATAGGCAAATGTAGGTTGTATGCCATGTAGATGGATCCCTTTTAAGAACAAAGTCATCATTTGATTTACAGGAATTTATAAATACCTATAGTTGACTATTGTCTCTGGCTTACAAGAAAAGGGATCTTGTTTGAACCAGTTTTGTTGGAGTACTCTGTGGTTTTTAGCTGAACTTGTAGATGTAACACTTATTTCTTGCCTTTTTGAAAATGGCCATTGTTTTGAGCATGAAGTGATATCTCACTATGGTCTTGATTTGCTTTTGCCTAATTTTAATAATTTTCAACATCTTTTCACATGCCTGTTGAGCATCTATATCTTCTTTGGAAAATGTCTGTTCAGCTCCTATGCCTGTTTTTTAATCGGTTTTTCTTTTTTGTATTGATTTGTATGAGTTCTTTATATATTTTGGATATTAACCATTTATCAGATAAATGATTTGCAGGTATCTTCTCCCATTTGGTAGGTTGTCTCTTCATTTTGCTGATGGTTCCCTTTGTTTGCAGAGATCTTTATGGTTTTTATATAGTTCCACTAATTTGATTTTTCTCATTTCTCTTTCCTAAGGATAGATTAGAAAGATTTTGCTAGACTCGTAACAAAGAATGTTCTGCCTCTGTTTTCTTCTAAACGTCTTAGAGTTTAAGGTCTTACATTCAAGTCTTTAATCCATTTTGAGTTGATTTTATTGTTTGGTATGAAATAATAGTCTTACTTTCATTCTTTTGCATGTGGTTGTCCAGTTTTCCCAACACCATTTTTTAAAGAGACTGTCCTCTCTCCATTGTATGTTCTTTACTTCTTTGCCATAAATTAATTGTCCATGTATATGTGGGTTTATTTCTAGACTCTCAATTCTGTTTTATTGATTTGTATGTCTGTTTTTCTGCCAATATCAATTTTAGTGTTTAATGACTGAAATTAGTGTTGCAAAATATTTATTCAGGGATTTTAAAAATAGCACTAACAAAGGAAAAGACTTATACTGGAATGCAAAATAAATTATTTTTTACACTTATCTTTATTTGGTTGTTTTATTAATAATTAATTTTTAGAGACATTTTTGGTTTATAGAAAAATTGAGTAGAAAGTAGAGAGTTGCCATTAACTCCTCTCATGCCCCACCCATTTACTAGTTATCTCTGTTACTAACATCTTTCATTTGAGTGATATGTTACAATTGATGAACCAAGATGTCTTAGTGGGCAGGTGGATAAATACAGTGGTACATCCACACAGTGAACTATTACTCAGCTCTAAAAGAGAGGTGAGCAATCAAGTCATGAAAAGCAGTGGAGAAACCTCACATGCATATTCTGAGTTAAAGAAGCCAGTCTGAAAAGGCTGCAAACTATTTGATACCAGGTGTGTGACATTCTGGAAAAGGAAAATGATGGAGGCAGTAAAAAGTTCAGTGCTTGCCAGAGGTTGGTGGTGGAGGGATGAATAGACAAAACACAGAAGATTTTCAAGGCAGTGAAAATACTCTCTGTGTTACCATAATGATGGGTACCTGGCATACATTTGTCCGAATCCACAGAAAGGAAACACCAACGGTGAACCCTCATGTAAACGGTGAACACTTGAGTGATAATGGTGTGTGAGTGTAGGTTCATTGACTGTAACACGCTTCCATGGTGGGGAATATCAAGGCAGGAGGCTGCGTGTGTGTGAGGGCAGGGTTAATGTGGGCTGTCTCTGTACTTCTGCTCATTTTTGCTGGCAACCTACCACAGCTCTAAACCATGAAGTCTATTAAAAACAAAAGCAGAAAAAAAATAGCAGTTTCTGAAATATAAAATTTTGAAGTCTATAATTTCTAGACCTCTTGATTTCTGTTTTAGTGATTAATAATCATGAAATAATTATGAAGAGAAGAAAGTGATTTGGTGATGTTTTATTTGGTTGGCTGTATAGTTTCTTTCGTCCTTTTAGTTATTTACAAATGCTCATAATTGAGATACTGTTCTTTAGCTTTGTTTTATGTATCGATGTTTCATGTGGTTTGTGCTATAATTGAAGTGGTATCTGACACAGTTTTATCTTTTTCATTTTTAGAGATTTAACTGATATAGGACTACTTCCTTTGTACCTATTTGGCTTTTGAAAACTTGTTTGTTTGTTTACGAAAATGTGTACATTTAGTGGTGACATTTATCTAGTCAGGGCTTGGAGTATGTTGTATAATTATGTAAGTTGTAGTAGATCCTGCTTTAAGGTGTCAATAATTTGATTTTCAAACATTTTTACTTCGGTAAATATTTTGGAAAGCAAGCAATTCAGAGTTGATATTAGAAACCCAGATCTGGATCACAGTTCAGTTCAGTTCAGTCGCTCAGTCGTGTCCGACTCTTTGTGACCCCATGAATCACAGTATGCCAGGCCTCCCTGTCCATCACCAACTCCCGGAGTTCACTCAGACTCATGTCCATTGAGTCCGTGATGCCATCCAGCCATCTCATCCTCGGTTGTCCCCTTCTCCTCCTGCCCCCAATCCCTCCCAGCATCAGGGTCTTTTACAATGAGTCAACTCTTCGCATCAGGTGGCCAAAGTACTGGAGCTTCAGTTTTAGCATCATTCCTTCCAAAGAAATCCCAGGGCTGATCTCCTTCAGAATGGACTGGTTGGATCTCCTTGCAGTCCAAGGGACTCTCAAGAGTCTTCTCCAACACCACAGTTCAAAATGTTGTTATTACATTTTTTATAATCCTGACATGCAATTTTGTAATATATACTTTTAAAATATCTGTGAGATTTCTATGACTTATTTCTCTTGAAAAGCTCACTTGTATCTATCTGTTCAGTGGCAATTAATTTTAATACTATTTTCATAATTCTTTAGAATGATACATACATGTGGGTTTTTGCCTTTTAAAAAATATCATATTAGTGTTAAACATATTTAATTTAATAATTGAATAATGTTGTGAACTAGAAACTTATTTCCCTCATTTAATTCAGCAAATAGAATTTATTTAGCACTAATTCTACCTAACTCTGTTCTGGGTATACAAAATGAATGAATATCACTATCATCAAAGATTTTATACTCATAAGGCTAAATGTGAAGTCACATCAGTCCTGTCTGACTCTTTGTGACCCTACAGACCTTAGCCCACCAGGTTCCTCTCTCCATGGGATTCTCCAAGCAAGAATACTGGAGTGGATTGCCATTTCCTTCTCCAGAGGATCTCCCTGACCTGAGGCTAGAAACCACGTCCCTTAAGTCTTCTGCCTTGGCAGGTGGGTTCTTTACCACCAGTGCCACCTAGGAAGCCCCTCATAAGGCTAAAGACATTATAAAAATTTATAATGTTAAATAACATAAACTCTCACCTCTGATACAAAAAATTCTCAAAGATGTAGTCTGTAACTTAAAGGATTTTTTTTTTAGTAAGAAAAATTTAAATATCATTTATTTAAAAATTAGTTATTGTTCTTTCCAACTACTTTGCTTGTTAAAGTCTAAAGGTATAAATATTGCAATCTGTGAATGATTAGTTCAATATACACTAAGAATAAGCATAGATAATTAAGCCAACATATTAATATATACATCAATTTTTTAATGCAATCTATGGATTAGAGAGAAATAATAACTTTTCTCCCTCCACCCTCTTTTATGGAGTTTATCTGAAAATTATTTCAGAAAGATAACCAGAACCACATTATCTGGTATACTACCTTAGTTTAGGGTTGCCCTTGTGGCTCAGCTGGTAAATAATCCACCCACAATGCAGGAGACCTGGGTTCAATCCCTGCATTGGGAAGATCCCCTGGAGAAGGCAACACTTACCCACTCCAGTATTTAGCCTGAAGAATTCCATGGACTGAACAGTCCAAGCGGCTTTGTTGCTGTTCAGTTGCTCAGTCATATCTGACTCTTTGCCACCCCATGAAGTGCAGTGAACTCTGTCCATCACCATCTCCCAGAGTTTTCTCAAACTCATGTTCATGAGTCAGTGATGCCATCCAACCATCTCACCTCTGTCATCCCCCTCTCTTCCCACCTTCAATCGTTGCCAGCATCAGGTCTTTTCTCATGAGTTGGCTCTTCGCATCAGGTGGCCAAAGTATTGGGGCTTTAGCTTCACCATCAGTCCTTCCAATGAGTATTCAAGGTTGATGTCCTTTAGGATTGACTGGCTTGATCTCCTCATTGTCCAAGGGACTCTCAGGAGTCTTCTCCAACACCATGGTTCAAAAACATCAATTCTTTGGTGCTCTGCCTTCCTTATGGTCCAACTCTCACATCCATACATGACTACTGAAAAAACCATAGTTTTGACTAGATGGACTTTTGTTGGCAAAGTAATGTCTCTGCTTGTTAATACACTGTCCAGGTTGGTCATAGCTTTTCTTCCAAGGAACAAGTGTCTTTTAATTTCACAGTGCAGTCACTGCCCATAGGGATTTTGGAGCCCCAAAAAATAAAGGGTTCCTTTTTGCTTTCTACCATAAGAGTAGTGTCATCTGCATATCTGAGGTTGTTGATATTTCTCCTGGAAATCTTGATTCCAGCTTGTGCTTAATGCAGCTGAGCATTTTGCATGATGTTCTCTGCATATAAGTTAAATAAGCAGGGTGACAATATACTGCCATGATGGACTCTTTACCCAACTTTGAACCAGTCTGTTGTTCCATGTCCTGTATTAATTTCTGCTTCTTGACCTGCATACAGGTTTCGTAGGAGGCAGGTAAGGTGGTCTAGTATTCCCATCTCTTTCAGAATTTTCCACAGTTTGTTGTGATCCACACAAAGGCTTTAGTGTAGTCAATGAAGCAGAAGTAGATGTTTCTCTGGAATCCTCTTGTTTTTTCTATAATCCTAGGATGTTGACAATTTGGTCTCTGGGTCCTCTGCCTTTTCTAAATCCACCTCGTACATCTGGAATTTCTTGGTGCACATTACTGTTGAAGCCTAGTTTGAAGGGTTTTGAGCATTACCTTGTTAGCATGTGAAATAAGTAAAATTTTGTGGTAGTTTGAACATCTTTGGCAAGGCCTTCTTTGGAATTAGAATTAAAGCTGACTTTTTAAAATATATAAGTGAGAATAAGCAAATGAGAAACACTTCTCAACAAAAACAATGTCATTGTTATTTTCAGTTGCTAAGTCATATCTGACTCTTTGGGAACCCATGGACTGAAGCATGCCAGGCTCCCCTGTCCTTCACTATCTTCCAGAATTTGTTCAGATTCACATCCATAGAGTCAGTGATGCTTTTTCATTCTCTGCAACTCCCGTCTCCTTGTGCCTTCAGTCTTTCCCAGCATCAGGGTCTTTTCCAATGAGTTCTCTCTTCACATCAGGTGGCAAATATATTGGTACTTCAGTCTCAGCATTGGCCCTTCCAATGAATGTGTGTGCTGGGTTTAGTCACTCAATCATGTCTGACTCTTTGTGATCCCATGGACTGTAACTCCCCATGCTCCTCTGTCCATGGGGATTCTCTAGGCAAGATTACTAAAGTGGGTTTCCATGCTCTCCTTCAAGAGCTCTTCCCAAACCAGGGATCAAAACCAGGTCTCCCACATTGCAGGTGGATTCTTTGCCATCTGAGATACCAGGAAAGCTCTTCCAACAAATATTCAAGGTTGATTTTCTTTGGGATTGACTGATTTGATCTCCTTGCATCCAGGAGGCTCTCAAGAGTCTTCTCTAGCACCACAATTCAAAAGCATCCAGTCTTTGTTGCTCAGCCTTCTTTATGGTCCAACTCTCACATCCATACATGACTACTGCAAAAACCATAACTTTGACTAGACAGAATCCATGCTCTCCTTCAAGAGCTCTTCCCAAACCAGGGATCAAAACCAGGTCTCCCACATTGCAGGTGGATTCTTTGCCATCTGAGATACCAGGAAAGCTCTTCCAACAAATATTCAAGGTTGATTTTCTTTGGGATTGACTGATTTGATCTCCTTGCATCCAGGAGGCTCTCAAGAGTCTTCTCTAGCACCACAATTCAAAAGCATCCAGTCTTTGTTGCTCAGCCTTCTTTATGGTCCAACTCTCACATCCATACATGACTACTGCAAAAACCATAACTTTGACTAGACAGAACTTTGTTGGCAAATAATGTCTCTGCTTTTTAATATACTCTCCAGTTTTGTCATAGCTTTACTTCGAAGGAATAAGCATCTTTAATTTCATGGCTGCAGTCACCATCTGCAGTGATTTTGGAGCCCAAGAAAATAAAGTCTCTCACTGTTTTCATTGTTTTCCCATCCATTTGCCATGAAGTAATGGGGCCAAATGCCATGATCTTCATTTTTTGAATATTAAATTTCAAGCCAGTTTTTCACTCTCTTCTTTGACTTTCATCAAGAGGCTCTTCACTTTCTGTCATAAAGTGTTATGAGATTAAAATTTCTTAACTTTTATACATGTGTGTATATACATTATATTAAAAAAGCATAAAAAAGCTTATCTGTAGTTTTTTTTTTTTTTTCCTCTTTTCAAGACATGGCCTGTCTACAGAAAGCAATTCTGGGACATTGATAACAGTCCAGGTAACATTTTCAGATTATCCTTTAAGGGAGGAGGAAAGCATTATCTGGTCTAAGAGCTTTGACAAGAGCTGTCTGAGTGCCAGCAGAAAAGGACATTAGTAACCAAGATATATCATTTACAATGTGGCCTTTTTATGACTCCTGTCAAGTTACAGCATAATCTGAAGAAAATCAACATCATTTAAGGTTGCAATGACCTTCTAAGGGCTTGTTTTTAAGAGCAGAGGTTAAAAGGCACAACAGTGTGAGTCACCGGACGTGATTGTACTGGAGCAAATTTTATAGATTGTCATTTTCTTTTTAACTCTGCTTGTAAGCTCAGTGTCTATTATACAATTATTTTTTGAGAATTAGAGGTCTGTGTTAGGAGGTCTGGATTTTATTTTTCTTTTCCAATTTGATTTTCTATATAAACTTAACAAATACATATGGACATAAAGTCCATTAAAATGTGAGCCTCTTAAAAAATGGCTAAGAGACCAAAAAAAAAAAAAAAAGTGAGCTTCAACATGATCAAGATATAATGAATAACTTAATATAATCATCTTTTTATAATAAATCAGAACAAAGAAATAGCTCATCAATATATGAAAGAGACTAATGTAGTAGATATTAGTAGTCTATCTACTACATTAGTAGTAGATGGACTCATGTGACAGATCAGAAGGCAAGACAGTAATTCATAGTGACTTGACCAACCAGATGACTTTTATGGCATTTGAAATGATCAACTAGGAATAGTAGCACTCTGGAGCAAAGTTACAACTTATTTAAACACCAGCAAGAGTTTCTAGTCAGAACAGTAAAAACAAAGCACAGTAATCTTTTCTTCTTAGAAAGCTTGAAAATAGAGAAAATTCTGAACAAAATCAATGTAGGGGAAAATAGACTAGTAAAAACTCCTGAAGAGAAAATGAATTACTAGAATTTAGAAATGAAGATATGCCTCAGAGAACTTAAGAAAGAGATGACAAGCATTACACATTGAAAGATGAAGAAAAGATGAGAAACTTTAATTTTATTTAAAAAAAAGTTTCAGGAGGAACAAATATAGAAAACTGAGGAAAGGAAATATTCAAAGTATTAAAGAAATATTTCAAGCATTAATGAAAAATCTGAGTATCGATATTAAAAAATTCACCAAGACTGAACTAACTGAACCCCATCAAAAAATCACATTTAGACAGATGATAGTCAATGAAAATCCTTTAATGTTTCATAGAAATATAACTGAACTCATTTTTTTCCTATAATATATGCCCCCTGTCATTTTCTATATAAACTTTAATCATTTCTGTCTATATATTTAACTTGGTGCAGTTTTTGTAATATACTAGAAGCTTTACTTTCTCTTCTAGAATTCTAAGCTTCCACTGTTTCCTGCTGTAATCACTGCTAGCTCCTTCTTTGTGTATATATTTTAATTATTTTCTTAATTTGCTAACCTAGTATACAAAGAAACAAGTCTTACCTTTTCAACCTCTGTATTTTTCCAGTGTTCTTTGTATAGTAGGCCATCAATAAACATTTTTATGTAAAGCAATGAATGAACAAACCAGATAAAGGTCTCCAATTATTTGCAGTCATCAAATAAGCTTTTATACAAATATTTGGTTTATTGGAAAACTTAGCAGTTTGATACTTTGAAATAAAAACATCATTGGCTCTCATGAGTTATAGTAAAATTTTCTTAGTTATAATAAATAAAAATCATCATCCATAAAGATGCTTGCATTTACTAAGTTTGAGATAAATAAGGATTGATAAAGTTTTCTTTACTCTCAGCAAGTTAAACATAGGATGATTTTTCAACTATCTATTATGACATTAACAATGTGATTGTTAATCTCAAAAAGAAGAGAATATTATAATTCATGTGAGTTAGGTTAATAATAATGTATTTTCTTATAATAGAGATTGATAAACATCAGAAATAAAAAATTTAAACAAGGTTTCCTATCAATAAAAACATAGAAAAGACTTCACAATCACCTGACCCGAATTGTGCTAGTGGGATGTTTTAAGATCTTGACTTTTTCTTTCTTTCTTTTTTTTTCTTTAATTAATTTTTATTTTTTAGTTTGTTTTGCTTTACAATACTGTATTCGTTTTGCTACACATCGACATGAATCAGCCACGAGTGTACATGAACTCCCAATCCCGACCCCCACCTCCCCCCTCCCGCCCCACACCCTCTCTCTGGATTATCCCCGTGCATCTGAGCTGCAAACAACCCATGATTTCTTTCTGAGCCACAATCTCTCTCTATTTTGTTCATTGTGTTCTTTTCTCATTTCCCTATTATCATTTAACATCATGTTTGACCATGCATGAGTGCTCAGTCCTGTCCAAATCTTTGCAACCCCACAGACTATAGCCTGCNCTCCCAACCCGACCCCCACCTCCCCCCTCCCGCCCCACACCCTCTCTCTGGATTATCCCCGTGCATCTGAGCTGCAAACAACCCATGATTTCTTTCTGAGCCACAATCTCTCTCTATTTTGTTCATTGTGTTCTTTTCTCATTTCCCTATTATCATTTAACATCATGTTTGACCATGCATGAGTGCTCAGTCCTGTCCAAATCTTTGCAACCCCACGGACTATAGCCTGCCAGGCTCCTCTGTCCATGGGATGTCCCAGGCAAGAATACTGGAGTGGGTTGCCATTTCCTTCTACAGGGAATCTTCCAGACCCAGGGATGGAACCCTCCTGACCTACGGACGGAACCCATGTTTCCATGCACTTCCTACATTGGCAGGCAGATTCTTTACCACTGCGCCACCTGGGAAGCCCCACATTTGACCACTCCACTGTATATCAGTTTTCACTTATTCTATATATTGCCTTTCCTGCCTTGATATCAGGGAATAATTTTTAAAGATAATTTTGAAAGAAGTAAGCTAACAATTGTGGAGAAAGGCAAGCTTATGTATAGAACTTCCCAGGTAGCTCATTTGGTAAAGAATATGCCTGTAATGCAGGAACCTGAGTTTGATCCCTGGGTCAGGAAGATCCCTGGAGAAGGGAATGGAAACCTACTCCAGCATGTGGCCATTCATGTATATATTGAATGAAGAAGGGCTAGCCGATGTGAAGAATTTTAAGAGATGAGTATTCTAGGTATCAGACTCTTCCTCCACAAACAATATAGGACAGAAAAATACTTGTTTTTAAATTAATGGTATTTTAATAAATATTTTTAATTAATGTGATATTGTGCACTGTTACAATGAGGATTAGAAAAGCACAGAGGTTGGCTGATGGAAAATTGTTTTTTAACCATCAACTTTCATTAAAAATGAGAATTTCTAATATATATTCTTTGTAAAGCAATCAGTTCAGTTCAGTTCAGTCGCTCAGTCGTGTCCAACTCTTTGCAACCCCATGAATCACAGCACGCCAGGCCTCCCTGTC